>VXBB01012768.1:1525554-1642967 GCA_013399915.1 Illadopsis cleaveri
AACCGGGGAGACGGCCGCTCCTCTTGAGGGCTGTCGGCAGGACCGAGGGGTGCGCGGGGCCTCGGCGGACGGTNGATCCGGTGCCTGGTGACAAGGTTTAGTGGTTACAGCGGCAGTGCTGGGTTGACAGTTGGACTGGATGGTCTTAAAGGTCTCTTCTAACCTCGAGGATTCTGTGAAGTCATCTGAGAGCTGCCTTGGGTCTGAGGTTAGCGAAACAGTGGGTAGCAACACTAAAGCAATGTCCATGTTACAACAAAAAGTCTCAGGAGGTTCAGGCATAATTTTCTTGATGGCTTCAGCTATGCAAAGACAGTCTTGGACTAAGTTTATGTTTATGCAGAGTGGTTTATAAACGCAGACTAGATAGAAAGTGTGTGAGTTCAGTGACTGGCCACAACTTTTAAGTCTGCCATAACTCTTTGTAGCACTCTGTCCATGGTATTATTTGCTGCCTCTTCTTTGGCCTTGATATCGTGGATTTCAGTGGTAATAGAGCTAGCACTTCGTTCCAGGATCTGTCCACTCAGATTTCAGTGGAGAAAGTTCATATTGTGGTGGTCTCCCTGACCCATTGGAGTAGCTGCTGGGGATTCAGCACTAAAGTTGTGTCTTCACAGTGGTGGCACTGCCCGTAACGTGAGGCAGAGAGGAAAAATCTTTTGCTCATCATTACAGAGCCCCAAGAAGTAAATTATGGCTATGTAATTTCTGGGGAGGAGAAGCTTCCAAATGCCAGCAAGGTTGGAGACATTTACCTGGCATGTCTGGTGCATAAGGGCACAGCAGCCTTCAGGCTCCCTGTATGCCAACGTAGGAGTCTCTATCCAGGACAGATTTGGTGACTCCACAGGAAATGCTTTCTTGACATCAAGCTAATTCCCTGACCTTCCTCTCTGCCCTCCTCTACTATATACAGTTGCTGGCTATTTATATATGTGATGAATATGATTCAGAATTAAACATGCCAGGAAGAGACTGCTTCTTTCAACCTAATAATTATAAAAGGAATACAGCATGATTGCTTTGTTTCATCACCACATGAAAGAGAACTATTTATTGTGGTTGGCTTAGTAGTAACAAACAAAATATTTTATTCCCATCCATGAAAAGCAATCTTGTGTGTCTTCATGGGCTTCATCCAAAGCATGCTGGAGTCAGTACTATTACGTATGGGTTTTCAGTTAGCACGTGACTGCAAATCTAGTAAGCTGGATCAGAGCAAGAGTGCTTTTGGGCTACAATGCTGAGCATTGTACAAAACTTGGGCACCCCAGGAGAGTCTATATGGTGCTCCAGACCTTGGGAGGCAAACACTTCAGTAGCACAGCTGAAGCACCCTGGCATGAGTCCGCTGCTGTGGCTAAACGTGTCGAGCAAGGGACATCGTTAAATTTTTGTGGTGTCATTAGGTTACTGCTCATGTGAAACTGAGTGATAGATAGTTTACATAGCCAACCTTTTAGCAAAGTTCACAGGCATGGCTCCAACTGTATGTATCAAGGCTAATCTCAATTACAACTTAAAAATGCCTCTGTCTTTGTCACCCTGGGGATGGTCTGGAAAGTATCGACTGATCGCTACAGCTGAAAGCTTGTGGTGTTGATCTTTATCCTGCCAAAGATCACAGTTCATTCAGCGTTTGCTGCAACCATTCCACTCTGATGGCTGTTTAATTTTTCCTGGTTTTGTTGTTCCTCTAGGCCTTTCATGCAGCAGTAATCAAGGAAAAAAATCAAATTGAAAACCAGATACTTAGATTTTTTTTAAAAGGGGTAATAATGAGATAATGACTTTTGCTTCTCTGCCTTTTTTTTTCCTTCCTTACCTCTTCTGGTCCATGCATTTTTGAGTTTATAAATGTAGGAGGAATACTGCAAGATCATGTCACTGAATGTTGAAATTGGAGGGAAGGAAATAAGGAAAAAAAGAGATAGACAAAATCACTTAAATAAGGAAGAGAAATGAAAGACAAAGAATGATGAGAGGGCAGGTAGCCTGGAGCCCAAAGTAGAATAAAGCATGGGAAAGAATTGGAGACACCAAAGCAAGAGGTGAATATCAGAATAGGTGGGAAAGGGAATAAATGGACTAACAGAGCTTTTTTATATTCTTTCCCTGTTTCTTGTCAGTAGGGGTAGTCAGGAGCAGGCTCCACAAATGGCTCTGAAAGATACTTTCAGATGCAGTCATACTCCAAGATGAATATATGTCTGTCTTTAATAATAGATATGATTGCAGCAGGTATAAATAATTTGAAATAGTACCAAGTAACTTGAGTATCAATAACAGTAAAAATGCAGCAGCACAGGATGGCCAAGTCTGTGTCCTGCTCGTATCCAGGGTAATGGATGGTTTTGAATAGGTTATTAGGGAACTCAGTTTCTGTTCCTGACTCTTAAAGGTTGCTTGTGTACTTTAATATTATATGGTAATTGCCTAGAAAAGCAGTGTTGTAATAGAGATTGAAATTTAAATTTCCCTATTCCCAGCCAGGGACCTTAATTGTTGCATTGCAAAGTGATGCCTTGTTTCCCTGGTCCAATGAATGTGGATTAGTTTGTTCAGAATAACAGACTTTCAGCAGACACAATGAGAGACATTCCTCCCAGCTAGCCTCTGGCCTGGTGATGAAGGGAATTTCCTGGGAATTGTCAGATAGGACTTCACTGTTGTCCTCATGACCCTCCAGCTCTTAATCTCAATCTGCCTGTTTAGCTGCTGAGAGAACCTCTCCTTCCTCCTGTCATGTTTTTGAAAAATGCCAAAATCTAAGTGCAGACCCCACTGAAGCCTAACTCAAGAATTAAATGCTTTAGATGCCAAGAAGGCTGTAGTTGGAATGTCAGTAATTGACAACTTGAGTGCTTCTCACAATGCTTTATTGGAGATTCTGGTCCAAGGAACTGCTGCTTCTGGTGTGGAGGGAGTGGGGGCACATGGTCTAGAGCTGTGGGCTCCTGCATAGCAAACTGGAGCAAGAACTTGGGGGCTACAGCTCTCAACACTCAAAACAGCTTGGCTGTGGTGGATTTATAGTCTAAGTCTTACCCTGGCTGTATGTGAGAAAACACCATGTTGTGGATTTGTTTATGTTACACAGCAGTGTGTTCATGAGGGATTCTCTGACATCAGGAGGCTGAGTTCTGTCAGATGAAATTCCTGCAGGCTAGAGGTTAAAGCACTCTCTTGTGATGACTTTTTTTTTTTTTTTTAATTTGGTTTGGGTTTTTTGTTGGGGTATTTTTTGGTTTTGTTGGGGTTTTTTTGAGGTGGAGAGAGGGCCAGTAATGACTGTTCATAACTGCATTCAAATTCTTTGGCAAGTGATGAGTACTGTTCCCCTTTGCTTATGCAGACTACATTTAAAGTACTGCATTAATACAAAACAAACCTTTCTGCCGGCCAGTGCCAATTTTGGTTTAACAAAAGTACAGCACCACAGTTGAGAGTCTTCATTATCTTCTGAGTCTCAATGACTAATGAATATTCTTTTTTTTTTTTACCACAATCTTCACATTCATATGACTTATTTGAATTAAACTGTATGCTTACTGCCTTGAAAGCATATTGGTGACGTATGCCAGAGAAAATCATTGAGTGGTGCTGCTGAAAATGTTGAAAATGTCTTTGGATAGTAATTTGGGTTTGATCTTATAATTTTGCTGATGATTTTTCCTGTAATAGCTGAAAGTAACATCATTCTAAGAATCCTTGGTATTTTTCCTCCATAGTTTGGAAAACAATCAAACAGACTGTGTATATCCTCACAAAAAGTACTGGTGAACAGATCACTGATCTCTCAGCTAAATTATTTACATGTGTAATTTTTCTTCCATATGCTTTCCAGTAAAGCGAGGTTCAGACCTCCTTACACACAGCTCTGGTGAAGAACTAGAAAATACTCTGAATGCTTTAACAATTAGACTAATTGTAGTTTACTTGATTCCCTAATGTAATAAACTCTTTCCTTCACAGGCCATTATTTGTGGGATAAACCTCTACGTTGTATGTGTTATTAATTATTTATTCCTTCCATTATTCTTAAATGGACATTTAAGAATTGGCTCATGGTTTCTAGTACAATTCATAGGAACAAATCTATTCAATAATTTTAGGAAGCATTTTCTTAAGGCAAATAACATAAGTTTCATCTTCTGTGGAATTAAAATACCTCTTAAACTGCCTTATTCTTATTAATATGTCAAGAAATCAATATAGGTTTTTTTCTTACTGACATTAGTGATTGAAAATGTGTGATATTTTTCTAGAGGATTTTAACTACTTTTTTTTTGTAGTTAGATAAAAAATGGGCTAATTTCCCTCCCTTCTTTTGTGTCATTTCAATGAATTTACATAGCCATATGCAGAATGAGGACTGTACTGTTCTGTACCGACTGTTACACCTTGGCATTTTCCACATACACTGTTTCCTAAGCAAACACAATTTCACAGAAGCAGATTTATGCAAACCCCCCCCACCCAAATATGGCTATTTGTTACTCTGAGAGGAAAGGAGGGGAAAAGGCTGTATAGTGAACATACATGATGAACCAGCAGAATTATCCTTAATGCAATAGCTTCAGTCCATGTGAGTACAGTTGAGAATTTAATTGCCTTTGTCAAGTCCACGGGGAAAGGGTTATTACAGCAAGGAAGATGGGTAAACCCTACAGAAGGAGACAGCCTGGGAGGGTGTCTGCTAGGAAAGGTTAAATCACAGATCATGGGAAGATGCTTGAGAGAGTCATAGATTGCCACAATGTCAATATTTCCAGTCAAACCTGCCCACTTCCTAAGAGAGTAGCAGTGTTCTTTGTAGATGTTAATAAATGACTGAACAGAAAGAACATTTAGAATCCTGGTTTTCAGTCATGCTGCACTGGAGCTGATCCTTAAATAACCAAAAGAACACTAATGTGATTAGTGATTTGGTCAAAGGAGAGACATGAAGAGACCTGTAAAAAAAGTGCCAAGAGATGCTAGCTGATGGGATTATTTGATGTGATAAAGAGGTGATGTTTGACAATAAATTTCTGTGGCACCTGATAACAAATAAGAGGTGACAGTGGAGGGTTTCTCCAAGGAAGATGCTGGCAGATGAGTCAGAAAAGCTGGAGAAATGGGAGATAATCTAGCTGTTACAGACAGCACAACAAACTCTTAGCCTTTTTTTCAGGGTTGGGTGGGTTTTTTCATTTTATTTTGTTTCATTTTGATTTATTTTGTTTATTTAAAGGAAAACTTTTTCCCTAAAAGCCGTCCTTAAGATCTTTCTATTAAAGGAACCATCTGTGGCAGAAATGAAGGTGAAGATATAATTCCAAGTGACTATTTGCACAGACCTGTCTGAAAGTGTGTCTTGCCAGAAAACAAGTGGTTCTGAGCCTTTAGGATCTGTGTCTGTGCAACAGCTCCAAGCCTTCAGCTATATAACAGTGGTTAACAGGGGGCTGCAGGAGAATTATTAGCACTAAGATTTATTTAAGGGAAATTAATAGAAGGAAAAGATCATATGGGCACTTCCTTTCCCTATTTTTCAGTGGTTTCATCACTAGCTCACTCTAGACCTACTGTCTTAAAAAACCAAAATTTTGCTGAAGTCAAAGCAATTTCATTCTTGTCTGTAGCAGGTCAGCTGCTTAAATGGTGCTGAATATTACTTGCTTCTGTCACTTTTCTATGATTACAGAACACATAAATAATATTGCTCTTGCAGCATCTTCCCAGTGTGAAGCTTGAATGTGAGATGAAGTTAGCAGGGTTTAGCAAGAATCATTTGCACTGTGGTAAATGTGGACATGGGGATGAATAGGCTCTTAGCCAGCAGCAAATCCGTGGTGACGTGACCTGTTCTGACAGGAGAGGAGGCTGAGCAAACTCACACACAGTTTTCCAACAGCAAATGCACAGTAATATGTGCTGACAATTTCTGCAGATCACAGCTGATGCACAGGAAGTTGTTAATAGGTGCTAACTTGATGGTGCTCCTGAGCTCACAAGATGCTGTTGTGTACCACACTACTTTTGCTTAGATCCTGTTCTATCAGTAATGGCTTCTGTGGGTTTCAGGTCTCTGTGTATGTGAATGTATTTCATTAGACACACAGCATCTAAATATTGCAAGTTATGCCACTGTTCACGTTGGCTGAAGCAGTCCTAATTAGATGTGTGGTAAATGTAACAACACAGAAACAACAGAAAAATGGGAGTAATTCTTATAAAGGTAGTGTGTACTAAACAGAAGCTTCCACCAACAAAATAGAGAGGAAAAACTTGAAACCAGTTCTGTGTGGCAACAAGATGTCCCCTCCTGAGTCTTACTGCAAGAGGATAGAACAAAATGCTGTGGGAGAGCTATGCTGCAGCAGCCTATGACAGGATTTAGCACTGATAGCTCAAAGATATCAGATAACTGGGGAATTAAACCCTTTCCTCTTCTCCTTCCTATCCCCTCTAACACAGAAAGATGAATTCAAGCATTAATGCAAGGATAGCATGTGCTTTTGATTTGGTGATTGAAATTGAATGATATTCTCTCTGCATGAAACGTTACTGAATGGACAGTAAGAGGTCAGGGAAAACAAGAAAACACAAGTCTTTTCTGCCTGTCATTTGAAAGAAATGTTATTAATCCACTGGGAGCAAGAAAATAAATGTAGTATTTTTTTCCCTTCTGAGTGGTAAACCAGGCCACAAGGAAGAAGGTAAGGGAATACAGATGGAGTTTAGAGTAAAAATAATCCCATGGGAGGGAAAAAAAGTTTATTTGCACTTTATGTGGTTTTTGCCCATGTTTTCTATAGCAGCCTAGATCACTTAGAGATCTTAACATGGACTCATTTCTGAGCCAGTCCTTATTTTCCTTGGAACAGGCCTGATGTATCAATTGTCCTTCCCCCAATACTTGTTGTAACTGATCAAGGAAGCTTTGCTAGGGAAAAAACCCTAAGTCTGTTATTCTTGGCATAGTATTAATGGTTGGACAGACCTTACATAGGAAAATTTAGCCCTGTCTAGGGTTCAAGCCACTCACCTTTACAAACTGGCCAAGATTACTGTTGAATCAGGTGTATCTGAAATAAGAAAAGCATTATTTTATTGGAAAATTGCAGGCAAATGAGACAGATCAGGCATGTATTGTGTGTATACAGCACTCTTCATCTGGGATTCAGTATGATTTATCTGTGAAGTTATGTGTTGTTGGTATTTCATACTGTATTTACAATGTTAATAAATAATAAATAAATGTTGGATAAATATTTTAGGTGTGTTATTTTGGCTATTGTGCAGACTTAAGTGTTAATTAGAAGTATAATGAATTTTAAGAAAAAAGAAAAAATCAAGCGTACATAGTTACAAAATTATTAGCATTAACAGTGTCTGGGCAATCTATTTCTTTTGTTGATGTAACTTCAGTTCCTTTTTCTGATAGGTCAGTAGTCCTGGACAGTAGGAAGAAAAGTTAAATTGGTATAGGAACAAACATATTTGTTTCTTTATGACTAGCTTCTTGCTTTCTTATAGCTGAACTTTAGGCTAGCACACATAAACCTCCAGGATGCAATGTTGGAGTGTTTTGAAGGCAGATGTCAATTAATTTGCACAAGGAATTATAAAAAATCATGTTTTCTGTTGTGATGATCTTCTGAGTCAGAGCTGGAATGTGCAGCGGAAGAATACTCATCTGTTCTTTCCCACATGGCACCCTCCTTAACCACAATTTCTTGCTGAACCTCCTGTTCATGGGCATTTGTCAGCTTTTATAACTTTCCATGGTCTGAAGTGGAAACTGTGGTAACAGATAGCATTTTCTAAGCCTAGAATGGCTAGAATTCCCCGAGGAATCCCTGTATGCTGGGGGTTTTTTCCCCCTACTTTGTACGTGTCATAGAAAATTGACTGAAATACCATCCTATGCACACTAACTTGTACTTCTGGATTTCATTTGCCATTTACAATGAGCGGCTTGCAGTGTTTAAAATGGGTAAGACAGGCAGTGCTCATATTAAGAGTTACTGATCCTGTCTCTGTGAATATTGGTATAATGGATGGTGGTGCCAACTAGAGCTGATTACTTCTTCCTCTTCAGCGCTGCTGTCTCGGTGGAAGTTGAAACTGCAGAATTCCTTAATTAATCCTGCCAGTCCAGAAACTGAAGACAATAGAGGCTAAGTATAGCAGAGCCTATTGGTATAGTCAGCACTTCTTTCTTTTACATACACAGCCTGGATGCAAGCTAGCAAAGATAATCTTTCAGGGAGAATGGTGGGCATTTTAAATGTACTCTGGAACACTTTTGCAGCACATCCCTCCCAGGGAGTGAACTAAACATTGTGTAAAATGCTTCTGAAAAGGAACCATTCTCCTACCATAAACCTGTATGCAAAGAGTACACAAAAGCCTTAACCTCTCTTCTTATCTTGGGTATAGTTTAGGAATTACTGTTAATAAGGCTTTATTCCAGTGAAAAACCTGAAGATTTCTGCTTATAGATGAGGATCAGACAGAACTATCAGCCTAGGTTAGTAATAGAATAAAATATAATTCTTGAAGTGCATGTTTTCTGAAGAGGTTTCAGTGTGCTCTGCAAAATGTTTAAAACATATTTCCCATACATGAGGATAGTATGAAAAAATTCAATGACTTGCTACATGATTCAGAGAATATAAGTAGTCATGGGGAAAAATGTTAATGTTCACTTTCACATCTTCAAATTCTAGGTTTCACTTCTTAAACTGAAAAAAATACATATTTGGGGCTTATTCTTCATGTTTAAAAAATGAAATTCATGAGTCAGAAGGTTCCAGATTTTCCCTGCTTTCAAAATCTCTGTGTCCCAAAGAAGGGATTTTCATTTTGGTCACTTGTTTTCTTATCATGATGATTGGATAGTAAAATAGGCAGTGAAATAAACACTACTGCAGTGCATTTTTCTTTCACAGAATAATACAGGCTTTGGTTAAAATAATGTAAGAAACACATTTGTATCTGAGGATGTATATCACAGCATTTCCAAGAAGCCGTCTGCTGAAACTTACTTATTTTTAATGAGTAAGCATAAGTACACCTCAATTAAGGCTTTCTCTGATATCACATCAGACTTGCTTTCATTTAAATTAGTGGGTCAGCAAGAAAGGACAGTGAAACCTTTTATTAGCAGCTGACTTCTCCCAAGTCTCATTTTACGTTTTTGGTTCCAACACTGTTCAACTGAAAGGAGATCCTGTTAAAAAAATGTAGGTGAGTAACAGAGACAACAGAGCAGCTACCAGACATCAGCTTCCCCTATGTACTTAAAAAATATCAGTATCCTCACTGATATTATACAGAACCATAATGTGGCATCTGTCCTTGTGAAACAGGCAGTCTTTTGTATTTTCTGGTAAGAGCTTTTTGTGAGACAAGTCTACGATACAGAGTTGAATATTTTCTTTAAAGCTGTCTTACATGAAGAGGCTGCCGATCAAGTAAGAACCAAAAGTAAATATTCATTTAAATTATATTTCACCTGCTGAAGTCATTATGGTGGTGCCGTTCTCTAAGGAAGTCTGTACTATTTCCCTACTCTTTGATCTACCACAATATCTCAACAGTGAATTTCATAACACTCTTATTTCTGTCAGGAATTCTTCTTATGTTGGACAGCCAGTTGGTCACTCCTCATCTTTACTGATGGTGTTCTTTGAAAAGCTGCAGGATGTCTTAATTTCACTTGAATTTTGGGGTTGAGGGTTAATTAGTGTATAAATGACAAAGACACCATGTGACATCTCTAGAGAATATATAGCCTCTTATCACATGCATCAGCAAGTACATCTGAGATGTTTTGGGCCATTTTTCCCTTGCTGCCTTGGCTGTAGCTCTTCCCAGCTCCTGCTGGACATAGATATTTTTGTTGTTCCGGTAACATGAGAGAAGGTGGTTGATCATTAGTATATGATGAATTACAGAGCACATACAGATTAACAGGGCTACACTCACTATAGAATACTAAATAATGGATGTGGTTGATATCTTTTTAATGAGAAAGTAGAATAACAGAAAAGGTCTGTTGTTAAAGCTGTGTTTTCTTTGAGATACAATATGAATGAGCTGCTTGAAAAGCAGATGACATACTTAATTAATCCTCAGTGTAACTTTACTGGACTTCGTTGATTTACATGAGATTAATTTTCTTAATTCTTTTGGGGACAGAAAAAAAAGTTAAGAATTACGTAGCAGAAAAGGTGTCCAGTTATTTTCTTATGTATGAAACTTTTACGTCAGATTTAGTAGTTCAAGTGCTTTAATTTAATGTTGGGAAGTTAAAGGGAAATAGCAAGTAGAATTTAAAGTTATTATCATGAATTGCAAATATTTAATGACTATTTTTTCCAAGTTGTATTATTAACAACTTGTTTTATTCAGATTGTGTAAACATAAGAAGGAGGCCCTTCCCTTCCTTCAGTATCCTAGAGCTTTTTGCATAGAAATTTTAGCTTGAGAGGCTTGTGTTCTTCATATGGCTATGATTTTTCTGTTTTTTCTCCTATATTGAGTCAGAGGGTTAGTGAAACCAATTCATAAGGTGTTTAACCCCTTGTTAGGAAAAGTCACTCAGAGAAATAGATGAGGACTGTGCTGAGATCTTTCATTAAGCATGCTGTGTAACAGAAGTAGGATTCGGTGACAGAGGACTGGAACAATTTGAAATTGCCTTATATCAAGAACTTCAATGAGATATTTAAAATTAAATACTCGGAGTTATTAGAAATTCTTTAAAAAAGGAGATACACTGCAATCATTAAAAACCCTTTTATCACAAGGCAAAGTGACTGAACATCTTGCAAGCATTAACAATTCAAACTTAGACACTACCTTACAGAGTAAGACATCTTACAAGACATCTAGCAGTGACTTGCAGCATGAATTTTATATTTGCTGAGTACCACATGAATAACCCACTGATTTCTTTAAGGAAGTTTTTAACAGATGGGTGTAGGGCATTTTGGCAGGAGGTGGATTTCCTCTTCTCCCTGCAGTGAATTCAGTATGGCCCAAGCACTTACTTCATCCTGCTTGTGCCACAAGTATTTACATAATCTGTTTATTCATCACAAAAAGTATTCAAATGCTGTATTATTTGTGTTATGATATAAGATGGGTCTCAACTACAATGAAGTTCCCTTGAATTTCCAGGTAGTTGAGATGTGAAAAATACAAGATATCCCAGCAGGGACGAACAGTAGAGGAATCACAGCAGGAATGCAGTAGTGCAGATAAGTTAGTTCAGTAGTGTTTGGATCTTGTGCAGTTTTGTTTCTGCTTCCTAATCATCAGAAGATACAAACTATGTTGTAATGTGAGACTTTAAAAAAAAAAAAAAGAAAACACAATTTAACTACCTAAATGAGCTGTACCTCAAGTGAATTAGATGCTGTGAATTTCCACCATTTCGGTAACCTCAGGAACTCACATATTATTTCAAAAATTAGTTAAGGATGAAGTTCACCTAAATATTTTTCACTTGTTTTCTATAATTTAATAATTAACTTAAATAGGAGAAATGTTGTACTAGTTTACAAATAATAGTGTTGCCTGAGAAAACCCATGTACAGAGCACTGTCTAGTGCGGGACATCACTAACATAAAAGCATTTTGCCTCATATGCCACTTGCCTGTGTTCAACTACTTTAATATGAACAATCATGTTGCATGAAGTGCCAGACCAGGGGCTCCCATGGCAATATAATTTTGCAATTACATGACAGACCATGGATTGAAAATTGTGACCTTTTGCAAGGACAACAAAACTGGATGCACTGAAATTCAGGTAATCATTTGTGAGAACCATTTACCTGTAAGAGGAATCTGTTTATCTTCCTGCCCCTAGTGTTAGGTGACATATTTATTAAATAATTCAATCCAGTCTGTTCTCACAACTGCCATTTTAGGTGCCTTAAGAACATCCTTTAGCTGCTTTGAAGCCTTTGTTCAGGTTCTGCAGAACCTCAGAGCAACCCAGGTTCCTTAAGCCAGGCAGTTACAGGTATGCAGAGCACAACTAACAGGTCTTTATTCTCACTGTCATTAAGACAGGAAGGTGGAAAAAAGCAGCTTAATTCTGTATGAGAGACAGGTGAAAGGAACTTACATACAGGTGTTTATGGCTTGCTGAGGAAGGACAGAGAAGTGAGCTACAAGATGGTTTGCTTGCAGTTTTTATGCAAAGGCCATATTTTGCTTCTTCTGCAAGCAAACAAACAGGAATTTGGCCCCAGGGTTGTTTATTCAGTGTTTGTGTATCAGCATTATGTTTCTGATGCAATCTATTTAGCATTAGGGTGAGATTAAGAGGAACTGTCTTAGTTAACTGAAGATGTAGTAATGACAAGCTGGATTTCATCCTGCACTTAACAAAGATTAAGATGGCCCTCAGGTACTTGGAAAAGAAGAATTTTTGATGAACACTGTATATGCAACAAAAAAAGCTTAATTAAGCATCAGAAAAGCCACTATCACTGGAAGGGTTTATACCCTCTTTGAAGAAGCACTTTAACAAAAACTTGAACCTCCCTCTGAGCATATGGGTTTTAGCTGAATGTTTGAAGCCTTACCAAATTCCCAGTTCTCAGACCTGCTCTGAGGAAACAGCAAGCATACTCATACTCATTTCAAAGTATTTTCTGGTTTTGAAGGATCCATTTTTGCTTTCCAAGTTGGCCACTTAGTAAACAATTAAAAAAACCAAAACAGAAATGAGTGCAAATTTTTGAAAATTTAGATACAGAATATTTCCCTGGATATTTCTGCTCTTTCTACCTCTGTTACAACTACCAAAGAGAATCTACTGCTGAAGGAAAATGAGCAAAAAAGTAGCTCATTCTTTTGAGATAATGAGGAGTGAACTAAAGGAACATGATAGGAATGTTCACAGACCTGGCAGCCTGTGGTTCAAATCTGGGTGTACCATTTCAAGAGCAAGAAGCAGCAGCTCTGATGGAACAAAATGTTATACTTACAAGTGGCCTTCAGGAATTGGTGTGAGGATTAACAGTTTTGGGAATGGTGAGGAGAGGTAGACTCTAGCAAGACAGTAGAGCTGAAGAGAAGAATCTTCCATGGAAAGCAGTAGGCCAGACTGCTGTACCTCAGCTCTATCCATACATTCTAGATACTCTAGGGAAAACAAATGCTGTAACATAAAAGGCTCTGTTACTGCTCATTTAACTCACCTGGGATTGCAGTTCCATTCTTATACTCTCCAATATGTTGAGCAAATGCAAGTATGCAAGACACAGAAGTAAAACAGTGTTTCCCTTGAACAGATATTACTAAAAGATATATTTTTGATTACACATTGCTGGTAGATATCATTATGTTCTTTATTAACATGACCAACAAAACATTTTCATTGTTATTTCCTCAATTATTCTTCTTTTGGGTTTAATGATTTCTATGAAATAGTATGTACTCATTTTCAGCTATTTGGGAATAATGTCTAACACCAGAACAAATAAACTGGCCTGTGTTCTGCTATCTTGTAATAATAAAGACTATTTAGAACATGTTTGTACCTGTTGAGGAAATAAATTAATGTGAACAGGCAGAGGAAAGAATTCTCTTCCAACCTTGTGTCTTGTCTGGTAGTTATTTAAACTTCCTTTTTGAAAATAAATGGTTTGTTTATTTAAGAACAATAATATGGCCATTTTGAATTACAAGACTTTCACATGCTTTTCATGTGGCCAGAAAGATTTATTGCACAAAGAAAGGCCATGGAAAAGTGGTGGAAATTAAATACAATATTTGCATATTGCTGACAGTATGCTAGATGCGCCCTTGTTCTGAAAAGCATTCAGTCCAAATAAACATAGAAGTGCATTAGATGTACAAAGATTTGATTCTTCCTCATTTTATAATTTACAGTATAGAAAAGGAGTCAAATTTTATATCAGAATATGTCAAAAGCACCCTTACTCAGCCAAAAGATTTCATTAGAGTTCTTGTAAATAAAGAGGATGGATTTATGCTGCAGTACATAAAAACATTTATCATAGATTTTACAAGCACAATCTGTACATTTTGAAAGTTGGGGTTTTTTGTTTGTATGCTAAAGATCTAACTTTCCTACACATAAATCCTCCTTGTCTTTTATTTTGGTGAAATATGATCTGCCTTGATACTCTCCAAATTCATGAGTTAATCTTTCCATTTTCCTGTGAAACACTAAAGATGTTTTTACAAATTCTACATAATGGCATTCTGAGGGTTTTTTCCAAATTATTAAAACTTTCTCTTCTTAGAGTGGAAAAAGAATTTGAAAATCATTATGGAAAATACTGTTCTTCCAACATTTTTTAAAACTACTCCAAACCTTCCATCGCACTATTAATAACCCATACCTACAGACATATGCATAGTTACATAGCAACCCATTTTAAGTTCTGTAATAAAATTGAATAAAAATACTTTATCAGATTTTCTCTTTTAATGTTGAATTCCTGTCACTCTCTCTCTCTCTCTTTCCTTCCCTTTTCTTTCCCTTACCCTCCTTACACACATATACATAGGGTGATAGGCCTTCCTCTCAGATACCAAATGTAATTTGGTGTAACTAATTAAACAAAGTTCAAAATGAGCACTTATAGAGCTGTTCATTGGTCCTCTCATGCACAGATACAGAGATGTGCTAAAGGCCAGAAAACTGTAGCACAGTATCAATTGATACATCAAGAAAAAGACTGGAATATCTAGAATACCTGCTAATACCACAAAAAAAGAGAGACCTGAAAACCTCTATTCTGCAGATTTTCATTGGCACAATTTTTACCCTATGACTTGGTTTTAGCTGCCTGAACCCTGTTTATTCTCCACTTTTTTGGTTTAGGTGTAACATGATTTATCTTATTGTGTGCGATTGTTTCATATGAACTCTTTCCTCCCTCCAGTTGTTCCAAACATCCTCCCTCCCTTATTCCATGCAATTCTTTCAAGGATTCTTCACAAGCTTCTGTTTCAGGAGGATGAAAATGAAAGGAAAAATTGCCATGCAGAGAGTTACCATTCAGCTGACCTGTATTCCTAGCAATGTGGTTATAAACTGACCTTTACCAAAACTTAGTTTCAATTATGTTGAGTGTGATTGAAGGTGGCTGCCACGTTCAAAATTATATTTGGACAGTGCAACCACAAAAGCAAAGTTATATTAGGAAAGCAAGTTTAGGTCCATATTTTCTTTTAAGTCGTCATTTGCATCTGCCCAGCAGAAATGGACTACATTTCGTTGGATAGCTTTCTAGAGAGTATTCCTATCTTCTCCATGGCAGCAAGCCCTAATTGGCAACTCTTATTATTCCTGGCTATTCAAGTCCATTGTAGTACCAGACACAAAAGCCAGGGGTAGGAAAAATCTCTCTTACCATTATTCTTGTACAAGGAAAATATGGATATGCAGCTTGAGATGGAAAAAAAAGCCTGGGGAACCTGGACAAGTACGTAGGAAAAGGAGAGGAAGTGACTGAATGGGACATTCAAATTTAGAGAGTTGCAAAGTCTGACAGATATAAAAAGAAAGTAGCGATTTGTAGTGTCAAGCACTAAGAACCTCTAAAATGACAGATTTTTGCTGCACATAAAATACACTTTTCTCTACACATGCCTTCTGTTCAAAGCTTAGCTCACATCAAAATTAGTTGCAGCTTTTGTTAGAACTCCGAATGTCAGTGTATTAAAGTCCTTTTATAAAAAAAAGAAAGAAAAAGAAAAAGAAAAAAAAAGAAAAAGAAAAAGAAAAAGAGAAAGAGAAAAAGCAAGGCATGAAAGTGACCAAGAAGAAGAAAAGCACAATTACCGACCATCAAAAATGTTAGATTGAAATATTGTGACCAGTTCTCGAAATGCTTCAGCAAACAACAGTCTGCTTCTCTATGCTGGATTCAACTGTTTGCACCCTGGTAGCATCCCTTCTCTTTCTTCAGTTCCCTGCCTCATTCTTTAAACCTTTTATGTATGCTATGTACACAACACATGCAACCATTACATCAGAAGGATTTACAGGAAACTCATTTCTCAAGTCTTGAACCTTTCCAAAACACATACGTTCCATCCACCAAGTAAACCTTATGCTTCTATTTGAGTAGGGTTTTTTTAATTGTGTAAGTACAATTAATTTTCATTTTTGAGACAGCACAGTAACAATACTATTATTTTTAAGGGTGACAGGGTTTGGAGTTACTGTAAAGCCAAAAATTCTCCATCTTAATGAAGATGTCCTTATTCCTGGGTGAACACTTATTCCTGGGTGAAGCCTTAAAAAAATAAACAAACTGGACCCATTAGCATTAATATTTGTAATATTAATATTTGTATCTAAAAGTTCATAGGCTAACTTGTCTTTTCACTTGCATCTCATAAAACTACTGGTTGCAGAGGAATTATTCCAAATTTATACATGCATAGATTGAAAAGTAAAAATCTGCCCATTTTAATTTGGAATGAATTTCCTAAAAGATTAATCGGGTGAATCGTGTTAATGGAATATTTAAACAATATTACGTTCAAAGTCTGCAGGTCTGACCTTCATGACAACGGATTTTAGGGAATACCACCACCCATGCCAGGTGTACCAAACAATCCCGTTGTCCGTCTTGGCAGTGTAGGGACCTCTGTAGTACACACCATTCAGGTTGGCAGAGTGACACCTGGTGGGAAAGAAAAGGGAAACACCAATAAGGCTTCCTGCTGAAAAGTTTCAAGCATTTATTTATTTCTCTGCGAGTCAGAAATTTTGCCATGTTGATACCAGCCTAGTTTGACAGCTGCATAAATTTGCATTTGTGGATTCTGTGCACATACACAACAGTGGGAAGAACTGCAAATGTTTTTGGCTCCTTTTAACCAAATGTGCTGCTTGTTCTTTCCATGTTTTCTGACATTACTAACTCTTGGAGATTTTCCTGCTCATTTGTTTCAGTGGAAAATTCTTCCAGAGTTGTTCAGCATGGATCACAGCAGGGCATGCAACATACTCTGGGAAAGAAATACTGATGTGTTTTTCTGTTGTTCCAGAGTAGCCCCCCTTAAGTTTTCCAGTTACACCACAAGGTATTTTGTATGACAAAACCTGAATACCACCATCAGTTTGCGTATCCACCTGTGGACTTCTATTTACAAATAGATGAGTTCTGGCAGCTAATTACACACGTGTACCAATTCACTGGATCACCAGAGCTGGCATTTTATTTACTATACAAAGTTGAGGGGGTTTTGTTGTTTTTTAACAGACTGAGGCAGAAATGCAGTTATAGTTTATTAAATACAGTGGTTGAAACAAACAAAAAACCCTAACAAAACTCAAAAGGTTGGAAAAGGAAACAGCACAACCTTGATACTTGCCTGGTGTCTAAAAGAAACAAGTTTAGATCTTTATGTGACCATATGAAGAGCAAACTGGCTGTTCCTTTTGCAGCACATTGTGATGAGTCAGCTTGGTTTATCTGCCAATTCAATATTTCATTATAAATACTGTTAATATTTAGCTGTTTAACACCATGATGGATTTTAAAAGCAGACTTCAGAAAATATGCAAACAGAAAACATTCCAAATAAACCTAATGAGTTTTGTTACTGGCAAATCTTAGTCTTTTTGGCTTTGCTTGCACTTCATTAACAAAGTTTTGAGAACTGAGATAAAAACTGTGAGAAAAACTTCATAGGAAAATTATCATCTATATATCCTTACTTATTGCTTACAACTTCTAAAGTCAGTTTAGATAATGTGTTAATTGAAAGCTTATAAATTGTGGACATCAAAAGTGAGTTTGTTTTTGAGAATGACAAACTTGTATCAGAGCTGACATAATCTTTCTAAACATACAAATTCTGCAATGAGCAGGCACTCTGCCTACTTTGAATCAAAACACAGATTTCATTAAAAGAATCATAAGAAGGCACACCATCATTTTGCCAACAGCAACATGAGCCAGTAAAAAGTCTTAATTGGTCCTGGGAAGCATGAATAGTGAAAATTACAGTATTCAGTATCCAACTAGATGCTGTCAGAAGTAACTGTACATACATAAATTAACAACCGGCGTGTGATTATTGATATGATATTGTGAAAAAACATTCATTATTCATGAGTCAATAAATACCTTAAACTTTGCCTGTGTCCCTCCTATCTTTCCAATAGGCTAATATAAAGTTAAAAACTACACTGCAATAGTTTCAAAAGTACAGCCAAGTCTCCGTGGATATTTTTCTGATTTATGTATTAACTGCGTGACAGATGTGGAGAGATGGGAGTTGGGTTCCTGAAGAACCCTTTGAATTCTGTCTGGATTTACTGACTCCAGTGACCCTACATGAACATAACTATGTAGTCTCTGGGATGATTGGTGAGGCAGGAAGCTTGAGTTAGTGACATCTGGCCCCAAGTTGTTGCCTAACAGATCCCTGTTACCATCCATACATGATATAACTAAAAATGGGAGCGCTGGGAGAGAAAAAGCTGATGTCCAACTGGAATTGTTCACTCTCACTGCTTATGAGCCTACTGAGCTTTGCAATGCCCTGGGTGCTGGAAAGCTTATGACCTGCAGGTAGTACCAGAGTGAACCCAGCTCTGTGGATTTGCATTCAAGATAAAAATCTCTGCTAGAGCTTTGCTTACGAAAGGGGCCATTTTTCTGCAGAAGTCCAGGACAACAAATGCTGAGCTGGAGCAAGTCTGGTGGCTTTAAACTAGCTCTGAGCTACTTCCATGTGGCCTCACTTGTGTCACATCTCTTGGTTTTCATATTATCTGGGCTTTTCTGTATTTCATTAGTCCTGATAGCATAGAGCTGCCTATAAACAATTCCTTCATAGCTGGGAGCTCTTATGCAAACCAGCCGAGAGCACTAATTCCTTCTATATTTGCTAATCTGTGCATGACAAATACGTGTTTCTGAGTGCTTTTCTTTCTCTGCCAGTACTGTTCTTTTGAGCAGGACTTAATGATACTGACATTTTCTAGTATTTTGCAATTTTCAGTTTTATGTTAGGCTTAACATTAAAAAGTCAATAACAAAACATTGAAATAACACATTTATTCATTAACTCATTTTTATTATCAAGCTAGACTGTCACTTTAAGAGCATGAGCTACATAATAAGAACTAGCCTAGTAGGAGTCAGCTATCTTTAGAAGTTATGTAGCACCAACTACAAGGTATAAATAGCTGTCAAGTTCTGCTGTGCAGCTACTTTTGCAAAATGGTCGTTCTTTTGGCCAGATCAGTATTTTTTAAAAAAGGCAAAAAATTTATTCGGTGGTCTAAAAGTGATTAGTAATTCAGTCTTAATGAAATCCATGGCACAATACCAGTTCTATGTGATTTGAGGTCCAGATACTCCTTTAAGTCTACAGAAGTTCTGATTTCATGGGAGAAAAAGCTCCAACATAGTTGCCTTTCCCTTTTATATCTTAGCTTTCCTGAGAAATGAAAAAAAACTTTGTCTACATGTGACTTTTTCCAAGTCTCAAACATTCTGTTGATTGGCTATCCATGCAAATATATTAAAATGTATTAAAATAAGTAGTTAATTGTGAAACACTGAGTTAATAGCTACATCGTTTCAGCTAAGGTGATCACAGACTACTTATGAAAACAGAATTTGGCAGATGGGGAGTTAAAAAGAGAAACAAAGGATGACACAACAGAAACAATGGAGTTGATCCAGCCTGGCACCTCTTGCCAAGTGAACTGAGATCACAGTGAGAGAGTAGTATGCCTCCCTGAGCTGTATTTTAAACCTATTACACAGCTTGGTTGCAGAGTTTCTCTTCATGTCTATATTTATCTAACTAATTACAGGAAAGAATATAGCTGATCTATACAGGCTAAGGCTACCAGTTTTATCCTTTCTTTTTGATTTGGTATATTGCATGTAAGTAGAATTTTTAAATTCTCTTATTGAATCCTATTTTAAAAAATCTTTTATTCAGTCCAGACATGCATACTGACAGAAACTGAGTGGACACATTACCATCTCCATTTGGAAAGAATAACAAGAGTGAGATTCTGTGAAGTGAGGTGAAAAAAATGAGTCTTGATAACCTGGCACTAGTTTAGCTTGTCAGATATTTGCAGTGCTGCCACATTTGGTCTAGGGCAACACAAGAGAAATGCAGGAGTGAAGTACAGCAGGGATATATCTGCAAACTCTACATGACCTACTTGTGTAAAAACTAGTTACCTCAGAGGGGCAGAATTATCTCCTCCTCACTGCCTGATAACAAAGACAACCTGTGGCAAATGCCATTATCACAGACCAGCCTGAGCTGCACAGTAGGTGCTGTGCCTTCTAGGGTGAGCCTCAGTCTTACCAGCACTGAGATCTCTGCTAGGGGACAAGGGCACATTGCAAATAAAAGAACAATCCCAATCTATCTTCTACCATATGTTATTATTTTATGAACACACATGGAGCAGAATAGTTGATGGTACCCACATAAAATCAAAATACCTGTTAAACCACCAGCCAGCCTTTTCCTCTTCAGCACAGTTCCCTTCATAGTTGTCATTATCCCTGTCTCTAGTACTGAATTTCATTCCTCGATGATCAGCCCACCATTTTACTTCAGGATGAAATCCGCCAGTAAGGGAATCACCAGCTGTACCAGAGTATTCACCACAACTCATCTCATAAGAATGCTAATAAAAATAAAAAAAAAAAAAAAAGAAATTCCAATACGTCTTTAGCCCTCAGCATGTCAGACAGTGAAACCACAAAGATGAACCTAATCTGTTCCATTTGCTGCCATTTTTATGCTAAGAGATGTCATGCTACTTAAACACGATGTACTTAATATTGAAAGGCTGTAGAGATGATTAATAGGGACAAAATTTGTCATTACCCTCATGTATAAATGATGTAATAAAAACAACATTAGGATTAGTTTGCAGTATACATTAGCAAATCAGGACATCTTGTACCATTATTGTTGATAATATCACAAAAAGAGAAAAACTGCTTTTATCTATGTGTGCTAAACCAAATGATTCATATCTCTTACAGAAAGTGTGAAATTAATGTGTCAGGGTAAACCAGTTTCATTAGGTATTTGAAAATTATAAGCATGTGTAAGAAAGAAAATATGGTATTAAGGTTCTACACAAATCTTTATGGAAATTAGGGAACCTGTATGCTTATTGTTTGTCTACAGAATCCACATTTTCATTAAAACCTTTAGTCATTTAATATTTTAATACCTCTTCTCCTGCAACTCTGAATCTTGCATACTGTGCAAAACGCCGTTCTCCTTCAAAATCAGTTAGATCAATTCTTAAAGTATAATTCCCTTAAAAAACAAAACAAAACAAAAAAACCCAAATTATTTTAGTTAAACTAGCCTGCTAGTTTTCAGAACTGGGCATTACAGTAGAAGAGAAAAAGAAAATGTTTTTATCATGAATCTCTATCACCTCAGCATATTTTATGGGGTTTTTCTTCTTTCTTTACGCATACTAAAGCATATAATACTATTCTTTGCCTTTATTCACCTGAGTCAGGTTAAAAAATTTTAGAATTATTCCAATGCAAATTTTCAAATGTAGGAAAAAAGTTGTAAAAAAAGATGGTCTTACAGGTTTTACATTTTAGTATGATATTTGAAGTAATGTCATAGTGAAAATTGATCAACAAATGTTCAGCTATGAAAATTAGATTTTTATACTCTGAAAATAAAAGAGTTATACTAGGATCACATCCTGGTGGCACTGACTTCCATATGATTTAACTGGCTAAGCCAGTGGATAAGTTTTGTATCTGCAGCATTCTACAACAAGCAGAAGTTTGCTTACATTGAATGAGTATTACAAAGATGGAAATAACTTTCTGCTACTGGCCTAATCAACAGGACTGGACTAGAATTACTTCCATGTAATAGCCCACACAGCTAAAAAGCCTTGACTAAGTGTCTTGGTACAGCATATACCTGTCTCTAGACTGTTAGTGATGTTGATGGAAAATGAATAGAGACAATTCATTTAAGGTAGACTCCTGTCTTCTGTTCCCTGTTTCACAGGGGCTCTCAGTATGCCAGTGGCCTAAGGACAGTTTTGAACCTTTTGTTAGAAAACATATATTCAAATGTGGGTTTTTTCTGAAACTTAGAGAAGTCCATGCCGACTAACAACAGAACTCAGGATTTATGGTAACAAAAAGGGGAAACAAAAAATGGCCAGGAAAGAGCAAAGAAACAGAAACAATAAGATTATTGTTACAATACAAATCTTACCTTGATTAGTCAAATAATGAAGATTTTTGTTTCCGAGCCAAAATTCACCATTTTTCAAAACAAAATTTCCAAAGCCTTCTTCATAGTCAGCCCAGACTCTGAAAAGGGTATAAATTACTAATTTCTAAAAAAAGCAAGGTTGTTTGGATGTTTTATAATACAATTTTAGATCACAGAATAACTCAAACTGAAAGGAACCTCAGGAGGCAAGCTAGTCCAGGGTCAATCTCAAGCCAGAATTAGCCATGAGATCAGACCAGATTGTTCAGGGCTTGTCCATTCAGATCTTGAAAACTTCTAAGAATGGAGACTATACATTCTTTTTGGGCAACCTGCTGACTCTTTTCATGGTGAAAAAGTTTCTCCTTATATCCAGTCTGAACCTCTCTTGTTTCAACTTAGGTACTTTGTTTCTCGTCCTCCCCCTAGATACCTCTGTGAAGAACATTTTTGCTCAAAGAGCTCTCAGATTGCTTACATTTTTTATTTTTTATATTTTTACTAATTGCAGAAGACAATCTAGTCCTTTCCTCATCACTAAGAGTCCTTGCCTCAATAGTTGTTAATGCATTTGACATTGAAGTGTCCTCGTGTCAAATGCAAAAGTTGTCAGAAAAAGATTAGAACAGATGTCAGTAGACAGCCAGAACTGGAAGTGGTATCTCATCTGGAGGCTGTCCCACAGAATAACCATTCCTTTCTTTTATCTGGGATAACAACTTACTCACATACTTCTAAAGTTCAGATTTAACTTAGCTCCATCTGGTTTAATGTTTCTTCACTTTGTTTCCAGTTTTAATTACCAAGTCTAGTACCTACCTGTCAAAATTCTGGCTGCCATCAGAACGTCTCTGAAACACAGTCCAGCCACCTCCTTCAGACATGTCACAGAACGCAAGGAACTCTCTAGGACTCTGGATTGGTTTTATTTTATAAAATCCACTTTGCTTATGGCCTTCATTGTAGATTTCTGCACAATCTGTTCACACAATGTTAATTGGACACAACATTTTTAATTCTGTACTTACTGGCAAAATCAGAAATCAAGTCAATAACAGTAATCAAGTCATGTTATGTAAAAGTCACATATGAACCACACTAATTAAATTAAATGTCTCTGCAAATACATTTCTTTGACTTTTGGAATTTTTTTTGTACTTGTGTTGCTTTAAAGCTTTGCTGGGCTGTAATTATTTTGATACATCTTTGAAATAATATCTTCCCACCATGAAATATTAAAATTTTTGTTTCTACTTGACTAGCAAAATAATTCCTCTGTTTTAAGTGGTGTCACTTTTAATTTACAGTGGTACCATCCACATTAGAATCCTGTTACAACCATAAAATTACTTGTAAGACACACAGTAACCTTTAAAAACAAACATGTACTTCTATGTCCAGAAAGTTTGCAGAAGTGCCAAAAACAAAAGTATGGAATCTCCAGTGTTTAAAATGGAAAGAATTGCGAGGTCTGATTCTCCTGTCCCTTCTACCAAATAGGTGCAAAACTATACAGAAGACTACGCCCAAAAAGTGCAGCGTATGTGTAAAATGATACCACTTTGACTTGGGACCATTCACAGTCTGTTTGCATTGCTGTTGATGAATATAATTTACAACAATAACAAAATTCAGAGCTCATGGAAATATTATAGCAATGTCATTGTATAATCTTATATTTTTTCCTCTAGGAATTAAGAAATGAAAAGAGTTCGTTGTTTATACGTAATCTACCATCAGGCAGTCATACAGAAAAGACACATAATTTTCAGCATTTCTGTTTTTCCTGGCTAAGGTAGAGCTGATTAAGGAATTCTCTGAGCTGGCTGAACTTCCAGGTCAGGTTGGAACTTTGTGAACTATCATATTTCTTTGCAGTGAAAGTGTCAGTGAAGATAAGACGTAGAAAATAAACACTTTGTACTGAAAACAAATAGCTATGCCAGAATTTGGATAAACTCTAATAGAAAACATGATTTAAATAACAGCTAAGTTGTCTTTATAGAAAAAGTGTGATTGGCTTAGAGAAAATAGCTTTTCTTGTCCATTAATTTCTTGGCAGGTTAGCAAAACACAAGCATATCTTAATTTATAGCAGGTGTATATAGTATGGAATTTCCCCCTCACTATCCAACTCTAATTGTCTAGCTCTGTTGATGTTGAAACACTACAGCAGTTTGAGAAAATAATGCAGTATGAACAGGGAAAGGCATTTTCCAAGCTGTAAAGAAAGTGAAAAAATAATGGGGAAAAAATAATCAGAAGCGGGAACAAGTTAGATCCGTTTTTTAGAATAACACTGTAAAAGAATAAATTGAGGCATATGCTAAGAAAGGACAGATACCTTTCAGAGAAACGTGATTTTAATAATCTTTTCCAGTAAAAAAAATGAGTCAGCCCCAATAATAAAAATAAAGTGATCCAGGATGCTGAGTACATAAATACACAGCTAAAATTTAAAGTCAGATTTACAACTGCTTTTAATTTCATTTTAATGGTCTTTTATTATATTTGATGGCTTGGGATCAAATGTTATATATATTGGTATTTCTTCCAACAATAAGCACTACAAGCATATTCAAACAAGGCTATTAAAAATAATAGTAGTTAAGACTTTCTAGCACTGGACAGCTAGAAACAAACATCATCTAGAAGTCAGACTCCTAAATTGTATTTTCCATTCAACTATTGTTTTGGATGGTGTTTTAATATATCAAGAGTTTGGGCCTTACTGCAGCTTCTACAAGCTTTCCACTGTAGAAAGAGTGGATCACCACCAGAATGCTGATGAAATTAGAAAAACAACTTTAAACTAGCATTTTAAAAGCTGTGATGTCATGAGCTGAATCGAATTCAGTGAAAATATTATTAAAGTGAGATGCAGTTGTCATTATGTCAGGCTTATGTGTGTCAATATGGATGTCTCAGGGACTTTACAGATTGGAACAAAGTCAGTTGCTTGTAACCCAGGCAACCATTTGAATGTATGAATGTGAACTAACCCTGTTAGTTCTTTTTGAGATTGTTAGAACTTCTGACATTAGTAAAAGAATGGTGTTTAGAAACCTGTAACTCCTGATTAACATTTCATAAACACCTATTATTGGCGTTTAACTCTTGTATTGCTGATATTTAAGCTTCATTTATTGTCCACTGATTGTTTTTTAATTATGCACTATTAATAAATCAGTAAACTTCTTAAATCTCGATTTGATTTCTACCATCTGACATTAACAATTTTCTCCTGCACAGCAGGTCCAGGTAAAAGCTGAGCACTGTGTTTTAAACAAACATTCTACAATGAGTTTTTAAAACAGTAACTCAATAGGCCCAATTGTACTAAAGCTTCTGGGTATCATTACAATGAATGGAAATGAAAAGAACAGCCTCATTTCTAACCTGAATACTGTCTTTTTCCTCCCAAGTCAATGACACTGTTTTCATCTTCTTTGTCACTGTACTGAATCTCTTTCTTCTCTAAGAGCTGTATAATTTTTAACTGCTGCCTTTTCACACGATGTTCCAGGAGCCTCACCTGGCCCTGAAGTCGTATCTGCTCTTGAAAACATTTCTGTAAATCCTAGAGAGGAAAGCATATCTTATTGTAAAATCAACATTTTTTTGTGATATTTAACATGTGACACAAAGAGCCAACCAACCAAACCATAAATAAAATAAAACTTGAATAAAACATTTTGGTCACAATTTCCCACAGACACTATGTTGACTTCCATCTCTGTTGCCACATTGTTTCAAATTATTTCATCTGTAAATGCATGTCATATATAAAACATACATATTATGAACGCTTTGCAAAGTGACCTTCTCTTTAGTGCTACCAGCTCTAACTGCAAACATGCAGCAGGGGCTTTGGGGAAAAACACTATAATACAGGCCCTATCATAAGGAGGCCCTATCTCTATAATCTTCCATGCACGGAGATTTTCTATCCAGTGAAGTCTGCTACTAACACTGTGAAGGTTCTAAAGAGTTCTAAAGAAATGCAATCCACATGGATATGTTTTCAACTTCATAGTGCATTTTTGAATGCTTTTCAATGACACACTTCTTATGATAAGAATTCTAACATTGCCAACATAAATATTGTTAAGTTTTAAGCTCATTTTTGGCATGGTAAAATAGTCCCTAAGAAGCCGTGAATATACATGAAAAATAAAAGTTAAAACAAAAGTTAAAGTCAGTGTTGTGCTGTGACTTGTGCACTCAATTTTGCCATGCAGAGTGGGTGAGAAATGTGGCAATTCTGATACACTGTTACCTAGCACTCACTTGACCCTCACCAGCTGGAATAGCTGTTCCAAATTCTGACACGCTGAATGCATGCTGAACAACAAAGAATTGGTTTTAGATTAAAGACTGTGGTAAAATAGCCAAAGTGAACAGAACCTGATCTGGAGAACTTAAATTAAAACAGTCTGTATGGTTTAAAATATATAATAAATAAATTTGATTTTAGTGAGGGGGAGAAAACCCTTTGGAAACATGATGCAGGTTTTGCATCAGTAACATTGAAATTCTATATAAGCAGAGTTTAGTAGCTTGTAAAAGAGCATAACTAGCACTATAAAGGCAAAATCAAAAGGTGACTTTCTGGAAATCTGACAGGTAAGACCAAATTTGCAGTAGTTCCAAATTGGTGCTACCTTATCCATAGGGAACATTATTTACATGTAGACCTGAAATATTTGCCATCCATATGGAAGACGTGATATCTCAGAACATTGCCCTATCACACTACACTATAGAAATGTCTGCAATAGCATACTGCTGTGCATAGTGAGGTGCACCTCAGTGGTCTCTGCATACTTTCGTTTGCATCAAACTCAGGCTTCATCCATTGTCCATGAACACTTCCAACTAATTGTTCCATCTGTCTGCAATATTTACTTACCCTGAAAAATTTGATCATAAGACTGTGCAGAACAACCCTGAAGACAGACTTCTGCCATAAGTATTGCTGAGGTGTATCAGAGACTTGCTTTAAGTCATACTTAACTGCAATCTAAAGTGCACGGTGAAATTAAAAGGGAAAAATATATATACATATGTGGCATAACTAGGCAGTTCGTCAGCGACCTGTTGGAGAGGGAAAGGTTCAGAAGCAGCCTGTGTTCGGGCTGCCCTCGTCGCGCTGCTCGGCTCGCTGCTCGCACGGCGCTGCGCCTTGCGCAGCTGACCGAGGAGCTGCCGGGAACCGTGGCGATGCTCGGCCACAAGGGGACGCTGTAAGGCCAGAGGCACGTTCCCCAAACACCTTGCTCAGAGGGACACAGCAGGCGATGAATGACCCGGTGGTATCCCGAAAGCGCTATCTTATTTAAGAACCATCGCTTGAAAGTCTTCTTCCAGTTGTTGATAGCTATAAGAGATGCCTAGCATATCATCCTTTTCTTCTAGCAGGAAACAAGAGAAGAAAATAGTTAAGATATATGGACATACAGAGACAAAGTTGCTACAGCGGCTTAGAGGGATGTTATTTGACTGTATGCACTGGTTAATATGGGACTGGTTAATGTGGGATATTACAAAGAAAAGATGCACTATTTATTGTGCAGCCTTTCCAGGGTTGTTATCTCAATTGTATCTGCAGCTTCATACAAACAAAAGCTGAATTTTCTATTCTGTGGGAATGAATTCAATGGGAGATTCAGAAGAGGCTTCCTTGATAGGTGTCTGCAGATTGTCAGTCTAGTCCTGTGTGAATATAGAAAATTTCAGAGGACTGCAGAGCTTTAGAGAGAGGGAGAAAGAGATGCACACGTGGATTGAGAGAGTGAATAAATTTTAGAAGTATTGAAAAAATATTTCCAGCCTCACGCTGATGAGCTAATGCTAACTATAAAAGAAAAGCTGTCCAAAAAATCCCATGTTCCCAGTCAGACCAAATATTTATTCTAATCATACTAAGTTAAGAGAGATAAAGAAGCCACTATGCCACAGTTAACCAGTTTTACAGAGAAGATCAGCCTGTATCAATCTTAACACAGTCCTCACAACCTTGGAGAACATGGCAAAATGCAATAGGAGAGACCTGGAAACGGTGGCCCCCATTGCCAGGCCCTTGCAATTTCATAGACAAGACTTCAGGTGGGTAACCTCTCTGACATGTGGCAAGAACTGAGCCACAAAGAACTACCTTGGATTCTGGAAAGAGCAAGGCACAGTGCATTTGAGGAAAGGCAGCTACAGGCAGCTACATGTGTTTCTTTCGGGTGAAAGAAATGCCTCTATCAGTTCCCCTTTCATACTGCCAAAAGCCATTCTCCTGCTGTAATTAAATTATATAGTACAAGTATAGAACTTCTGAAAAAATATTATCTTTCTTACCTTGGAAAAACTTGCTATCTAAATTCAGTATGACATGACTTCATATACCACAATAAAAGGTCCTTTCCTTTGAACCAAATTAAACACAAGTCTGCAACAAGCTGTGTCTCTAAATATTATTCTTAAACTTGCATTTAAAATCCATATTTTGTTATTGTTTACTTCAAAATTATGAATTAATTAATAAAAATTAAAAACTAATTATGAGCCAATTCTCATCTGCTTTACAGATAATACACTCATGATGGGGTGAACAGTGATATATCTACACTACACATAGCAATTTCCTGATTTAAAAGCTTTTAAACTCATAATGCTTAGGAAGTGACAATAAATTAGAAGACAATCAAGACATGACTAGCCATACTGAAAAATTAAAGCATAAATAAAAAAAAATTCTTGAGCAGAAATAAAGTTTTAAAGTAACCTACATATGGAAAGTACTGGTATCTGATACTTCCTCTTCTCTCCCTGACTTCAGCCATCTCATTGATGTCTCTGTCTGTCAACTCCAGACAAATCCCATTAGACTTTGCTGCTGAACAGCAAAACCACAGTTCTCATATTTGGAATTCCATGTCTGTTTTTTCCATGGGACAATCACAAGGTAACTGTAACTTCAATTGGATCAATGTGGCTTTTAGATCTTCAGTTTACCAGACTATTCTTTCAATGTGCTGCTACACCTTTTTTCACAGGATAATCCTTTAAAAACCATTGGAGTTAAACCAGTGCACAGCTGGAGTAATAAAGAAGCAAAAGGTAAATTAGGGTTCTAAGTCAGGAGCTATAACATATTGCTATTCCATTTGTTAGTTATGGACCAAATTTAAACCATTACAATGTTGAAATACTCAACAAAATGTCGATTTTACTGTGGTTGCCTCCAGTGGACAGTGGTGCCTACTGACTGAAACCAGACTGAACACAACCTGTTCTGTCTGTTTCAGTGAAGCAACTCTTTGCACTAAACATTGAGAAGCAATTATCTAACAACTGCTGACAGCTCTGCTCCTGGGCACACAGTCCCACATTTAACCAGCTGCTACAATTAATGTGCATTCACTTTCATTACTGTGTGAATTGTTTAGCAGCCAGTGACCTTCCATTAAAATTATTGCTACAAATTAGACTCAGAACGCTTAATGAAAACTATAAAAATACAAAGTTTTTACCTGTGATGCTATTTCCTATGCATTTTAGAATACAAATTAGCTCAAAAATATCTCTATATTGAGATTAGTGTTTTAATGAGATGAAAAGGTGAAAACTTTGAGATGAAGTTCTGAATATTTCCAGTTTTTACTCAGAAGCTCAGCTAAAGTCCACAACATTCTATATGAAAAATAATAATTAAAAAATAAGTACATGCATTTAACTGTGATGCCTCTTTTTCTCACTGGGCCTCTGCAGAAATTAGTAATATTTTTCTCCACTGAGCAGAAGTGATTACAGAGTCAGGTGCTTCCCATTCTGCCTCTATAAAGCTACTTACCTGAATGAAAGTTTTCCACAAGATAATGTAAGCCACTAACAATAGTTGTAAATTCAGCAACCACTTCCACCCATGCAATTATGAATCAAGAATTCAATCCCTTTAGGTCTCTGCTATTTAAGACCTGAATATAAAACTAGTAAGGGCAGCCATGACATGCAGTGCAAAGTTGGTGAGGCTAGAGGTATTTTAAACTGTGGAGTAAGTGTGATTATATTAGGGTTTTTGTTGGAGAAAGAATATAGAGGAGAGGGTTTGGGGAGCTTGAAGTGAAGGAGCTTCAATCATTGTTTCTGAGTGTGAACTATAATGTAGTTACATGGAAGCAAGTAAGAATATGAAGTTAAGGATCTCGTTTGAGAAAAAGTTTTATGGCAAGTGGTCAAGGTGGAAAAGGATGGAAATTCTGCATCCCAGGTGTCAGTGACCAGAAATACCACTGCTGCAGCCACTGCTTTAGGAGTTCCTGTGCTTTGCCTTTCTGTAAGTATGCTGCTCAAAACTACAGGTGTTATTCTGAGTTAGCATCACCCTTGAATGGCACTATCACCAACCTGAATAGTAGTATAACCATCCTGTGCACCTTCTGTACAATGTGCCTACGTGCACCATCTGGGATCTGCTTTAGGAAAGATACATTGTCTCCTCTTTCATATCAGAGCCAGTCACAAACTGACTGGATTTCTGTCTTCGGTGCCATTGCCTAGAGATTTATCTTCCATTGTAAATTTATGCATTTGTTTCCTGTTTCCTTATTGGAAACTTGTCCCCACTGAACACCATTTGAAGATATTTCCTTATTCTTTCATTTTTTAATGAATTCTAATCTTTTCCATCAAAGGTTCTGCCATCGTGTGTAGAGACTGTGAGCACTAAGGAGGGGATGTGCATTGTGAGCACTATGGTAGGCAGTATTTAGAAGAAACTCTATAGAAAAATTGAATTATTAGAACTTACAGAGCTGCCAATGACATCCATCAAGCTAGCTGCAAGGACAAAATCAATCATTATCAAAATCTTCATTTTGGAAGCTGTGAAGTAGAGGAACAAAGAAAACACTAGTTAACAAACATAAAAACTAAAATTTACACTTGACACCATAAATCTTACTCAAAAGTGTCTATTTAACCTTTAATTCTTTTCTTGTAAATTGTAAATATAATGTACATGCAGGATTCATTACAAATGTCTAAAATTGTCTGATAAAATACAACTCCAAAAGCCAGTAAAATGAGAATTTATCCTTTTAGGCCATTTTGTATTAGAGCTCTATGTATTTTTGGACAGCTATTCAAGATTCAAACTCACACATTTTATTTTCAAGACAAAAGCAAAAACATTTTAAACAAGCTGAAAAACAGGGAAATATTCCCTGGTTGGTCGTTTAAATTTGTGAGAAACCTCTCTGTCATAGACAAATAATTAAAATCTGAATTGGGCTAGTTGTCCTTGATCTAAAGATTTGTACAAATTTTGTGCACCAGGAGAGGATCAAGGTAATTTTACTGTCATAGAGTAATTTGGGGGAAAAATCCAAAATAGTTCTCAGCTTTTATTCTAATGGTAACAAGGATGATATCTTTAAACTGATAGCTATGGATACTTTGTACTATATGACCTATAGCATTTTAAACCCCATTTTTTCATATGAAAATTATTTTATACGCCAAACCAATCACCACTGTATCTCACTGCCTTGCAAATGTTAGCTGATGGAATTTCAAAATTGTTTTGTAAGACAGACGTGCTTTTCACAGAGGAGAAACCAAGGCCTCCAATCAGTAAAATATTGACATAGATTATATATAAACTATTCTGAATTAATTACTTAAACTTCTGCAAGCTATCAACTGAGGAATATTTTGTTTTCTATTGTGACTACAAAATTTTCACTTAGCATATGCTAACACCTAATTAAACCAGAATATGTGTCTACTCTCCTTTTCCTACCATAGAGTTATTAAGGAAAATATCTCCAAGATCATTGAGTTGAACCATTAACTTTATACTGACAGGTCCACCACTAAAGCATGTCCCTCAGCATCACATATACATTTTTTGAATGCTTCTGGGGATGGTGACACATTAAAGCATTTGTGGTTAGACAAAATGTAAGACTTATAATAGAGATTAATGATTCAATACCAGCATGTGGTTATTGAAATACCAACTTTATGAAAATTTCCACTCATGTCTCTACAGGAATTAATATAAAATATGAGTGGAACTTTGGCAGACTCTGCTTTTTACAAAGATAAGCAAGGTGCTTATGAGAAGTATGTTTTTAAGTTTGTGCAAAATTGGACAAGTCCCACTGTATCTTCACCGATTTCTGAAAACTTCATGCAAGACGAGAAATTACAGCCCAGAAAAATCTCAGATTTCAACACTTATCTATAAAATACTTACTATGCTTTTTAAAATTACAGTTATTTAAGTAAGTAACATATGTTTGGTGTGTGGGTTTTTTTTTTTTTACTTCTGAGGTTTGCTGGTTTGAAAGCAACATATCTGAAAGCATGGAGTTTCAAGGCCTAAGTGCATCTGTATAAAGCTCATCCCACTTCTTGCACAGGACTGATGCAGAAACAAAGTATTGAGGGTACTCTGTACCCACTGACCCATGTTACAGCAGCTCAGAAGTCTTTTTAAGCATTTTGGACATACATCTATCATTCAGCTGCAAAGCACTATACTAAGCTGTTGTCTATCTCTGAAGATTCCAAAGGAATCCATTAAAAATTACCTATAAAATGTTTATTGAGTGAAAAAATGAACTGAAAATCTTAGCCTATGCTATTTCTAATGCCATAAATTTTCTGAATTAAGAATTTTAAGTTGTTCTTCATATTAACCAAATAAATAAAACCATTTGAATTAGAAAATTTAATAGAATTCAGAATAACAAGTTCTGATTTAGTTCGAAGAGGTAAATCCTATGAACTACAGGCTCAAAACATGGGTGATGGTGGTGTGTATGTGAAGAATCTGCAAGAATTGCCTGGCAATGAATTGGTTATTTAATCGTCAGAGGTTTCTGCTATGATAAAACATGGTAGATAAAACAAGAGAAAACATGATAAAAACACTTTTGCCTTACAACATTGGTAATTATAGATATTACAGTCACTTCTGTTTCAAAAGCAGCTGTTGGCATCTGTTGGGATGACACTGTTTGTGACAGTAGTGACCAAGGAGTACATTAGCTATCTGGACAGCCTGCAAGTGATCTATCTCTGCTAACTTCTATCCTGACGCCTTGCATACTTTAAATATGGTTACTAAGAGAGAAGAGATTCTGTTTTCTTCAATGGAAGATTCATATTTCATATACTCTATTTCATCCCTGTTATTTTAATTATGAAACCACAGAATCCTCTCTCACATTAATCTTAGTATTTGAACTGTTCTATCATGATTTCACTGACTGTGAATGCCTGTATATCACAATCAGTCTTAAAAAAACCCCAATCTTAAATTGATTGCACAACTTCACAACTACAGTGTTCTTCTTTTTTTAAAAAAGACTATCAAGTAAATCTGGCACACTGTTCAGAGAAATTTATGTTAGCAAGGAACCCAAACAATAGAAACTATGATGCGCAATCAAGGCAGGTAAGTCCCTTACAGCATGTATGAGCTGCTATGAGCAAGATGCACAAAAAGAATGAATAGCTGAGGAGTGTAGAGTGTGTGCAGTTGTTCAGTTTGTCATCTTTAGACGAAGTCACCTTTCTGTTTAAGGATGCCTCTTTCTATAGAATGTTCCTCTTGTGGGAAACTTCATAAGGGCTGCACTTGGGAGATAACTTAGCATGTCAGCTTTAGTGCAGAACTAAAACATGCTCAAAAGACATATAATAAAATATAATAATAGTCTCATAAATGTCTATATTTGATGATTTAAATAAATTGGTGAAGATATTTTAATCCTGGAGTTTCATTTTTAAGAAAGCAAGCTGGACAGTAAACTCAAGATGGGGTATTGATCCTGCAGCCATTCACAACATAAGTTCACTATAAATGTAAGACAAGAGGCTTATAAAGAGGTAGTATCTGAGAGCTCCATTTGGCAGATCTACCAGTCAGAAACAGGGAAGACTAAAACAGAGGACACAGGGTAAAAAAACCCACAGAGGGACCTCTAGTAGGGTAGGGGAAACCAAAATATTTGTGCTGTTATCCTCCAAAAAAAAGGGAGAAGGTCAAAAAGACTAGGAAGAGACCCGAAAATTTAAGCTCTGAAAGGAAATGGGTAACTTAAAAGCATTTCTCTGCTTCTGTCACTGCCCAGCAGGTAGACCCAGACAAAGCAGAGGACAATCAGCGGTGTTGGTCTTGGACCTTGTGCCTTTAAGCCAGTTTCTCAGCAGTCATAAACTCCTGAAGTTTGTCTATCTCACAGTTGCAGTGACATGAGATTCACTGAGTGGTCAACCTTACAGTGACCAGAGAAGTGGTAAATAGGGTCAAGCCCCAATGTTCAAAGCCCTTTGACACACTACCTAAATCATCAGGTTCAGACATGGAATTAATGGGGGTAACTTTTTACTTAGTTACCCACATTTCTATAAAAAGTTTCAGTAGAGGTTGCATTAATAACAGTTCTCTGAAGGTGTACATCCATGGTCTTCAGTAGCATGGAAACCTGAATTTCTGTTCAAGGGAAGCTTAACATCCCACTCTGGGAAGACTCCTTTGAAAGCCAGTTTCTTAAACTAATTTTTTCAGTCCTTTAAATATTTACCTTTGTTATATAGCTATTTTCTGACAATACAAATCCTTCACTCATAAAAACCTGCAAAAAATTACAAATTTTAATCTGTCTCAGAGGAACCCAAAAAGTTAATAAGTGTTGAGAGACTTACAAGACTTTTTTTATAACACCTGTTGATTTAACAAAAAACAAAAACCCCCAAACAAACAAACACCCCACCAAAAACAAACAAAAACCCCCACAGCACAAATTTGTACGGGGGATATCCCTTTCCAGAAAAATCTTAATATCAGACAGTAGACATGTGGATTAATTATCACACTTCATGCAAGAGTGAGAAAAACTATTTTTTCAAGTTGAAACACAAGCCCTTAATAGTTAGCTGGGAAAAAAAATCACCTTCTGTTCTAAAGAAATGAAGTTTAAGTGCAATTTTTTTCAAACCTTGAAATTTTATCCCATTGGTTACTCATTCACTATTCCAAGATTACACCTGGAATATACATTGTACAGTTGGGCAGAATTTTTTTTCCGAAGCTATGGAATCAAAATTCTAGAAAGATATATTTTTTCTTCTCTGTGCCTAGGCTTTCTTTAAAGGATATACACAGAGTCAATCCTATATTCAAATTTCTCCTGAATATGATGTTTTTTCCAAGTCTTTAAATAACAAATTACTAAATAGATTTGATGACATTAAAGAAGTTCTGTGCTATGAAAAGTTTGAACCATTAGAATGTTCTTCTGTTTTTTGAATTTAGGAGACAGCAAACTAGATGGAATACAGATGCCTGTTTCTGTTGGCACAGTGTCAATAAGACTTGCATTGCTAATAAATATAATAATAGTAAGAGAAAATCTGCCAAAAGGATAAAAAATGACTGGAAAGTTTTTTGTTTGCTTTCTTAAAATTCAAATTATTAAACTCATGCACAGATTTTGCTTTGTTTAAATTTGGTAGTGTTACAAAAATTGCCCTGTTTTCCTCATCTGAAAAACAATTCATGATTTGATTGACTTTCAGGTTCTAAAAGCAGCCTTGTTCATATAGCCTATAGTAACACAAATTTAGAAACTGCAGATTCAAATACTGGGTTTATTAACTATCTAGAAATGCAGGAAAATAGCTAAATCCTGGTAAAACATTCATGCATCATTATCAACACATTATCAACACATTATCAGCACCAGTTATATGGCCTTCAAAAACAAATTACTTTTAAACCATAACTATAGAAATTAGCCAAACGTCTTCCTTCTTCCCTCATAGGTACCTTAAATGTTTACCTTTAACTTCTGGACAGAACTCAAAGTTGTTAAATCTTCTTAAACTGATGCAAATAATTCCAGAGCCTGTCCCAAGCTGTGACTGTTTTTGCTATTAAATTCTGCAGAGCTGAGGCTTACATCTGCTGTGAGTCACCAGGCTGGAATGTTGCTGAGAAGTTGCAGTTATCAAGACTAAATTGCAACACAAGAAGGAGATGATGGTAATTCTGTGCCTAACACAACACTTCTGAAACAAAAATAAACCAAAAATAACAAAGGATCATCTATTCCCTTTCACTGCTGTGATTCAGGAAATTGCTTTCTGCATCATACTCAGCTTTATACTCCAGTCCTTTCCATAGTCACAGCCTAAATCTCTTAGGCTTCAGAGGTACATAGAGAGCATAACAGACTCAGTGGATTTAAGAAACAAGCCAATAATCACTCAGACTAGAGGTTACACGTCAGAGGTGTAATAACAACAAAAAAATGCTAAATAAAACCTAACTCAAAGTAACAAACATAGCGCAGATAAAGTTGAAGGGAACAAGAAAAAAGTACCAAAAAATCTGATGTGTTTTTTAGTCAAGGCACTGAGTAACAAAGCATCTCAGTGACTTCATCAGACAAAATCATTTTCTAGACAAGCTTTTTAGAGCCAGATGAATACATCAAAGCACGCTTTAAAATACAATGTTTTGAATGTTTGCCCTTCTTCTATGCTGGCTCTTCCCAAAGAGTTTAATAAATGAGTATGCTTAAAGGAATGTGCTGGAAGAAAAGAAGTCTTAAGGAAATACTGAACAATAGCAATAAAGTGAGCTTTACATTCCACAATATAAATACAAAATGATAGAATGCCCGGGGTTGGAAGGGACATTAAAGGTTACCTAGTTTCAAACCCCCTGCTGCGGGCAGGGACACCCTCCACTAGGCCAGGCTGCTCAAAGCCACATCCAGCCTGGCCTCAAACATTCCCAGGCATGGGGCATGTATAATTCTTCTCTTCCACCACCCTCATAGTAAAGAATTTGTTTTTAATATCTGATCTAAACCTACTCTCTCTCAGTTTAGAGTCTTTCCCCTTTGTCCTATCACTACATGCCCTTGTAAGTGGCTTCTCTCTTTTTTTTTCAGAATCACAGAATGTTGAGTTGGAAGGAGACCCACAAGGATCATTGAGTCCAGCTCTCAAGTGAAGGGCCCATACAGGGACCAACTTGCAACCATAGCATTATTAGCACCCACACTCAGACCAACTGAGCTAATCTCAGGGTCTTGTATTGCTCTTCACATACCTCCTCTTGAAGACTAACACTTGTGGCCAACTTCCTCAGAACAATTTCTGGTGCATTACTTGGAATCTGGTTACCTGGCAGTAACTCTCTTTACTCATTACATTACATCTGCTAATTAAAATCATATTCTGAATTTCAAATCTTTATTAATTACAGTAAATTACTCCTGAGGAACCTACAGTAAGAATCATTCAAAAATTCAAAATCATTCAGGAAATAATTTTTACTGAGAATCTTACTACGAGTAATGACTGTTTCAAGGAGGGGAATACATATTCATAGTGTGACTCCTAAACAATAGTTACTCCATGGGAAGGCTCTGAATTTAGAAAGTGGAAAAAAGGCATGGCACTTTAAAGTTGGATTTATCAACAATAAATAGATTAAAGAGAGAAAAAAAAGTAAACTATTTATTGAGGGTTATAAGTAGATTGCCCATCACTTGTGGGCTTTAAACAAAGATGGCTAAAAAACATGGTTCAGTTAAACAAGAATATAGTGTCAAGTGAGTATATAGTGTCAAGTCAGAGATTTGTATTATTCAAGAAGTCTATATGTTACCCATCATCAGAATGGTTTTGTAAAAATAAACATACTAAATACAAGACTTTCAAAGAATATACAAACAAGATGCTTCACAATATTTTAAATTTCTTCATTTTTTCACATGCTGTCTTCAAAATGCTTGTCACAATCCTAATGAAGGCAGTGGTAGAAATAAGTTGCACCAAAATACAGCAATCCATCTATAAACTTATGAAGATTTTGCCATATTTATATATTCACCAAACATATTGCACATAGTGACCAGGGCCTATTACTGCAACCGGTGCATGTGTTCTCTAAAGTATGTGATCTCCAAAAGTTACATAATCACATGAACAATTTGAAATGTTACATCAATAAATGCAATTCCCTAATGAGACCAAGAGATAAGCAGAAAAGAACTTCTTACCTATTGTGAAGAAACAGAATAAAGGCACCTTATTTTTTGATGTACGGATAAAATATTCAAACAAATCCAATTTTTAAATAATTTACCTCATTTTTGTGCAGTGTTCTAATAAATAAGTGCATAATTTAGTAATTTAATTATATGTCATTTCAGACATATACAACAGAAACTGGCAACATATCATTATCATGCATAATAAGACCAGTAAATTCAACATTATTTTATCACACAACAAATATGAGGTAAAGTCCCCAATTCTTATTAGAAATACAAAATAAGCAGTCTCTCCCATCTTTTTCAATGAGCAGTAGCAAGACAGTGTAACTAGCATAGATGGGACACATCACAGAGTTGACGACCTAACAAACATCTAGGTCTGTACATATCTTTGCAGAATATAGAAAAACAGTGGACTCAGAGAAGGCCCAGAGTAACTCTAAAAAAAACCAAAAAATTATAGTAAGTTCCACTCTTCTATTCATCACCCTCAAAACAATAACAAATACAAATTAAACTATGTTGTGAGGAAATGTATCTGGCAAAGTGACCTGATCAAGATCTTAGTGTGAGAGCTAAGAAAAGAACGTGGCTCATAATCTTCTGCCTTATTTAGAAGAACAGCTTATGTATCCTGCTTTCTCCTGCCTTCTTTACACAAGAACCTTCCTGCTGGCCTCAGTTCTCCTTTTGCCCTCTTCGAAGACATCTTTGTCCTATATTCTACTTTTTGAAAAGTATGGAATGTCTTTGGATAGGTGCACCAACTAATGCCTCTTCCTTGGTATGGATCAATTTAATACTGTTGTCCATCTGTACCAGCCCTAATCAACCGTACAATTGGAATCACACAGCACCAAATCTCTACCACCAGAAAAAGAAAGGAACAAGGAAAGTAGTTTAATTAGGAATGTGACAGAAAGATTTATATTAAAAAGTTATTTAAAAGCTTTCAAAATTACTCTAATTTAAATCTTTGCATATATAAGTATGTGTGTGTATAGTCATTGGATGTGCAAGGGCATCATACTTGGTTACTTCTATACTTGCAAAATCAGTATCACAAAAGCAAGTATCTATTTCAAAAGCATATTGCCAGAGGATAAAATGCAGAACATTATAAAATTAATCAACTCTGTATAGCTACAGTGGAAATCCTTATAAAAACTTTTTTTTTAATTAGAAATGATCACAATTGATTATGAACAAAAGGCCACATAATTATTTGGAATTTTTTCTTTGTGTGGATTGGATGTTCACTATCAAACTGCTTAGTGGCTGTAAAATGACCCACAACTTCAGCAGACTTCTTCCCATTTAAAGAAATATAAACACATATGAAAAAAATACTAGGTGGCTTTGAAGAATTCACTGTAGCATTTATATGCTAACTATTTTAATGCTGGTAAGTCTTCAACATAACTGAACCCATACAGTGTAGAGAATGCACTTAGTTATGAATACACAGGAGTGACTGATATCAGATACACTGCAGACTGCCAGCTACAAAGCAAATAAATAGGAAGAATCTACAACCTTTTCCTCTTAGAATTTTAATTTGCAAATGAGAATTCTTGGTTCTGATAATTTTTCTGTGTGTGGTGGGGTTGCCTATTTCTTTCATATTCTCGTTCTTTGAATCAATTCAGAGATAAAAATTTATGTGGTATTTTTAAGCTGTATCAAAATTTTCCCTTTTTTCTGCTCACTTTTTAATTTTCTTATTTGTTCAATGTAGCACATATTTATGTTGTTATTCCAGAAATCTAAATAATGTGGAAGTGGCTAGACAATATCCTCACATAAAACAACCATCCAAGATATTGTGAATTAAAGATTGTTCCTACTCACTTTTCTGAAGAATCTGCAGATACACCTGGTTAAGTCAAATCTGTCATTTCAGAACAACTGAAGTAGTTTGTTTCTTCTTGAATTATCTTTATTGCCCAAGGAATAAACTGAAGATGCTAATGGCTACAAATAGGGGAAAAGAAAAGAAAAGAAAAGAAAAGAAAAGAAAAGAAAAGAAAAGAAAAGAAAAGAAAAGAAAAAATATTAGACTATGTAATTAAGAGTACAATGTATCAAATATAATGTTGAATTAAAAAACATGGAGGTACATCCATATTAAACCCCGTATTTGTATGTTGCTTGTGAAATTTTATTTAATTTCTAAAGAGTGAAATAATACTCATAACCCTGCCAACTTCTGTGCTATATAGACCCCTTTTAAAATAGTTTTAAAAATAGGTTTTAATGGAGTTTGGCTTCAAAGAGGGCAATGAAAATAATGTGGTCTTAAGGCTTCTAGGCAGGGCAGCATTGGTGATCCTGATGTGTTCTGGTTGTGTGAAATAAGTATGTTTAATAAAACAAAACTAGTTATGTCTTGTGGGTCCATCCTTCACTTTATCACTTGGTCTGACTCCAGTCACTAATATTTTACTAGAATGCAATACCTGGAGTGCATGTACCAGCAAATGTTACAGATTGGTGAGATAATAGCAGTATCAAGAGGATTACTTTCTGCACCCTTAAGGATGTGGAAAAGGTTTACAATGGAATCCCGTCCATTCTTCATCTGAGGTTTTTCCTGGGATCTGACTAAGTTAGCTAATACCTATCTTCCAATTATTCCTCTTTCCTTTATTGTTTCTGATGACTGTTTTGCTTGAGTGGATCATCAAAAATGATTTCCTTTTTATCCTAGTTTCCTCACTAGTATTAAATTGGTGAATCTTGACCAGCCTAAAGCTTGGCTTTGTGGTCTTAAATGCCTGTGCCTCTCCCCTTACACCTGCTTAACTTGTTATCAGACCTCAAGTGGATGCTTCATCTTCCTATATAAATCAAGCTGAAACTCTTTGTTAATGCCTTAAAGGATCTTTCCAATCTAAAGTTATGCAAAGAAAGAAAAAATACCTTTAGTATAGTAGCTTGGGAGTCAGTGTGTAACCATATTATGGCATACTGATAATTTTTGGCCAGCTTAAATTTTGCAGCAAAAACCTCTTTGTCATAAAATGAGGAAAAAAAATTGGACAACTACTTCTTGAACCAGATGCTCAATTAATTACTATATTTGTTTCAGGACCTTTCAAAATCTCTCTCCCCAGATGCTTCTCACATCTCCTCCGTCTCAGTAAAACATTAATCTTTCACTTCTTGTCTCCAGTCCTTACATGCCTGTATTTTGTTTGCTTTCTTTCACCTTGGAACGATAAAGTAAAATTAACAAGATACAGCCATCAGTTGTGTAAGGAAAATATAATTCCATCTCTGACATGGCTTTCAATCCTAATTAAATTGGGCTATCTCAAAGATAATCCATTCCATTTCTGTGAGGATGCACTCATTACCATGTCTGCTGAGGGAAGTGCTTACAACAGAGATCTTTGTAGAGGGGTTTAGTTGCTGTCTGTCTAGAAGCTCGTTAGCATTGATATAGGACTTCCCCCCGCCCCAGCGCCAACATTTCTTTTATTTAATTAACAAGACATTCTTTAAGTCATATGAGTTTTACCTCACAATCATTCCCAAATCCTGAGATGTTATTTTACAACAGTAGTGGAGAACCACCTACTGGAAATAATGCTTCTTGCAGTGCAATCCACAATTCCTTCGTGCCTGTTATATCTTTTAGAATTATCCATCCCAAAAGAAAAATGGCTCTGGGGAGCCATTTCTAAATTAAACAAACAAAAAGAAAAAAAACCCACACAAACAAGTTTGCAGCCAATTCCTAATAGGGGCAGAAAATAAGAAGAGAAAAATTATCCTCCAAATGTCAAGCAGGAATCAGAGTAATGATGCTATAAGCTCATACTGTGCTAAGGAAAACACGCAGTTATGACATATAAGGGACTACACTAAAATACTGAATTGTTACTGAAACATACTAAAGTCAATTTGATTTTTTTTTTCCTGAACAAATTATTACTTTTTAATGTAAGTTTGTTTGGTTGTTTGGGTTTGTTTTTTTTTTTTTTTTCTGCAGGAAACAATACGAATGAGGGAGCTATATTTCAAGAATAAGGCATAGCAAAAAAAAGTTACAGTCATTGTACTAAGGGCAGTATTTTCTCTTAAGTTCTGCCTCCACTTCCATGCTGTGCGAGATTTGTCACTGCAACAGTAGAAAGCATCTTGTCAACAGCAACGCTGACAATATTGTGATGAATATCCAGACATGATATTTGTGTTCAGAAAAATAAGATATTAGTTAAAAATATAATAAAAATGCTGATAAACTAATTTCTTTATTAGCTGCAGAATTGCAGTAGAGATTGATAATATATATTCATCACACAGAGAGCTTCCATCAAACTGCTGTAGATTGTTTTCAAAGTGATTTCATTTGTGGCTATGCAGTCAAGTAGCCCATGGTAGAAATGGGAGAAAGATTCTGCTCTAATAGGCAGACTTATGCTCACCTCTTTCACTCACCCAGTATTGCCCAGAACTATTTCCTTGATATGAGGCAATGTGCTGGAGATAACAAAATTACTTTTATTGAAACATCTTTATTTTGATACTTTTCCAATTATTTAGTTCCTTTTCTAGTTTACAGATAAATTAATGTGTCATTGAAAAGGATTTGTGTATCCTTTTTTTTTTTTCTTTCTTTAGCAAAGTACATTAGTATAAGTCCTAATATGGGAGAGATGGGGACTTACTACATTTCCATGTTGTACCAGTAGCATGTTTCTCTAGCAGGATGGATTATGAGGCCTATGTGAATGCTAAGTATTTTTGCTTTAGAAACGCAGTGTGATGTAAATGCTGAAAATGTGGGTTTTTTCCATTTTGACAAGGGACCATCCCCCCCAGATGAAGGTCATAGAAACGATACCAGCTTCACTGAAATAAAAACCCTGAGTGTGTTATCCAAGTCCAGTCCCCTGAAGGAATAACACCTTCCTCGTGAGGAGAAGCAGGGGGGCACTCGGTAGTGACTAGTGACTGGACCCCAGGGAATGGCCTGAAGTTCCATCAGGGGAGTTTTAGGTTGGATATTGGGAAAAGTGTTTTATCCAGAGGGTGGTTGGGCACTGGAACAGGCTCCCCAGGGAAGTGGTCACAGCACCAAGCCTGACAGAGCTCAAGAAGCATTTGGACAATGCCCTCATGTACATGGTGTGATTCCTGGGATATCCTGTGCAGGGCCGGAGTTGGATCTTAAAGGGTCGCTTCCTACTCAGCATATTCTATGATTCCAATAACTGCATTGGTTAAATACCAAGCACAGCACATAAGCTTTTATGCACTATTGCCTTTAAATGCCAAACCCTCTAATTGTATTTTTTCCCCCAAAAGAAAGTATAAAGAACGTAGATGCGTAAACTCCATGCCGCACAAATCAAGGAGCAAAACACGCCGAGGGCTGACAGGAACAGAATGCTGCTCCAAATGAGGGCAAGAGCTGATCCTTGTTCACGCTTAGGATTTCGACGTGATTTTACTCGTCTTCCAACCAGGCAGAAGCATTCACAGAGTTCATCGCCGTTTTCGTATTTTATTTTGTAAGAAAAACTCGCTCGGCGATTCCCCCGCTGCCCGCGGACTCGCTGGATGTCCCCCAGTGCTGTCATGGGGCGGGGCCGTGCCCTGAGTGGAAAACTACTACTCCCAGGAGGCACCGCCACCGGCCCTGGGGGCGCCGCGCCCCCGCACAATGCACGTTGGGAGTTGGAGTTTCTTCGCCCACCGCTCTTCTCCCGACCGCCCCGGCGGTTGCGCGGGGGATCCTCGGGCGCCTCGCGGTCCGGATCGGGCGGGGCGCGCGCAGTGCGAAAGGGCCTGGCGGGCGGAGGTTAGCAGGTAACGGTGAGTGTCCGCCTGTCTGTCTGTGTCTGTATCCCTCCGCCAGGGACCGCCCCCCGCGCCCCTGGCGGAGTGGCGGTCAAGATGGCGGCGGTGGCTGAGGCAGGAGCGCCGTGAGCGCCTCCGCAAGCCCTGTCCCGCCGCGTCGGGCGAAGCGAGGCCGCGCCGCTCCTCCGCTGCCCGAAGGCGAAACGTTCGTCCGGGCAGCCCGGGCCCCAGGAGTGGCGGCTGGCGGCGGAGGAGGAGCCAGGCCGGGTGACCTCCCCTCCGGCGCGGGGTGAGCCGCCTTCTCCTGCCCCTCGCGCGGCGCGCTGTCCCTTCCCCGTCCATTTCCCCTGGTGGCGGCGGGGCCGCGNCGGCGCTGGAAGCGCCGGGCACACCGCCCCTAGCCAGGGTGTGTGAGTGTGCGGCTCCTGTGGGCACTGTCCGGTGCGGCTGGTGAGGGTTTGCTCTGTTGACTGCTCCTGTGTGATGATGCTGTATGGTTTGCTTTTAAGGAGTTAATGCCAAGCGAGAAGCGCGTGTCTTATAAAGCTAAACTTAAAAGAAATATTTGGCCCCTTTTTCAGCCTTTATGGTGCTGTGATGGCTTTTTGCGACTTTGTGTTTTCTGTTTAATTTTTTTTTTAATTGTCAAAAGTTTTCTCGTAGCGGTATTAGGTGCTCTAGAGAGCTCTTGCATTCACATGAATCCTATAGGAAAAAATTCTCAGGAGCATCTTTACTGTAGAAAAAAAGCCTTTTGAAGTACATACCTTTGTTTGGCTTGCATGTTAAGTAGTGTTCCTATGCAATCTACATATTGCAGAATATGTTTTGACTCCAATCTTACATGTTTCGCCTATAATCCTACACGTTATCTGAGGTTAGTATTTCTGTAGAAAGTATACTTGAAAGTTTTCTTTTTTCCTCAAAGGCCTGGTAAACGTTGTAAGGCAGTAGGCACACGCTCAAAACCTTTTATACAGATCCTATGACTTGCAAGAACCTGAAATTGGCAATGGGTTGCTGTAGATAGATAGGTAGATAGTGGGAAGGTGGCAAAGCTTTTAGAAGAGGATTTTTTGTAGAAATAGCTGGTAAAGTGAAAACAAAGAAAAAATGCATATTGGTGAAATATATATGTGGAGGTGGAAAGCACAACTTCATGTGAAAGAAGAAAAAACCTAGCTGAACCTTTTTGTGTTTCAACTGAGTTAAAGAGGTAAAATACCTTCAGAGCTCTCTGATCTTAAACTTGCTTGATTATAGTTCATTTGCAGGTATCAAAGTCTATAATAGGAATGTTTAGACACTTTCTTTTTGGAAAGGGCACAGTTCTGTTAGAACACTTTAAAATCCACTTGCTGGAAATAGTGAAGATACTGTTATTTTTGAGCTGTATTTATCAGGGCATGTTGGTGTATGCCTGGTCTCCTTGTTTGAGAGTCCTGTTATTCAGAATATTCCATTTGGGGCAGTGAATTTACTTCAGAGGTAATGAGAGTCTCCTACAGCAAAGATAATTGAGAACAGGTTTTGTGAAAGTTTTAAAAGAAATAAATGTGAATAGTTTACTTGTATTACGTAAGGACAAATACTGCCACTTCTTTTTACAGTGGAAGGTGAGGAAAAACTACTTTTGCTATGGTTTTAGTAGAATTATATAACATGATGAGGAAACAGCTTACAGAATTGAACTGTAAACCCAGATGGCCTCTAATCTTCCTCGTTATGCTCAGTGACATAGGTCAGGATACAGTGTCTGAAATGCTGGGTCTTGCACATCTACAAAGATGAACAGTTTGTCTGTAACTGAAGAAAATCATGGCTAGTTTTAAACTGATAACTGTGCATTTGCTTTGAATGCTTGTAAATTTTAACATGAGCTTCCCTGTGAACTTTTTATAGGATGCTTTTGTTTCTACACAAAAATGAACAAAATGCGAAAGGACGTTGTGTTCTAATTTTCTAACTGAATCAGACAGATTACCTGAAAGTTGCACAGAAGGAACACACAGTTTTTGAATAGTCATAAAGTTAGGCATGTCAAGAAGTTTATCCAGTTCTAAACATGTCTGGATTTTTATTTTTTTTTAAATTCTGGTATTATTTGTTGGCCATCTGATTCACAGGTGGTACCCTCTGGTTGTGTGGCCTAGTGGACACTTCTGTTGGGATGAAGAAAGGAGTATGAGTTCTTGTGCAGGGACAAAGTTTCCAAAGTAGCAGGCACTTACACCTGTTCAGCGTGTCCTGATCGTGATTGTGAGATGCAGAAGTGGAATGATTCCTAACTGGGCTGGCACACTGCCCAGTGGAGATGTGCTTATGGTGTAAAGAGCATGCCTTTGTGTGGGTAGATCCCATTTCCTTTATGGTTTAGTAATAGGCTGTGTTTGTGTAGGAATACTGCTTTGTGCAAGTGTGCCTTCTGAGAGGAATGTACTGTGTGATTTTGATTGAATCCTATACCTGAGCAGGATAGGTGTACTAGGACAGCCTTCAAACTTAGTTCCAGATTAATCTGTTTTTCTTTCTGAAACTGATATTAAAAAAAACCCAACAAACTTCTTAGATACGTCCTAATCTGTAGTTTTGGGTGATTTCTTCACCTGCCTTCTGTGAAAATTAGTAGAAGATAGTTGCAGTAAAATGTTGAGAAAGTGATTCTTGTCAACTTCTATATTTTTATTTTTTCAATTAAGCATAGGATTATGTCCTAACCTAGCGGTGGAAACAAGCTAGAAAAAGTAAATCTCTGCAAGGCTGCTTTTCTTCTGCATCTGTTACAGTTCTTAGGGAAAGTTTGTAGCTTGCTGCAGTGGAATTGTGCCAGCAGCACTTAGCAAATATAGTTATGTATTCTTCACCTTTTGGAACAGGCTAATCTAATTTTACTCTCATAGAGGAATATTGTAGCATTTTTTTTATTTCTAATGTCAAAACAAGAAGTGAAAATGAAAACTCCAAACATTTAAGTTGCTTTATGCTGCACAGAGTGACACTGATGGAGAGAGCAAAGCTCTATGAAACCCACACTTTTATATTTGGTTTTGGTAGAAGCTGTAATGTAAGTGGCAGGTCATTCACTGCTTGAATAGCTTAATGTGTGGTAATGAAAGTAAAAATCCTTTAACTGATGTCTGTTTTCCTTGTATATTTTCAAGTGTGTCATTCAGTACTCTGTTGACAGCATCTCAGTATTAAAATGAATGCGAAGGTTTGACAGATTGGGTCTCCAAAGTCACTTATTGTATCAAACAGACATCACCCTGGGCCTGAAAGTGAAGGCTTTATGAATTACAAGGCAGCCTTTCTGAGCACTGTATAGTTTGTTTTAAAGTGAGGACAATTGAAACCCTCAAAAAATAAAAACCTTCTTTCCTAGATCAGAGGTTAAAAGCCCCAAACCCATAACTACTATTTCTTTATTTTTTAACGCCAGTTTCCGTGTCCTTCTCATTGATACATTTCTAGTAACACAGGGTAGTAAATGGGGAGTCTAGTTTCCTAAACAGCTTTGTGTTTGCATCTTAAAATGAATATGTAGTTGTCTTCTCGGATCATGCATCTTGAAATTATTCTATGTAAACTGCTTTTAATACAGCACATTTCTTTGAACTTCTTCCTATAGGTTGCTTTTACTGATCCCTTGTCATGGCAGCAGGAGGTGGTCCCTTTGAGGAAGGCATGAATGATCAGGACTTGCCCAGCTGGAGCAATGAGAGCCTTGATGACCGGCTGAACAACACGGTAAAACGACGCTGTTCTTTCTGTTGCCATTTGGTGCTGTACATTGGAATTACTAGCTAGGTTCTGTTAGTGGCAGGTAACAATGCAAACCCCTAAGCCTCGTCCTGCAAGGCTTTGCATCCAGTACAGCTTTACCTGGAAAACCTGAGGTAGCTGTAAGCAAGCAATGGATATAATTCAGAGATTGTGAGGTCTATAGGGGTATTTATGGCAAGCGTTTTGGGTAAATAAAGTAGCTAGCCACAAAAGCATTGTAGGTGACATGAAAATGAAAGCTATAATTTAAAAAGTTCTGAAATCCTGAAAGAGTTCCCAGCAAAGAATAAAAATACATCTTGAGCTTCATTTGAAATTAATTTAATGCATTTAGGATGAAATGGATTTAAAATTTCCTGATAAGCTGTTTTTAATTATGCAGTGGAGAAAATTTTATTTTGTAAAGTGACATTTGCTCTAGAAAACTTAGTGCATATTTCAATGTGGCTTGCTATCTTTGCGTCTGAAATGGAAATAAACTCTCTCACAGAATGCAAACATTTGTTTTTTGTCTGTGTGGATAACAAATACGATTTTTTGTTCTCTCTCCTTCCCCTTAAGGACTGGGGAGGTCAACAGAAGAAAGCAAACAGATCTTCAGAAAAGAACAAGAAAAAGCTTAGTGGGGAAGGTGAAACAAGACTTACTAATGACATCTCTCCAGAATCTTCACCTGGAATGGAACGACGGAAGACCAGAAGTTCTCACAGCTTTCCTCATGCTCGATACATGACTCAGATGTCTGTTCCAGAGCAGGCTGAACTAGAAAGGCTTAAACAAAGAATAAACTTCAGTGATCTGGATCAGGTTTGTGTGAATACTAGCTCCCACTAGAAATGTGACTCCAAAATGTATTCAGTTATCTCTTAATAAAGTGACAGATGAGTAAAGAATCCTTTCATAAATGATTAAGGTTAAAAAAAACCCTTATAGGCACCATGACAACCAAATCGAAATTCTAGTTTTGCACTTCAGAAAATAAGGGGAAGTTCAGGACCATGGCTTCTCTCTGTATACAAGCTGTCTTTACTTTCTTGCTCTCAGCCATTAGCAAATTCCTGTGTCCTCAGAGTGGTATTTCTTATTCATCATACTTGTGTGCTACTTGAAAATAGCTGTTACCTTATTTTGAAAGTCTGTTCTTGAACTGCCAGTTTGTGATCCTGAATGTTGTTACCCTTGTGGATTAAGCAGAGGAGTATCATTAAAAACTGCTCGTCAGTAGAGTAGAGAATTTTATGGCACAAATTCTTGAGCCATAACTACTCTTTTGGAAATGCAGCGCATTCATCCTTCCCTTGTCCAAAACTAAGGAAAAGTATGAAGGATTAATTCTTTTGGAACAAGGCATGAATTTGTCTTAACAATTTCAGAGCAGAGGCTAGTTCATCTTTACCAAAGGTTGATGCTGACTTCTTCAGTTGTGAAGATTCTTTCCAGTGTGCTTCATTGTGTTGACTTAGAGTTAAAGGGCTGGGCGTAACTTCCTCCTCAAATGTAAGTTAGGGCAACACGTTGCTATTCACAAAGTTTTAAGGAAAAGCTGAAGTTCGGAGGTATTACATGCTGCACAGGAATATGTTACTCTTTTATTATGGTTCTTTTCTCAAATGTACCTGGAGAGCTAGAATGCCTTTTGCTACAGTAGAGGTTGAGGTCGCTGCAAAAATGAGGAACTGAATTCTGAGAAACTACAGAACATTTTTGCTTCTCATTGTTGTGGGAGCATGGATCTGCTTCCTGAAAACTTTACGGCAAAAAATCATTGGCACTGTCTTCAGCTAACTTTTGGCCAGTTCGTGACTGATTAGGTACCTTTAAAATCCCTCTAATAATACTGTAGAAATAGCAATACAAGCAGGGAAACTAAGAAGTGTTGAGAACAAACTGGATGAAAAAATAAAGCAATTATTCTTTCTTTTGTTTGTATATAGAGAAGCATTGGAAGTGATTCTCAAGGCAGGGCAACGGCTGCGAATAACAAACGTCAACTTAATGAAAACAAAAAACCATTCAACTTCCTGTCGCTGCAGATTAACACTAACAAAAGCAAAGATCCTGCTTCAGGTTCCCAAAAAAAGGAAAGTGGAGTATCAGCACAATGTAAAGAGTTGTTTGGAGCTGCTGTAAGCAAGGATTTCTTGCAGAATTGTCCAGTGTCTGCTCAAGAAGATGGAAGGGGAGAACAAACGATGGATAGTAGCCAGGTATTTATACAGCCTATAAAGTCTACAGAATACTGACTCTTGATCTTCAGTGCTGCTTTCTAAATTTCTTCAAAGTATAAATCTTTATTGGAAATATATAACTTCTTACTCTTCTGAAACTTGAAGAAAATGTGAAACCAAACTTAATCGTCTACTGTTCTTTAGAAACCTGCTTGTTGGTAACAGAAATAATAATAATTTTCATTTTAGAGGTTGGTTCCCTTTTGTATGGTTCCAGAAAGTGCTCTCACAGTTGACTATTTTCCTGTATTGATGAGCTCAGTTGTGTTTTAGCCTGTGTTGACCAGAAGCCCTGTGCTTCAGCCTTGCAACTTCCCGCATGCATAAATCTGTCCTTACAAAGGCTGCTGACTTTTAACCGCTTGTGGGAGAGTGCTCATAGGGGTGAAAGTACTAACATGTCCCCCTTTCATTACTCCTTTGCTGTTGCTGTCACTGTGTCTTGTGCATTGAATACGTTGCAGTTGCAGCCGAATGCATTCAGTAACTTCAGTGTCTTTGCAGATTGTGAGCAGACTAGTTCAGATTCGCGACTATATTGCTAAGGCCAGCTCCATGCGGGATGATCTTGTAGAGAAAAATGAAAGATCGGCCAATGTTGAGCGTTTATCACACCTTATAGATGACCTTAAAGAGCAGGAGAAATCCTATCTGAAATTTTTGCAAAAGATGCTTGTAAGTTTGGGAACATAATATGTTTGTTTCTACGCTGTAAGATTTCTTTAGGAGTTGACGTTTATGTTTTGATGGTGCTGCTGAGGGTGTTGATTTTGGTATGTAGTACCTTCCATAATTCATTTTTACTGCCCCCTTGTATAGCTTTTGATTTGTGCCAATGAAATATTTCAGGCTAGAGAAAATGAGGAGGATGATGTTCGGACTATAGATTCAGCTGTGGGATCTGGTTCTGTAGGTGAGAGCACATCGCTAAACATTGATGTGCAGTCTGAGGCTTCAGATACCACGGTAAGCTGCCTTTTAGTAATTAAGCTAGAAATGAGGGCTTTATTTTGGTTTTTTTCATGGCTCTTATGATAGTGTCATAATCTGCACTTCACTTAAAAAGTAGTAAATCCCCAGGCGTTCCATTCAGGAGGTGTTCATGCATGTGTGAATTTATTTTTTTAATATGAGGAAAAAAGTAATGGTTCTGTCACAACAACAATCTAAAGACTCTTAAATCTTTATTCTTTCTTCAAAGTACAATGAAGAATTAAATGTGTACTTTGGCAGAGAATTCACTGACTTGGTGTAGGAAGAAATACTTTTCTATACAGTTTTTCATCTTTAGGTTTGTTTCTGTTAGTGGGGAAAAATTTTGGGTGTTGGGTAAGGGGAGGGTTAGAAATATATCAGTAGTGGGCCATTGTCCAAGCATCTTAGTGATATGACAGAAGTATTGACCTAACACAGAGTTTTCTCTAATTTCTTGGAAAGATGGGCACTTCTTCAGAAAATGTGTTCTGAATTTAGTGCTGAGATAAAAAAGATGGGCACTTCTTCAGAAAATGTGTTCTGAATTTAGTGCTGAGATAAAAAAGATGGGCACTTCTTCAGAAAATGTGTTCTGAATTTAGTGCTGAGATAAAAAAGATGGGCACTTCTTCAGAAAATGTGTTCTGAATTTAGTGCTGAGATAAAAAAGATGGGCACTTCTTCAGAAAATGTGTTCTGAATTTAGTGCTGAGATAAACAATCCAATCTTCCTTTCTATTTATAAAAGCTTTTTTTTTAACATGGTAAACATATCTTGTAGTAGATACAAAAGCATTTTTAAAACTTAAGTTTTGTGTGTTCTGTTCTATTACACTGAGGAAAAGTACCCGAGAGCCGGTAATCTTTCTGGCCAGTTAGCACACTGAATGTCCTATGGATAAGGAGAATTTACTTGCTTGGAAGTAAAACAGTTAAAACACTAAGAAGCTTTTGTAATTATTTTTAGCTTTATAAGAACTCTTTCTATCCCTGTAAAGAAATAAAATGATAGACATGGAAGATGCACTTTTAACTTTAAAAAAAAAAATTGGAAAAGGCAGAAAAAGACAGTTATATTTTTTAAGAAGTATCCATGTAAACTTGCATTTGTCTTAATATTTGCAAAATTTGCACTTAAGTTTTTTGTTTGGCTCTTTAATTTTGCATCTAAGCTCTCTTTACATGTAGCTTGAATATTTTACATGCAGAGTGCATACTTCTGGTCGTATAGTGTTGATTGCTATATGGAGCTTTATTGTTACGCAAATTCTAAGAATGACTAAAAATGTCTTCACTCTTTAGTAGATGTTATTAGATACTAGTTTTCATTATTTGACAAGATAAAATGCATGCTTAAGTTGGAGCACATTTTCCAAATCTAACATACTAAACTATTCAATATAGGAGGTATCTTTTAGTTTGAGTTGTCGGCCCCGCATTGAGGACAAACTAGGGAAGTCAGCTTCACAGGAACAGGTTACAGACATTGATGTTACACCAAGCCCTAAAGGGAAAAGTGAGAGAGCTGCTCTGAATGACAGGGAAATCTGGCCTTGTGGGATTAATAGCCAGGATCATGGATTGCTTTCGAAGGTACATTTCAAAATATTACTTTAGTCTCAAATAGGGTTTATACAGACTAGTCTTCCCCATCCCCCTATCTCCCTTATTAATTGCTTCAAATGTACTTGTTACTTACAGTGATTATCTGTATCCAGCTGTCTTTTCACTGAATCTTCTTTGCCTAGAATATTTTTTCTTTGAATAGAAGTGTTTCACAACTTTTTCTTCTGAATTTATAGCATTGACAGCATTGATGTAACTCTGTATAGCAGGTAGTGTGATTTTATGTAGATCATCCTTCTAAGTTTTGTTGTTCCTTTCTTGGGAAAACATACTGTAGATGTGGCTTTCAGACACTTGTCATGGTTACACTAACAGTCTGTCACCGCACATTTAAACTAATACCAAATACAGAAAACTAATTAAAAATTAGTAGCCTTAACTTGTTCCACAAATGTTTTTGTATAGGTGTTGATATGAATATTTGGTTGGAAGAGGGGAGACTTTCGTGGAGCACAATGTCTAAAACACCTTTTTTAACCCATTATGATGTTTTCTATATCGTTGTCCTTCCTGTGATTTAATTTTTAAGAAATCTTAAACTCAATCATTTTTTCCCCTAAAATAAGAGACTTAATAAAAAACTTAAATGCTTTGTCAAGCTTACTAGTCTGAATGCAGAACTAAGTTTGAAAAATTTGTTAACGCAATTTTCATGAGCTCAAGCAAATCTGGTACTTTAGATAAAGCCTGGGTTATTTAATAGGTGAGTGAGATTGAGACACGTACCCTTGATCCCTTTCTTCCCCTTGTTCCTTCCTGTGCTGATTTTTCAGTGTGTGATCTATTTTGACTCTATTCTGCTGTTTATATGAAAGGTGAGAGTTTAACAGCAGTCATCAGTGTGAGCTGCAGTGCATCTGTTAGTGACACTTTGAGGAGTTTAGAATTCTGGATGTTTTCAGCTTTCTCTGCTGGAAAGTTGAGCATTCGTTAGTACCCAGAACTAGTTAAGAAGGTGCCTGCTTCTATTCTGACATTTGATGCAGAGTATTTGGACTGATTTTTCTACTTTAGAAACTTAATACTATGTGGGTAGAAGATTATGCTTTCAAGTTAGTAGCGCTCTTTGTAAATGCTTGTTATTTTCCATGATTTCGTCTGCAAAGTACAATAATGCAACTGCAGACAGGATCAGGATCTTAACTGTGGCTGTCTCATTAAAATATTTAATTTGAGTTAAAGTTTTGATGCAAATCTCCAGGTCCTAGTTAGCATAGGCTGAGGAAAATAACTGAGTTTTAATATATTTTAACTGCTCAGCATGCTTTCATTCTTTCAGAAGTATTTCAGAATATTGTTTGAAAACAATCTAGAGAGGATTCTGTGTGTGTTTTTGTTATGAGATTCATTTACCCAAGCCTGGCATATTCTAGTATCAATGCCATAAATACAGCACACAGAACTAAACACATTATAGGTTAGCAAAGAGCTACTGCCTAAAACTCCCTAAAACAGTCTGCTGAAAATTTTAGAGATGTTAGGCCAGTAAATCAGTTGAAATCTTGTGTTTTGTGTTGCTCCATGATACAATGCCTTATCTCGCTGACCTTTAGCAGTCTGAAAGGTTAATACCCTCCATTATGATTTGAAAGACAGAGGGAGGCTTGGGTTAGTCTTTGGGTCACATTAGGGCAGCTGACTGGCTTTGTGAAGAAAACTTAAACCCTCAGGAGCTGTAAGCACGTCTTGGTGGTACAAGCTTCTTCCTATTGGATGTCTGAAATTTTTTTTTAAATAAAAGACTATCAGGGACATGAAGCTGTTTTCATTTTTACTTTTTTCCATTAACCAGACTGTTAATTTCTATGCAAATTGTGGTTTCTTTGACACTAATTTTGCTTGTTCTCAACAGATAAATGGTTGTAGTTATGGTAATGTTGCCTCATCTCTTGCAGGCCAGAGATCCTCAACAGGAAGCTAAAGAGGAGTTGGAGAACTTGAAGAAACAGCATGATTTATTGAAAAGGATGCTACAACAGCAGGAGCAATTAAAGGCTCTTCAAGGAAGACAGGCAGCTCTTCTTGCTTTGCAGCATAAAGCAGAGCAAGCCATTGCTGTCCTGGATGATTCTGGTATGTGGAATACTAGTGTCTCATATCATGTTAGCATGCTGACTGAATGATTAAAGCTGGAATTGTGAAATACACATTAAAAAGGCTTTTATTACTGCAAAGCCTCTATTTCTGAAGAGTTGACAATGTAACATTATAAAATGATGTGTAATTTAAAAATGCAGAGCAGATTATTATGGTTTACCTGTAAAATTCTAAAAGTGTGGGGTTTTCTCCTAAGAATTGGTCTGCCCAGTGTTAAGATTCAAATTCAACCTATGGCAGAATAAATGTTTTCGAAATTTGAAAACAGTGAAACTTTGCTATTAGTGTAATGAAGTCATAATCTCTGGGGAAAATAAATAGTATTTGTGCTTGATTTTTCTTATGAACTGTTGGTTTGTATTTGGGGGGAAACAGGAAGAATTATTTGGGTCTTTCAACTGCCACTTGCATATTCAGTACTGCTTGAATATGAACTTTGAGGCAGGGGAAAAAAAGCTTTCTTTCATATTTATTTCTCTCATAAAGCTTTTTGAAGAACAAACCTCCATGACTCCATTTGCAGATGTAAATATTGCAACTTACACCAATATGAAAGCTTGGTGTCCTGTTAATTTATTATTTTGAGAAAGAGAAATTACCTGCACTGTTGTTAGTTCAGCTATATTAAATAATTACAGTTTTATTTCTAATAAGTTTCTATCAGCCTTAGACAAATTGGTTGCTTTCATTTTGCTCTGATCTTTTTAGTAAAACACAGAACAAGCCGTAAGTTCTTTTGTATGGTCCTTTACAAAGCAACTCTGAGTTGTCTTGTTAGTATTTTTGTAGCAGAAGTCATCTTTCAAGAGTAAAGCTGGTGGAAAGGATGCAAAATTACAAATGCATGCTGTATTTTTACAGGGTCAGTGTATTGATGGTGTTGTTAAACCACACATTTTAATTTAAATGGCCTTTATTTCATTGCTGTGGAAAAATATTTATATTTTCCCCTTTTTCTGTATGCCCAGTTGTAACAGAAACTACAGGTAGTGTTTCAGGAGTAAGCCTTACATCAGAATTGAATGAAGAATTGAATGACTTAATTCAACGCTTTCACAACCAACTTCACGATTCTCAGGTCAGTCCTGAGATTGTTCTGCATAGGTTTTGCCATTAGCAGTTTTTATTCTCTTTAACAATGTAATTCAGTGTTTGTCTTGCTCATCTGTGAGTATTTGGTAGTGAAGTTACCATAGTTCCCCCCAAACCCGAAAACTCAGCAAACTTGAAAATTCTTACAGGTTGTTAGCTGACTGATCTATGCTTTTGTGTCTCATCAAAGTCTAGAAAAGTAGTTTCTTTATTGCAATTTAATTATTAACTCAGTATATAATTGGGATGTCATTGGAGTGTTTTCAGTATATTTCCCTTTATAATAGTCTTTATTTTTGTGTTGATTCTGGTGTTGTGTATAGAAGGCCCATAAGAAAGCTTTTTGTTTCTTACAATTTATTTACCATTTTTTGTAGTACTCTGAATAAAATGAAATTACTCTTTTTAGACACAGTCTGTGCCTGACAACAGAAGGCAAGCAGAAAGCCTTTCGCTTACCAGAGAGATTTCACAAAGCAGAAACTCTTCCATGTCTGAGCATCAGTCAGATGAGAAGACACAGCTTTTTAACAAGATGCGAATCTTGCAGGGTAAAAAGCAAAAAATGGACAAACTGTTAGGAGAACTTCATACACTTCGTGACCAACATCTAAATAACTCTTCCTGTAAGTCAGTATAGGCAGAATTGGATTTTTTTAATGAATACAGTGGTTTTAATGTGCATGTTTGTAACGTTTTCTTTCAGATTGCACTTGGTCAGTGAAGTGCTGGTGATAAAAGCTGTGCTGGGGCAATGTTAATGAAAATGGTTTCCATGCTGTATAAGCTTGTGTCTTAATGAGGAGCTCTACAAGTAACGATGATGAGTGTCTACTAGCACTTTGGTTTATAACATTGAAGTTGACTGTTGTGAGGATGTGATGGGTTTTTTTCTTCAAGGCTTGTCTGTGACACATCTGGCTTGTGAAAAAAAAGTGCCATATGAACTTGAGTTTTGTGTGTTCTTATCACAGTACATCTGCATTTGTGTACTCAGCACTTCATGTGTTAGTAGCTTTTTGGCAATGTGGCTTTGCTCCCTCTCTGTCAAAGGTGCACTTGTGACAGGGACTTCAACCACAGGCCATTCTGGAGGGCCTTACCTGTGTGACTGTACTACAGCTTTGGCCTTTTCTTTTGATGGTTTTGTGCTCTCCTTATTGATGCAGACCACTCCACTTGCTGTTCTCACTCTCTGTTTCTAGCAGTGCATTTGTACTGGTGAGGTTTTGTCCTGTAGCTGGAAACTTCTGAGGGGTGATCAGAGCATATTCTGGTTAGCATTGCGAAATGAGGTCTTGAAGCATGCACTTGGAGAAGGACATGCTGATTTAATAGTTACGTTACTGTACCCCAATTTTTCTGTATGTTTTCAATGCATATAATATGAACACGTATTTGGATATGATTTCATGTAGCTGAAAGAAGCAAACATCTAGTTTGTTTTATAGCAAATGGACAGAAGTGCTTAGCAGAGGTGAAAAATTTGCTAGGGTTTTTCTTTTAATCAGAATTCTAAAATGTTCAATTTTTATAAAAGAGCAGTGCAGCCTTAAGTAATCCCTTAAAAAAACTCTATGGGCAGATTCACAGCATGAAAGCTTCTACTTCTAATACTTGATAAAACTAAAAGGGATTAATTGAAATCTTGTTTACAAAAGCTACCTTATTATTCACTGCCTATTGACATTGCATGCAATGAAATTTAAGAAAAAAGCTTTTGTTTTGCTAAGGAAAGAAGTTATTGATTGCTCTTTTGTCTATTGCTAATATTTTCTGTCATTAATTTAATATAATTCAGTTAAACAGATTCCTTAGTACGAGTTTTTCACATAAGCTGTATTTTTTTCTGTAGTTTTTCCTGCTTCAAGTTCTCCTCAAAGGAGTATTGACCAAAGAAGTACAACTTCAGCTGCTTCTGGTCCTGTCGGCATAGTAACTGTTGTCAACGGTGAATCCAATAGTCTGGCATCTGCTCCCTATCCTCCTGATTGCCTGGTTTCTCAAAATGAGAGTGAAGAGGATGAAAATCTGAATCCAACAGAAAAGCTTCAGTAAAAGTTCTTTAATTTTTTTTTAACCATTTGCTTTAGTAATTTGGAGTGATACTTTTTAATAAGTTTTGTGTTAAGTAACTATTTCCATTTTTTGATCTACCTAATTTAGTATTACAGACTTACTTTACTACTTAGTAAACAATCTAATACTGTTAACTGAATTCAGAGCTTCAAGTGGAAAGTTCTTATAGCTTGGAAACTGGCAGTAAATTCTAAAAACTTTGAAGTCTATATATTCTTTTTAACTCTACATGGATTGGCTTAATATGGCAAAACAGATTAAATACTCTTTTTTTCCTCCTCAGGAAGCTGAACGAGGTTCGTAAGAGGCTGAATGAGTTACGTGAGTTAGTTCACTACTATGAGCAGACGTCTGATATGATGACAGATGCTGTGAATGAAAACACTAAGGAGGAGGAAGAAACAGAAGAATCAGAAAGTGATTCTGAACATGAGGATCCACAGCCTGTTACAAATATTAGGTTGTTGTATTTTTTATTATCCAAAGTCTTTGTAGCTGAGTTGTTGCTTCAAGAAACCTGCAATATATTATTTGAGTCAACCAGAAGTAACTTAAATCTATGCTTACTACATTAACAAAATTACAAATTTTTTAATTTGAGGTAGCTGTTACACAGGTGTTTAATAATTATCTAATCCTTGGTGTCTTATTTATTTAGATTAACATGAATATTTAGAAAATTGCTATAAGACTTCAAAAATCTGTAATTCCTTTGGTTTTAAGTACTGAATTATGTGTATGGAATTTCACTAGAAGATTAGTCTTAGACTAGAGAATTGGAGTAAAAAAACCTTTCAGTTTACAGAGCCATTTACAGCTATAGTCTGGTGCCTGTGTGCCTTGAGGATCTTCACTTGATAGACATGAACAGTCACTTAGCTATGCATCACATAAAGGTTTATAATGTGGACATATACCTGTAAGGCCTAATGTATTGTTGCAGATCTAGCAAGGGATAATTTAAAGCTGCTTTGGTTGTTTTAAAAAAATAATAATCTGTTGAAGAGATGAATATGGAAAAACTCCCAATGTCTGGACTGATTTTACATGGACTTGGAGTTTGTTTGTTTTTTTTGGGGGGGGATTTGTTGGGTTTTTTTTAGGGGGAGGGATCAGAACACCCATTCCTAAAAAGGCTAAAGTAAAATTGTATCCATACCAGTTTTTAAAAAGTTAATGTGAGTAATTTATTTTACCCTAGAAACCCTCAAGGAATCAGTAGTTGGAGTGAAATAAATAGCAACTCAAATGTGCAGTGTGGAACTAATAACAGAGATGGAAGACATCTTAATACAGACTGTGAAATAAACAACCGATCTGCTGCTAATATAAGGACTCTAAAAATGTCTTCTGCTTTAGGTATGTTCTAAAATCTTCCAGTAATTTTACTTCTTAGTGGAAATAGCTGATAGTTGCACAGAGTTTGGGAGATCCTTGTTTGATGAGCAGAATATTCAAGAGCCTGATTGTTAAGCTAATATTTTTCTAATGCCCAGTGATTACAGTGGACTTCGGAAGTTCAATAATTTGTCTTTGGTATCGTTTCCTCCTCTCCCTGTTTCCAGACTGTCATAATAGGGAGAATGACAAACGCCTTGATCTACCCCAAGGTGCAGATGATGAAGTGGAAGAAGATCGAGTCAGTGAAGATTCCATGTCTACTCACAGAAGCAGCCTGGGTGATGTTGCTGGAGATGCCGAGTTTGAGCAGAAGATCAATAGGCTTATAGCTGCAAAACAGAAGCTTAGACAGTTACAAAACCTTGCTGCTATGGTGCAGGTATGTTATAAATATAAACTTGTGCACAAAAATCTAACATTCATTATTTCATGTAATGTGTAACTTTTGATAGGGAAAAACTGCTTAATGCAACGTTTAAAATGCTTTTTTTTAGCTAGGGAAAAAGAGACACTTTGATTTTTCTGACTTCAAGGGTGTTACTTCTGGACCTCAGTTCAGGGATTTTCTTGGAGGATGCTAGCCTAAGAGAACAGTAGTCTTAATATTTAGCCTTAGCACTGGATTACAAAATACAAACCAAGAGGTAGATCAGTGTTATTTTTTAAAAATTAGACATCTTTGAGATTGTAGTGAACACATTTGAACTCTAGGTTTTACCACGTTGTTCAATGAATGAAGAATGTTTTTCATTAAAATCTTTAGATGTTGCAACATGTTTGACTTGCAGCATTTTGTTTTGGGGGTACTGGTTTTATTTCAAGAGTTTTGAGGCCCAGCTATAAATTGGAAGGGTTTTTAATTTAGAATATCTCATACTAATTTAGTGATGTTACCAGCACAACACCATGGATCTGATGTCCCTTCAAAAGCTCACATTTGAGCACCACTAATGTAATATCTGCATACTGAATACACACAAGTGTGTCAGAAATGAAAAGGAGAAAGAAAAGAGAAATGAAAAAGTGAGAACTTTAAAATCAAGCTCAGTTGGAACTTAGGCTTTACAATAGCAACAGTATAAACACAATATTGTTATTTCAAGATAATACTCCTATCAGAAATTTCTCAGCATCTAGACCAGTGTTGTTTTTTATCATCACTATAGAGATGCTAACTGTGCAGTGGTGTAAATTGGAATTAGAGATGATTCAGCAACTTCCTTAATAAATAATCCAATTAATGACATATCTTAAATCATCATATTTCCAAGGTTTGTTATGTGTATGTACTCAGCAAAGATACAGTAGGTCTGTGACCTGTGTCATTCTTGATCACCAGTGATCTTTACTGTTCAGCAGAGTCTTTATGAAGAATGATCACATTGGAAAACAAAAGTAGCAGTGGCTACAGCTTTCATATTTTCAATTTGAGAACTGAAAACACAGAAATTAAGAAAAAAATAAAAGCATAGAGAACCAGTAGGACTTTCTCCAAAATGTTTTAGATCTAGTTTTCAAGAGTAGTTTTGTTACTAAGTTGTTAATGATAATATTGAACTTCACTGGCTGCAGTAAATAAGCAGTCTTGTTCACCTCAGTCTCCTGTTCTCCTTCCACCTCCCCTGTTGTTTCTTCATACGCATGTATGTTTCCGTCCACTGAGTTACAGGCAAGTGGTTTATGCTTCCAGAATGAGACAAATCATTCGCATTTATATTGGAAGTTTCAGTAGCTGAGGTTGAGCTAAATAACTTTAAATTCTCTCATTAACTCAATTTGTCTTAAAGTCATGATGCCATGGTGGTAATGACTTCTCGGTTCTTGATTTGTACTAAAGATAAAGCTATTCAGACTGATCAGTTCTGAAAAAATCAAACTAGACAAACTTGACAAACTAGACTTGTTACTCTTTTTTGTATCAGCTTGAAAATAGTCTAACTGCCTGACATCCTTTTAGGATGATGATCCTGAACCTCAAGGGACAATTACAAGTGGGTCTAATATTGGTGACTTCTTGGGTGAGATGGAAGGGACAAAGCAACAACCAAACAATGTCCGAGCAAGTTCCAACAAGTTAAAAAAAGATGTGCGGCTAAATGAAAAAGCAAGGTAAACCTTTGTCAGAGGATGGTGGAGCTGCGCTTCAGGCAACTTCTTGCCAAGTAACATGTGGATAACTTATTTACACAGAGAGAAGTTCTATGAAGCTAAACTTCAGCAGCAGCAACGGGAGCTCAAGCAGTTACAAGAAGAAAGAAGAAAACTGATTGAAATCCAGGAAAAAATTCAAGTGTTACAGAAAGCTTGTCCTGACCTTCAAGTAGGTAGAATGTATTTCTTTGCTCACCCTATGAAAATTAGAAAAAACTTTAAATTGGTAATATTTGTATACTGTAAGTGGGTGGACTTTCAAACCTAGAGTTCTGCTTCTGTTACTCACTTTTCAATGGTTCTTGTTCAGTGTTTGGTGTATCTTAATTTCACTCTAGTTTGTTTTGAAAAGCCTTGATAGAGTCTTTAAAAATACAGAACTTCCTGTCTTACTTTTAGCCTGAAATTGGTCTGTCCATACTGGTCAATCAGTGCTTTATTACTTCTCTTAGTAGTCATTTGCCGGTATTTTGGAACAGTGCTGTGTCTTGTCAGCATGATCTTTGCTGCATTTTAACTTAACTCTGCCGGGCTTTACTGTTTTTCATGCTCTTTGAAGGTTAACTTCTTTCTGTGAAGTGGGCAGTCAATTATCAATACTGTGCACCTAGAACATTGTATAATAATACATAATTTAAGTTTTGTTGATTTCTGTGTAAGTTTTGAAATAAATACTTTGCCTTGATTCAAAAATCCTTTTCCCAAGATACTGACTTTCTAGCTCATAGCCTTGACTGTGTTGAGTTTTAATTGCAGGTTAGTTTTGGAAAGCTATTATACTCTATTTTGCTATTTTGCTTTCTCTTTCAGTTGTCAGCTGGCCTGGGTAACTGCCCAGCAAGTAGACAGACTTCACAAGCAACATCAACTCCAGCCATGAATGGGTGTAACACAGCTGGCAAGCCTTTATTTGAGTGTGATGAATCTGTACCAGTAGGCAATGAGGTATTTCATACTTTATATACAGTGACTTAAAAAGGGTTTAGAAAGGAGAAGTTTCAGGTGGCTTGGAAACATTTTAAGTAGCTGGCCTGGGGAGAGGAGTGGTAGCTATTTTAACAAAGCGTGTATAACTTCTTTATTCATTTCTGGAAAGAAGGAAATACGGACTTGAACTGGCAAAACATTTTCCTCCAAATATAGCACTTGTTACCAGATAGTAATGTGAAAGTTGAATTAATTTTGAATTTTTACCATGAACATTTGATAATGTATACTGTAGGCAGGTCATCCTTGGGGAAAATGATCAAAATGTTTGTTGAAACCTGATTTATCTTTGTGTCTTCCTTCACCTTTTCCCCTGAAATTGTCTTTAATAATGATCTGGATATTACTTATTCTTTCTGGAAATTATGCTAGCATTATATTCTAATTCTTCCATTTTACTGCAAGCAGTTATGGTCTGAGATGAGAAGACATGAGATTTTAAGAGAAGAATTGCGACAGAGGAGAAAGCAACTTGAAGCTTTAATGGCTGAAGATCAGAGAAGAAGAGAGCTTGCTGAAACAATATCTACTGTTGCTGCATCTGTTAAAAGTGAAGGGTCAGAAGCTCGGTGTACTCCACAGCAGAGCAGGACTGAAAGGTAAGAGCACAAGTTACTCTGTATTAATCAACGGGTCCTTCCATTGTTTAGCGGGATGTCAGTGTTGGGGACAGTTTCCTGTGTTCATCTGAGCGCTCAATGTGATGATTTAACAGAGCAGGAAGTTAATTTCTTGACTTTTGAAGTGACTGTTATTTAGCAACTTACCAGTTTTGTGGGTTTTCCCAACATATTTAGTCTCTCCTGTTCTACCAGTGGGGGAAAGAATCACCTAAGGAGAAGAAGGTGCATGGAAAATGCCAAATGATCAGAGTACTTTTTTTCATCTTTACCCATTTTATAGCATAGTAAAGTAATACATTTCCAAAACAGACAGTAATTTCATTTATCTGTCCCATTATTAGAGGCAGAATGCATGTTTGCATTGGTGAGAATCACAAAATCAACTGGGTTGGAAAAGACCTTGAAGCTTGAGTCCAGCCTATGAAAGAGTCCATGGCACTGAGTGCCACATCCAGTCTTTTCTTAAATGCCTCCAGGGACGGTGATTCCACCACCTCCCTGCACAGCCCATTCCAATGGCCAATCACTCTGTGAAGAGCTTCTTCCTAATGTCCAGCCTAAACCTCCCCTGACTCAGTTTGAGTGTCCTCATGTCCTGTCACTGGTTGCCCGGACACAAGGCTGACCCTTCACCTGGCTACACCCTCCTTTCAGGCAGTTGTAGAGAGCAATATGGTCTCCACTAAAACTTCTCCAGGCTAAACAACCCCAGCTCCCTCAGCCACTCCTCACAGGGCTTGTATTCCAGACCCTTCACCAGCCTTGTTGCCCTTCTCTGAGTGTGCTCCAGCATCTCCCAGCATCCTTCCTATATTGAGGGGCCCAGAACTGGACACAGCACTCAAGGTGTGGCCTAACCTGTGCCAAGTACAGGGGAAGAATCACTTCCCTGGTCTTGCTGACACACTATTCCTGATGTAATCAAGGTTGCTATTGGCCTTCTTGGCCATGTGGACAATACTGCTGGCTCGTGTTCAGAACAGTTTAATTCTTTCTGGTACAGCTTGATTAATTGCAGATAGACTTGCAATTGTCAACAGACTGTTTTAATAATTCATCATAAACTTGAAAAAAAAATACTCTTTTTCCAAAAATGCCTTTTCTCCCCGACCCTGCAATGTTCACTAGGACGATGGCTACCTGGGGAGGTTCTACCCAGTGTGCCCTAGAGGAAGAAAATGGAGATGAAGATGGTTATCTCTCTGATGGAGGTGGTCAGGCAGAAGAAGAGGAAGAAGATGCATCAAGTTTGAATGACAGTTTCTCTGTTTATCCAAATAACAACATACCAGAAAATGCCTATTTTCTTAAAGGAAACAAGGATAGGTTAGTAGCATTATTTGTTGATTTAATGTTTGTCTGAGTTTATTTGGAAGAGGGTGGAAGAAGCACTACATTAACTACAAGGTATATTCACGGCAAAGGAAAAAGGGTCTTTCTGCTTGTTAGAGAGCTCTGTGTAGTGGCAGTTTCTTATCTGAGTCTTTGTAGCTGCAATGTATATAACTGATTTGGTGATTTCTTTTGTTTTCAGTCTTACTAAAAGTCTGCCATTGAGCTCTCCAGTTGTGTGGCAGTGGCTCCTGATGTTCCCATTTGTTTTTAATCAGCTTAAAGTAACCAATCTGTGTGAAATTTTTTGCTGTGATATAGATCAGTCTCTTCAAAAATAGTAGTTCAGAGCTAACTCTGAAATTTTTCCTTCTAAATTGCTGGCTTCTGTAGTTGTGAAAACTGTTTCTTAATTATTGTGAATAATTTTAACTCTTGTTTACCTGATTGAATTCCTTCATAACCTTAGTGTGATTAAATGAAAATGCCATGTTAAGAATAATGTATATATCTGCAGTTATTTCTTCTGGTTTGGATACCAAAATCATTTTAGTAGACAGTGGGCTAATCAGGGGCTGGACCTGTCAGTGTGTTGTGTTGGTGGCTTCTATTTTCATCGAGTACGTGTTATATAGCAGTAATAGAAAATACTAAAACCAAGACCCAGACACATCCTTAGCCCTTTTTTGACAGTCATAGTCAGATGAGGGGCTCCTGTTTTCCATTTGTTTAAGATAATGTTAGATTGACAAAATGGCATGTGTGATTAGCTGACCTCTGCTGAGTGAGATTTTGATGTACAACTTAAACATAATTTGAATAATGGAAGTAACATTAGTTGTTTGAATTGTCTGATTTTTGTCTTCATTCTTCAAACTTTGCCAACCCAGGTGGAAAAATTGCCGTCCCTTTTCAGCAGATGGAAATTATCGTCCAGTGTCTAAGGCCAGGCAACAGCAAAACATAAGTATGCGGCGTCAGGAAAATTTTCGGTGGATGTCTGAGCTTTCCTTTGTGGAAGAAAAGGAACAATGGCAAGAGCAAATCAATCAGTTGAAGAAACAGCATGAATTTAGTGTCAGCATTTGTCAAACTTTGATGCAGGATCAGCAGGTAGATATGAAGAACGGTTATTTTGCTGTTCTTATTTGCCTTTTATTCTCTTTCTAACTTTCTAGCAATAGCTTCTGGTTTTTGTAATTTGGTCACTGTTACATATTTTCTTTCCACAGACCCTCTCTTGCCTTCTACAGACTTTGCTTACAGGCCCCTACAGTATGATGCCAAATAATGTTACATCTTCGCAAATACATCTTATTATGCATCAATTAAACCAGTGTTACACTCAACTGACTTGGCAGCAGAATAATGTCCAAAGGTTTGTTGACTGTATTAGTGTTTAACTGTGGAATCTGAAGTGCTTCAGTACATTGAAGTGTGGTTATGTGGGTAAAAGATTACAGATAATGATTAAATATGAGACACTTAAACTTCTGAGTTGATTACAAGCTTTTGAAGTTGTATACAGCATTTCTGGTTGTCTTTTTTTTCCCCCCACCACCTCTTTAACACCTTTAAAAGTATTTTTCTAGTAATCTTCATTGAAGAGAACCAAAAGTTGGTGAAAATCTGTTGCAATAGTTATTTTTTAATATGCTTTTTTGTCTGTAGTCTTCACTAGACTACCTGGCAAAATTCTGGATTCTAATGGTAAAATACAGCAAAAAAGGTTTTTTGTCCTTTCTTAGTGTTTTCAGTTAGAATTTATGCTTCTTACATTCCATTTGAATATACTACATTTGTCTTCTGATCAATGATCTTTTTTGAAAAAAGATGTAATAGTCATTTTAATTCATTGCATGGAAGTTGAAGCTCTTCATCTCTGTTTTGTATTTGGTATGTGGTATATAGATGCTGTCCTCTTACACAATTTTTTAAAATTAATTTCAACCTCAGCTCCGTAAATACATTGTATATTTGATTGTTTCTACTGAAGTTTTCAACTTGCTTATTTCTTTAGTATTAGTCAATTTTTTTGTTCTTGCAAGGATGTTTAACATCTGTATATGTGACCACTAGTACGGAGCAGTTGATTTTAAACCAATTCAGGATTAAATACAAGTGATTTTTGTCATGAGGGTTTTTTTTTTGTTAGCCAAATAGAGCACTTCTTTACATACATTATATGGTGTAGGTGAAATAATATGAAGCTTGAATTACTTGAGTATAAATTTACAGTTTTCCCATAATATTTTTTCCCCAAGTTGTTATTTTTTCCTATTTTCAAGGTTGAAACAAATGTTAAGTGATCTTATGCAGCAGCAAGAACAACAGAGTCAAGAGAAACCATCAAGAAAAGAGAGAGGCAGTAGTGCACCACCACCTCCATCTCCTGTTTTCTGTCCATTCAACTTCCCTCCACAACCTATGAACCTCTTTAATGTTCCAGGATTTACTAATTTTTCTTCTTTTGCTCCAGGTCAGTATTACAATAGGTGTGAGAAGTAACATGAATTTCAAAAATTGACATTTTTCTTGTTTAATTGAAAGTGTAACGTAAACTTAATGAAACTCTGTCACTTTTCCTTTGTATTGAAGTGGTCTTAAGCAGAAGTTTACTATTTGTTGCTAAATAATTGTATATTTTTACTTCAGTATAAAAAGCGAGACTCTCTCAGTATGAAGTTAGTTATACTTGAAAATACTCACTCCATGTAAGGTTTCAAATGTTCTTCATCCAGCATGTGAAAAACAATGTTGGAAGCTTTTACATACCTTCAGCAATCATTTCATAGTTGAAATTGTGTTCTAAGTGAACTGTGTAACTGGAAGGTGGCAACTGGTAATTATTTCTGGTTTTCTTAGAACTTCAAACGCTCACGTTTGTTATAAATGCCTGTAAATGGAACATGTTAACCGATTTTTGTTCCCATCAGAGTTATACAGTAACTGTTGACTTGGATACACTATTCCTAATCTCTTTCTCTAATCTACTTTTGCTGTTAAATTTGGAGGAAAAAAAATGTGGGTATTTTATTGTATAATTCAAAGTAAACAAATCGATCTTAATAGATTTCAGTCTTATTAGGAAACCAGGAAATAGGCATAGACCTAGACTAGAACTCTCAAATTGCAAAGTCTGTTTGAGAACATTTTTAAAATTACATGGAACCTGCCCAAAAGAATACTTATATTCAGTTTGCCACTTCCATAAAGATTCTGATGTTAAAATTGAAGTAGTATGAATCTATGACTTCTATGGCTCTATAAGTACTTGAACCATTGGAATTTTCTTGTCAATTTGAAGGTGGTTGAAGTACTGATGAGGTCTTCAGGCAGACAGAATTCTGACTTTTTTTGGAACTGTTGTTATTTTTACTTTCACTTTACTGGAGTTTATTGAAGGACCTTCATCTCCACTGATGGAATTGTGATATCCAGTAGTGTTGGAAACCTGCACTAAAGATAAACTCTGATTGTTTACAATGCTTTCAGGATGAGAACAGTTCTTGCTTACTTACCCAGTGTATTTTTGCTTCATAATTTCGCACTGCCACACGGTGTGTCTCAAATTCGAATTTTACTACACAAATAAATGAGGTAGGATCTTCTGACTCTCTTGTTTACTTTGTAGGTATTAACTGTAATCCAGTGTTCCCAACTGGTTTTGGAGATTTTGCACAGAATACTTCTCCACACAGCAGTGAGCAGCAGGAGCAACAACATCCTCTAGATCATAATACTTCTGGGAGAACTGAGTATATGGCATTCCCCAAACCCTTTGAAAGCAGTTCCTCTAATGGAGCAGAAAAACAAAGGTATTTAATGTCAAAGTGCAGTTCACCTTTCATAATTTCTCCTCCCTTTTCTGAGGCTTGTGGCAATTCATCATTCATTAAGGGTATTTATTGTCATAGAATTACAATGTGGGCTTTGCTTTTGTAACTTCTAGTTTAATTTTTTTTCATTTTTTCAGGAGTGTTCTACTTTTTGATACATTAATTAATGTATCATTTCATTAACATTTTAAAATAAAATGCAGTCTCTGAGTGGTTTTGTAACACTTTCTGTAAGTGGAGGAAGATTTTGTTTCTATGGGACTGTTTTGAAGCTGAGTTGTGTGAATAACTAGAGGATGTAATTCCTGTGAATGCTTATTTTTTTGTGCTGCTGTAGATTGTACTGAGTGTTGCTTTAGGAAATGTTTTGACCTATAGTACTATTTGAGCACAGCAGTAGCTGCATAAATACATTCATGTTGAAACCAGTGATAGATGGGAAGTTCTGTTTTCCGTTTGGAAGGGTTCTCTGAAATGATTTATTTTTCAGTATTCATTTGGTGTCTTAAGTAACAAGGGCAGATAATTTGCATTACAGATAAACTGTTTGCCGGGTAATGCATGATGTTTCTGTCTGAGGGATTAGGTTGTGGTATACTGAGGTTAGTCTGTGGGTCTTTTTTTTCTGACAGAAGGAATCATAGACAACATGAAGAGGAAATGGAAAAAAGATCAACTTGGCTTGATGATAGCCAAGAAATGAAAAAAGATGATCAGTCTCAGCTGAAAGCAGGTTTTGCAGTTTCAGTACAAAACATTGCTTCTGGTCATAAAAATCAGTGTGATATGAACCGGAGAAGAGAGTTTGATGAAGAGTCTTTGGAGAGTTTCAGTAGCATGCCTGATCCAATAGACCCAACTACTGTGACAAAGACATTTAGATCTAGAAAAGCATCAGCACAAGCAAGCCTGGCATCAAAAGATAAAACACCCAAATCAAAGAATAAGAAGAATTCTTCTCACCTAAAAGGCAGAATTAAAAATACTGGTAGGTTGTAAAGTAATCCTGGATACTGTTGCAAACTTGGCTTGGGTTGTAATCATTACATTCTAGAGAATTTACTCTTCATAAATGAAAATTTGTTATTTATTACACTCCTATAATAATGATTTAGTATTTAAAATTCGTTATTTATTACTCTCCTATAATAATAAATATAAGTTATTGAAATGACTTCATTTTATATAATACAACTGTGTAAGGCTTTTTAGGATTTCAGTAAATAGAAAATAAATAACCAATTGAGATACCATGATTTAAAAGGGTTATGGATGCAGATATGTGCAGATTTGAAAAAACAAGGATAATCTTCTTCATTGTCTTCATGTTGAAATTGGATTATTTGCTGAAAAATATGCTTCATTAAAATTCCAAGAGGAGAGGGACAGTACTAGTTAGTATAGTAGTACTGTTGGGGTTGCTGAGGATTTAGTACTACTGTGTGGCTTCGGGTACAGAGGAAGATTTTAGTCTGGGAAACATCATTAGTATTTTGCATTTTTAAGAGTGCCTTTGAACAAACTTTTTAAAGTAATAAAACATTTTGTAAGCTGTTTCTTTATTTCTTCCTTTTAATTTCCTCCCATTAGGTTATGAAAGTGCAAGTGCTTCTAGTGTGTGTGAACCCTGCAGGAACAATAAAAGCAGACATTCTGATGACGTGGTTCATGCAAAGGTGTTCAGCAAAAGGAATCAGGAACAATTGGAAAAAATAATTAAATACAGTAGATCTACAGAAATGTCTTCAGGTACTCTTTTCTAAATGTCTAGTTATTTTGTCAGCTTCTGTGAGTAAGGGACCTTAGTTCCTAGTGTGTTATTTAAATACAGTGCATTTTGACAGGAAGACAGGACTGTATACTTAGCATGTAGATTTTGCATTTTAATTTCTAAGAATGCTGTAAATGTAAATTTTTAAAAAGTTGGATATTAATTGCTTTGGGGTGTTTTCTCTGTATTAAGTACTTGATTAAAGTTATTTAGAAACCTGTTACAGTACAACAAGAAAAAATGTAGCCAATCTCACCCATTTGTTGGTGATTTTATGGAAAGTAATGCAAAACTGATGAAACATTGCATAGTGTTTAAACTACATCCTCTACTGCATACATGTCTTCTTCCTATTCATGCTTAAATGAGCTCCATCAAATACCATTCAACTTCAGTCTTATAACATCACATAAACCCTTACATTTTTGCCATCTGCACTGCTTTTCTTGTATCTAGATCATAAAAATTCTCTCCTGTGCCTTTTTTGGTTCTGCCAGTATTTCTGTTTTGTTTGAGAGATGCAGAAATTTTAGTCATTGTAGCACAATGTAAAGCTTTGCCAGTGTAGCTGTGTCCACACAAAGAGCTGTTTATTAGTGTACATAATAAATTTCACTGGTCAAGTTCTCATTCTCACAATAAGCAGCTCTGATGTGCTTTGGATAACTAAGCAGTCTTCCTCGTGCTGTTTTGTATAGACCCTGTCTTTATTTCTGGTGCGCATTTTTGTGTTTATCACTGTCTATCCCCACTTTCCTACAGCGCATGCTAGGAGAATTCTGCAGCAGTCTAACAGAAATGCATGCATTGAAGCGCCAGGTAATGCATTCACTGCTTAGCTTCAACAATATCCTATTACTTTTTTTTTTTCTTCTCTTACCTTTAGTTCTATAACTCACTGTTTAGCAGATGTTCAAGATTAGTGCTATTGCAGCACCTTCTCTATAACCAAGACGAGAGAAGCAACCTTGCATGAAATGCAGTGTTACAAACTGCTTTGAATTATAGTTGAGGAGAACGTGGTTACCATGTTCTTGATTACACAAATACAGATAGAAAATACAGAGATAGGTACTGCATCAAAAAACTAATTTCAGTAGACACTAATTTTTATTGTGTTTAAAAGCTACTGTTACATATTAGTAATGGGGGAGGGATGCAATTTGTAGGAGCTTTTCAAAGATTGAAAAAGGTTGCCTGTGCTTAAAAAATCAGTAAAATATTTGTAGATAATCAGATTGCACAGTAATGTTTTCTGTATTGCTAATAACTTCGTTAACTTGATACTAACAATTACACATCTGTTAAACTGAGTTTTCCAAATTTAACTATGTTTCCATTCAGCACTTCCCAATAATGTAGGTAGTAATTTGATTGTTGTGATGAAAGGATAATCCTTAATTTTCGAATGAATGGGAGATTTAGTAGGGAACACATTGTCTTCTCATACATATGTAATAGGGTTTAAGGGTAGGAGTTTTTTTGTGAACTTGGGAGTGATACTAGACATATATGAGAATGTAGTATTTATGCTGGGAAAGAGTGGCTTTCTTGAGTTCAATCTAAAGCTTTTTTAGTGCTGTTTGTGTTGCAGAAGTGTGGACTGCTTGTATTATATATAAACTTGAGACTTTTCACTGTCTTTCTTGAAATGTTTTAAAACTCTATTTTCAGTGTTTAATACCTATTCTGAAAGCATCATTGTGGTGTGTGCAATATTCTCTTTTATAAAGTATACTTTCTAAAGGTATTGTTCAGAAATGCAAAGCAAATTATTTTTATGATTGCTTTATATTGTATTTCATATATTAAAGATTGTATAAGGGATAATCTAAAAATGCTTGTCCTTCAGGAAATTAATAAGCTTTATGAAAGCAGCTATTAGGGAATCTGCAATGATTGAGACGTAATTTGTATACCTGTAACTTGCATACCTGATAGGCAGTTGTCTGTTAAATGGATGCCTGTCAAGGACTTAACAAGTTCCTTTATTTTTTTCTACAGAAACTGGTAGTGATCTTTCTATGTTTGAAGCTTTGCGAGACACAATTTATTCTGAAGTGGCAACTCTTATTTCTCAAAATGAGTCTCGTCCCCACTTTCTTATTGAACTTTTCCATGAGCTTCAACTACTAAGTACAGATTATCTGAGGCAAAGGGCTCTATATGCCTTACAGGTATGCACAGAATTTTTGATTTTCTATATGAATCAAACAAACCTTAGATCTTTTTTTACAGCATAGATTGTTTTTTTCCAGGATATAGTGACCAGACATTTATCTGAGAAAAATGAAAAAGGGAAGTGTGCAAAATCACTGAATTCTGCAACATGGGTGGCATCAAATTCTGAACTCACTCCTAGTGAAAGCCTTGCCTCTACAGATGATGTAAGTTTTCAAATTCAGAAGCTACTGACAGCTTTTCCTGTATTTCTTTGCACACATGTATGCTTGTCTGCTGAAATATACTAGAAACTGAATTTTATTAAAATTAGTATCGACTTTCACAGACTTTTCTAAAGAACTAGTGGCAAGAGAATCAATGCAAAAGTGATAAAATATGGTAGGATTCTCGGTACTGCAAATGAGTGTGTCAGGGATGAATGAAACATGGAGAAGGATGTAAATCAGAAACTGATACATTCAGAAAGAGCCAAAATCCTCTTCTGAGTAAGGTCAGGGCAGGTACTGATCACATGATTCTCCAAATATTTTTGCTTTTTTGTATTTGAAAAGCACTTACACCTCTGTACAGTTTTATCTTACATGTTTTTTACTTGAACTGTTTGAAACAAGCATGGTAGATTCACCTGATGGATTTATATCCTGAAAGTAGGGTTGTTCTCTGGTCAGGCAGTCTGGTGAAAAGCCCTGATACCACAAGTCACTGAAAAGAATTGCAGGCTTGTTCACACACCTGTGAGAGTATGGTGTGTTCCTTCTTTGTATTCAGCTGTCTGGTATTTTGTAGGAAACTTTTGGCAAGAACTTTGCTACAGAAGCATGTCAAGATTGTGAACAACCTGATGCAGACAATGGGAGTACTATGTCTACTTCTTCAAATTTTGAACCCTTTGCCACTGATGACCTTGGTGAGAATGATGTGACTTAGTGTTTTAAGTGTTACTCCCTTCCTCCCTAAATGCCTGCAATTGTCTGTACTTTAGTACACTGATATTTGATTTTTAGTGTGTAATCACATGTTTTGTCCTACAAAACATAATTAGGTTAGCTAATTGTGAAACACTGAGTTTATCAAAGCATGTAATAAAATGTAGATTTCAAAACTTGGGGCCTTGACGTCATTTTTATCATTGTTTATTTGTCTATCAATTGAAAACTTTTTATTTAGATTAAAAAGTGTTTTTATTCTAAATATAGGCAACACAGTGATTCACTTAGATAAAGCTTTGTCTTGGATGAGGGAATATGAGCGTATGAAAGTTGAAGCTGAAAGTACCCTTGACTCTGAGGGCTGCTCTAGTAATTTTCAGGGTGCTTCTGCTGCTAAATTAGAAGGTATGCACAAATACATATATTTTGCTTAGTTTTAGAAAAGAAATTATAATAACTGTCAAGCTAAATTTCTTTCCTCTTTATTTATATTGAAAACTTAGCAAAGTTTGAACGGACTTCTACATACTTAAGGAAATAAGATTTGTTTTTTAAAATAGAAAATAAGGTTTTGAACGTGGTATTTCTTTAATAGTAATGTTGAATATACTAAATGTACTGCTTTTTAATTTCATTTTTTTTATTAAAATGAGGTGTGGGTACTGGTGAATGTCAGTCTGTGCCACAGTCAGGTGATGTTTCTGCAGTTCCGTGTCCTCGTATAGATACTCAGCAGCTTGACCGGCAGATAAAAGCAATTATGAAAGAGGTCATTCCTTTTCTGAAGGTAAGGGGTCTTTATAATCTGGTGTGAATTAGAAGAATAAGAAAAGCACTTGTATAAATATGTGTTCAGCTGCAGACTTTGCTGAAGATGAAGTGAGAATTAGATGTTCCCACAGAAAGATTCCGTGTAGTTTTTATTAGGAGAGATAAATGGCAAGGGTTCTAGATTTCATAGGGCAGGTGGACTTGATATCAAAAAGAATAGAGGTTGCTTGCTTTGGAGCTGACAAAATTAACTATAGGAATGTTTGAGAATGTACTTCTGAAATATTTGGTGCCTTTTATCAGACAGACCTGAGATCACTAATTAAAACCGTTACATATACAGTAGTAGGGTATTGTTGAAGAATGCCTCTGAGTAGTTGATTTTTAGCATTATTTTCTCCTGATTACAAATATCTTTAAAGTTGAGAGCTTTTTAACTTCTGTGATTACAGAGAAGAAATGTTCTTCTTTAAAGGTGAAATTGTCACAGTTCCTCCTTTGCAGAGTTGGAGAGCAGAGAAGATTGAATTGTAAGATGCTTAAGGCATCTCCCTGTTCCCTTTTATAGTATGCACAGTGTATAAACTTTGGTTTGTCTGATAAGGTATTTGGATGATACTAAGTTTAGAAACTGTGTATTGTTGACATGCCCGGGTCAGACTGCCTGAAGACTTGTTTTTTATTTGCAATTTTAAGGCTGCATATAACAGTAGATATCTTAGCATACACTTCAATACACTTGTGTATACAGCTACAATATATGAAGCTTCTTAGTTTGGCCAAACATTATAAGATGCCAAGTACTCATGTACTGGAAAACTGAGATAAATCTTTGTGTTGTGACCAATCAGTCATTCAAGTATGATGTTTGTGAGACTGATTAGGACTTTTCTGTGGTGTGCTGTTCCTTCAGTGGACAGGTGCTTTTTAAAAATTAATTTCTGTATTTGGGTTGATGGCTTTTATTTTTCTTTTGAAGTGGTAACAAAGCTTATTCTGTGATACTTGTTAGGAACACATGGATGAAGTATGCTCTTCCCAATTACTGACAGCAGTGAGACGTATGGTCTTGACTCTTACACAACAAAATGATGAAAGTAAAGAATTTGTGAAGTTCTTTCATAAGCAGCTTGGCAGTATACTTCAGGTTAGTAGTTTTTCAGTGCTGTTTTGTAGCACCGAGTTGGCTAACGAGCAACAAATAAACCAGCTTCTCTGAAGTTGTATTTTACACCTTGAATAGCGTAGCTGCTGCTCTCCCTCAGCTTTGATACGGTGATGAGGTATTACCTTTGTTCCTAAACTAATGATTTACTGCACACAGAACATCTTTTCTGTCACAGCCAGGTAGTGAGAGGTGTATCTCTGGCCTGTGATTGTCTTCAAGTAGAGCTCCAGTGATGCTTTTCATGGACGTCTTGTGTAAATTCCTGAAAATCTGTAGTTTGCACTTTTTCATTTTTTTTTTTTTTTACTACAAGCATGGCATTTAAATCATGAGCATATTAAGTTCTGTGTTTTGACTAGAGATTCCATATAAAATCTGTTTAGGACACTAAAGCTTTTTTAAAAAATATTAGCTAATATATACATAACTAATTTTGGTTATTAGAAATGTGAAAACTACTTAGTCTTTAAAGCTTGAAAGCCTATTTCAGAAACTGAAGAATTATTTCTCTTCACAGGATTCACTGGCGAAATTTGCTGGTAGAAAATTAAAAGATTGTGGAGAGGATCTTCTTGTGGAGATCTCTGAAGTATTATTCAATGAATTAGCCTTTTTTAAACTCATGCAAGACTTGGACAACAACAGTATTTCTGTAAAGCAGAGATGTAAACGAAAAATAGAAACTAGTGAAGTAGTGCAGTCGTATGCTAAAGAGGTATGTTTTATTTCAATTTTGAAAAATGTGGCTTTTCTGAGATTGTATTTTCTAAACTAGTTTGATTACCTTATTTTATACGTTATCTATGGTTATTTATTTATTTTACCAGTTGCTGTGTAATCACAGTATTGCTTGTGTAGGAGTGTGAACTGGTTTTCCTCAGTAACAGCAAGTCCTGTGTTACAGATGAATATCTGTTACAGATACCTAATTGTATAGACTTCGCTCATAATTCAGAGGAAATGTTCTAATGGTTTTATGTGAACATAGGAAGGAATAAACAAGTGTTGAAATAGTTTTAGCACCTGGGGCCGTTGAGTAGTTTCACCCCAGTAGGCAGCTGAGCCTCTCACAGCTACTCAGTCCCCTCTGTGGGATGGGGAGACAATCAGAAGGGTAAATGGAGAAAACTTGTGGGTTGAGATAAAGACACTTAAATTGGTAAAGCAAAAGCTGCACATGCAAGCAGAGCAAAACAAGGAATTCATTCACCACTTCCCATAGGCAGACAGGTGTTCAGCCACCTCTAGGAGAGGCTCCAGCACATGTAATGGTGACTTGGGAAGTCAAACACCATCACTTTGGATCTCCCCCCTTTCTCTTTGCCTGGCTTTATATGCTGAGCATGATGCCATGTGGTGTGGAACATCCCTTGGGTTAGTGAGGAACATCTTCCCTGGCTGTGTCCCCTTCCAAGAGCTGTGGAGTGTGAGAACTCTTGTTTTTGGTGTGGGATGAGGAGTAGAGGTCTTGACTCTCTGGAATGCTGCTTGGTGGTAATGAAAACATCCCTATGCTATCAGCCCTGTGTTCAGCACAAATTGAAAACACAGCTTCATGCTGTCTACTGTGAAGAAGTTTTACTCTGCCCCAGTGCCAGGGCCAGATTATGCATGGCCCCACTACATCCAGCTAAGTATTTTGACATATGGGAGGCCCCAGTTCATTCACTTTTAAGGTTTGCCTGCTGGTTTCCTTGCAGTAGCTTAGTTAAGCATCATCTTTAACAAACTGCAGTAAATCCCTTGAAGTTGTCATGTGGTTGGTTTGTTGGCATATGCAGAAAGAATCAGTTTCTGGACTTGGTGTGTAAAATACATATAAACTTTTCAGAAATATTTGAGACTGTGGAACACATTCTTGCTCTAAAAAGAAAGCTTTGGCTAGGTTTCACATCATTTACATTATTAATTTTAGTATTGCTTTTATTGGGAGCATAGATGCCTTTTTTTAAGTTATATGATCTGTTTACAAAACGAACAATAAACCAGTTCATGTTCATGTATTTATGATTTCAGTATCCTTTCAGTTTTCTTCTAGAAACACAAATACCAAAGCAAACCCTTAATTAATTTTTAAAAGTCAGCAGAAGGTATTTTTTGAACCTGTTATAAACTATGAAGTCCTACAAGTATTTTTAGGTGCACCACCAGCAATATTTCAAGATAATTCAGATGTATCAGTAGCATGGCTGGTATGAGGGAGACTGTGGAGGGCCTTGTAAAGAGGCCAGAGGAACACTCTGAATCCAGAAAGATTTAGACGTGACTTCCTGTTTTATCTGAAGTTGCCCATTGGGCCTTTGTTCCATAAAGAGCTGGTTTATACCTGCTATGAGAAAGCATGGAGCCAGCTTAGATTCAGCATTTCTTCTCTCCTGGAAGACAGAATTAAGGTTAAGATCCATGTTTGCCTCATTGCTGTGGCAGAGGTTCAGATTCAACAAAGCCAGAGATGAGCCAGAAGTGGTAGGTCCTGGTTACTTTGTACAGACCTGCACAATTATCTCTGTGTGGTCTTCTCGCAGCCCTCAGCTCTGGAATCCTGATGCAGACATATTTGATCTTGCTCAGTTCTCTGGCTCTCTTGAGTCCAGTGAAGTAACTGCTGAAAACTCGGCTCTTTGTCTTGATCAGAGTTAAATCATGAAGTGTTTTGAGTTGGAAAGGATCTTAAAGATCATCTACTTTCAACCCCCCTGCCATGATGTATCTCATTCTATATGCTAGATATGATTCAACCGTAGACTGTAGGATTAGCCCAATATAAATGTAATTGTTTAAATAAGAAGGATTAGCACAGATTTTTTTAATGCTTAGCAACTCTGAAATTTTGAAGACATCTGTGTGTACAAAAGCAGCTTTGACTTCTTGCTGTTTTAAGATAACAATTCTTAGTAAGATTAGCATTTCAGCCTGGCTTTCATGAAGCCCTAGTTTGATTCAGTATTTCCAAGTTATTTCAGTTTAGAATTGAAGACAGTTTGTGTTTCTTCTAGGCAAAAAAAGGCCTCCAGGTGGACGTTTGTTCTTCACTTGAAGATGTTGATGAAGACAAAGTATGTGTATGCCTTTCAACTCTCTTTACTCCTCAGATAATTTCGAAGGTCGCTTAGTCTTACTGTTGTCTGTCATAGAATCAAGTATCTGTAAGCAGCCTGTTTTCCAGCCTTTAAAAATTTATTAATCTCCCTTCTGTTATTTTCAGGGATTTATTTTATCGAAGTAACAAATTGTAATTTCCATTTCTAAGGACAGCTTAACTATTTTTAGCGGTTAACATTTTCTTTTTTAATGGTATGAAATAAGTTGATTTATTTTCCATCTTTGTGAGAAGGTAGATGTTCTGAACTGGGACACATGGTATTTGAGGTCTCAGTCCAAGACTGGCTGAGATCTGAGTATGAAATGTTAGTGCTCAGAATTTGTCCCTGTTCTTTTTAAGTTTCTTTTGAAAACCACTGATATCATTGCGGAAATGTGTTGTGTATGAAATTTTAAATGGTCTGCTGCAATGTTCAGCTTTCTCCAGCCAAGGGAGTGATACAGGTATTTACACTAAGTAGAATGTTAACTGCTTTCCTAAATGGATATAGGTAGAGGAGTAGGCATGTGTGAGAGTGGAGTCAGTGCATTCTTCTAGGGCTTAGAGCTTCTGTCACGCTGCCTTGGAAGTAAAAGTGGGAAGCTGTACATCACTTGTTACAGTTGCTGTAGTGTAGAAGAGTCCTTTCAAGATTTGGAGCCAAACTCAGGGCTTTACTTGAGGTTCATGTAGGAAGAGCAGAATTTTCTCATTCAGCATATTTAGCAAATCATTCAGCAGAGAGACTGCTGAGGAGATACTGCTAAAGAAATAAGAAGCTGCAGTTAGGAATATTTTTACCCCTCATTTAGGAGGAGCAGGGAAGTTGCTGGAAGGTAATAATGCAGGTGTGTGTTTTCTTGATAATGACAAATCTAATTTAAAGGATTTTTTTTTACCTAGCGTGCTGATCAACGTCAGCCTTTTCAGGTAATGACATACTCAGTAGTTATGAGGTCCTTGAGAGCTGTGTCAGAGCAGTGCCATGATCTCTTACAGGAACTTCCAATGCTCTCTTTTAAGAGTAGTGTTCTGCTGTATTCATTTCAAGGCTGTAAGGCCTACTTAAACAGATTTTTAGTAGATACTTTTTAACTTCTGAGAAACAACTCCTTTATGCAGAAACCTTAGTGTAGTCTTTAGACCAACATGAAATTACACAGTATTCCATGTTTTCCTAGGACAAGGATGAGACTGAAACTGCTAAACAAGTACCAGACACAGAAGTGTGTGCTGGTAATGGAGTGCCTGAAAGTACAAGATCTGATGCATCTGATCAAGAGGAAGATGAGGAAAGTGAAAGTGGTCCAGTGGCAATAAGTAAGGCACTTTTATGTAGTTCATTATTCAGTGCTTCCACTGTAGTTTTGACCAGCTAATTTTACAACAGGATTTGCATGAAGTAGTGCTTTGTAACACCTTCTCTCACAGATTTTATAGTTAGTCCTTTGTCAGTGAAAGTTTTGCAGTACTGTATTTCCTAGTGTTAAGTCAAGGGTTAAATACTCCGATTAGAGGAGCTCGTTTTTTTAATAATCAGTAGATCTGTAAAAATATATTAGAAACAGATTCATTAAGTTACATATCCTGTCTCAGCTTAACGTGAAGTTTCCCAGCCTTTAACCTGAATGATGTAAAAGCTGTGCAAATTTGATGTGTTTTTCATTTAAATAATGTGGCTTTTTAAAATGTGCTTTTACTTTAAAGTAAAACTTGCATATATTTATTTATTTATTGTCCTGTTTTTTGTCTTACACCAAGACTGGCTTGGATTCCCTCACTATTTACTTTTTTTGCACCAACTTGTTTAATAACTTTGACATTTCACACCAACATAGCGGTGTTTGTTCTTAATATACCTTATGTAAAACATACAGATCTTTGAAAGTTAAGTCATTACTGTATCTTAATCTCAAAAAATGTTTTGTAAAGCATTCATTGCATTAAATTCCCCAAGAGGATTTGGCAATTCACAGGTGGTTTTACATTGATTTGCCTTTAGGTTTGTCAAAAGCAGAAACCCAAGCTCTAACTAACTATGGCAGTGGAGAAGATGAGAACGAAGATGAAGAAATAGAATTTGAGGAAGGACCTGTTGATGTGCAAACATCACTACAAGCCAGCAGTGAAACAACTGAAAATGAACAGGTACTATCAAAATTGTAAAAGCAGAACAAACCTGTGCCAGTGCACAGCTTTTCAGTACACATTTATACGTACCTTGATTTTTCTTATTGCACTGTTTTCGTACTATTGAAAGTAAAAGAATAATACATGAAATTGTATGATACCAGTAACTGCTACATTCAAAATGTAGCATTCCTCACCTGAGTTTATTACAGCTGATGCCAAAGTGGATGGACAGAGATAAAACTGATGTTTACATCTGCTCTGAGAGAGGAAAAAATGCTAAGCTGCAAGTTTAACTTTCAAAAAAGCATTATTTTAAACCTTTAAATAGTTCTTTCTCTGTTTGCTGAGATCAAGTTCTAATTGGAACTAATTCACTCTTGTATTCTAGCATGTCTCGTTTGTCTTTCCTCCCTTCTGTGATAATTGTTTCTGGAGCAATAGTGAAATGTTACTGGGTATGATTGTCATTTCACTATTAGTTTTCTTAAAAACACTTAAATATGTGTGACCTGGTTTTGGAGAATTGTCAGTTCTTTACATATTAAATAAGATTGACAATCTATTGAAGCTTTGGTTAGATCAACAAGTATTTATATTAGGCAAGCTTGTAATTGGAACATTTTCCTTTAAAGGCTAAAACAGTAGATCTTTTAAGTGGAACCAAAGTGTTTACCTGGGAACTACTGCAGCAAAAAGAAAATGTTCAGCTAAAACATGCCTATCAGTGTTAATGTTTTTGTAAACTGTTGCTGACTAGCTAGCAAATAGGAACTTGCTGTCTTTATTTCAAACTAGTGAAAAGACAAATTCATGTAGCAAGTGTGCAGTGTGTTTCTAGTTAGTAAATTTGCCAATAAGCTGTAAAGCTGATCAGTAGAATTTTGTTCTAACTCCTTTTAATCTTCCCCAATAGACTTCAAACCAAGAATTGAGTAAGGCAAAAAGCAATGAGATTTTGTCATCAGAACAAGAATCTGTTAATGTTAAAGGTAAGCCCTGTATGAAGTAACTGAGAGAGTAATACTTCCATATAAACTTGCATATGGTGAGAATTGTCTTGGACAGTGTGATACATGTAATTAAGTGAAAGATGATCAAATTTACTGTCTTCCATGGAACTGTATCAGTTGCCTGGATGTACCTGTGTTGATATTGACACAATAAACCTTTTAAAGAGGAAACATGAAATAATCTTACTTAAGTAGATGTGGTTTTGATGCTTGACATGAGCAAGAATTTTAGCGATTGTTGCAGCTCTTGGGACACAGCTGTATCAGAATTAACATGTGCTGCAATGTTTTGATGTTTAGATTTGTCTTGTTTTTTCTGCTATTACCATTTTGCTAGTTACTGAATTTACTTTATATTTTAGGGTTTTTTTTCTGTAAGTAATGTTGTAACTGATTAAGAGCAAAAATATGATTTTCCATCAAAAGAAGGGATCATTACTGGGTGGTATGAATGTTATTTCTAGTGTAACTGTTGCTACTGCCACCTTCCCTGTATTTTTCTGTTGCAAACACTAGTTTTGTTCTTGACCTTTTTTTGTAGACTAAAAATCAATATTAGAGTGGCAAAATATTAAGGAATTTACTGTTCTGTATTCTATCTCCTCCTACCTAGAATAAATATTTTATAGTAGGTCACTTAGTTCGGGAAGTTGTTTTTTGTGGGTTTTTTTAAGAACTTTTTTGAATCAGAAATCAAGTCACATACTCTCATGTCATAAATTGCTTATACTTAAGTGTGTAAGGGTGCAAGTAAATGATATTTTACTTCAGTCAGCTTTGTATTGGTCTAAGAGGCTATAATTCACTTTCGTTGCTCATTTGTAGCTTTGGATCATAATTTTTAAAAGAATAATAATAATCTGGCATTTTTGTATGTTCCGAATATTTTACTATCTCTACCTAGTTAAAATGTAATTCTGTGGTTTTAGGTGAACAGGATGTGGCTACAATTGTGCCTCATTACCTCAGTGTCATGGAGAATACACCAGCTTTAACAGTCAATAGCCCAGAATCCTTTATAACAGCCACTGTGAAAACAGAAGGATCAAGCTCATCTTTAGCAGTGAATGAAACTCAAACACCGGATACCACGTGTGCAGAGAACAAATCTGCTGCAAGTTCTGAAAGCTCCATGGCTGGCAGCCCTGATACAGAGTCACCTGTGCTAGTGAATGAATATGTGTGTATAATTCAGTTAAGATACATCCAAGAGAAATGATAAACTTTTTTCTGTTTTAGTGTTACTTGTGGTTTGCAGTCTTGTTTTGTTTTCATCTGCAAATTTGATATGTGTGTTGAGGGTTTTTTTATGTACTTTAATAGTTTTGCAGTGAAAAGAAAACAAAGTAGTTCTTAAATACCACAATTTTTATTAACAGGAACCTGGTTCTGGAAATGTAAGTCAAAAATCTGATGAAGATGACTTCGTGAAAGTTGAAGACTTGCCCCTCAAACTTGCTGTGTATTCAGAGGTATTTTGCTATTATTTGTGGGATTGTTGTTTAGAAGTGCATACCCTAAATGTCTGTGTTACCCAGACAGCAGTAAGAATTATCCAGAATTTTGAGATTTGCTTTTTTTGTTACAAAGGCAGATTTAATGAAGAAAATGGAAACAGAGGCCCAAACCAAGAGTTTGTCTGATGAATTACTGGATGGAGGTGGAGCTCAAGATCAAGAATTAGTAGGAGATGCCCAAACGTTGAAAGAACCTGGTAATTATTTTCTATATTCTGCACACATATTGGGAAAATACTCTGGAATGCTAGAATTTAAATATCATTGATTGAAGTTAGCAGTTATTGCAGTGCTGTAAAAATATTGGGTTTTGTTATCATGCATTTGAAAATGTTGAATTGATATGAAGGGATTTTATCTTGCTGTTCATCTCACTTCTATATTATTTTTTAGATTCTGTGGCTGATAAAATCATAAAAATTAACATACTTAATGTGCATGTCACAACATAATGGTTTTGAAACTTATTCAAATGGAACAGTATTTTTGTTTCTTGTTACACAAGCTTGGGTTTAATACTGTAAATCATAATTGCTGTTATCTGATATAATAACACTTAGTATAATTTCCTGACAGACTGCTCAGTGTTTTTGTGATAGAAACATTCAAGAGACTTTTCAGAATAGTAAAATACCTCCTCAGGGAGAAAGGAAATTATTTTTCATATGAACTATACTGTGTGGTAGGAAAAAGTTCCAGTGTGTATGATAGCAATAAAATTTTTCACTTCCGTGAAATATTTTTTATGCAGATGCAAAAACTTAATGCAGGTTGGAGAAAATGTTGTTATGGGGGGTTTTTTTCTGTACTGTTGTGACAAAATTACAGTATTAAAGACTTCTATTTCATTGTTAGATTTGTAATTCTCCAGTGGAATGTACAGTAATGGCATACATAAAGGCATGAACTGGGTATTCTGATCGTAGCAGTTTTCAGCTTGTACTATTCCTCAAATAGTACAAGCTGATGAATGTGCTTTTTATTTAATCATTTGCAGTGGCAGCACAGATGTTTTCCAGAACAAAGTGTGAGGGAAAGGTGCATCTTTCCTTCTATTTTGGTCACTGCCTGTCAGCATTCTGCTTGTCACAGCTCTGCCAGCACAAGCCTGTTGTGCCCATTTGGTGGATACTGATGCCCAGGCCTGCTGTGGGAGCAGTCTGGCCAAGAATATAATGCCACAGCAAAGTTGTTGCTAGCTCTGAGCTATTTTTAAGCTGTATGTAAGGGGATGGCTGTAGGTGTTCAAGTAAGCCATAGCTCAAAGTGCTTGTGAGGATGAAATAGCATTTGAAATGTGGTCATGAGCTGTTTGATGCCTTGTAGATGTTACACAATGATTTTATTCTTATTTTACAGAAGCTGTTGGAGCTCAGAATGCATAAGAATAACCCGAAGATGTCTGCATTTATAAACTCTATGTATACAAATGCATATGGAAGATCAGCACTAATTTCCCAGAATTCTGGAAATGTATAAAAATGTAAAATTTTAAACACGCTGCCTCTTAGGATAGGTATGTGATCTTCTGCCTGTGGCAGTTTAAACAGCTGGAACTGAATCCACTTCTATTCAGCTTTGCTTCACTGTTCTTTTTCTGTCTTATTTTTTTTATTTTTTATTGTGACTTGTTTGGTAATTTTAAGATTGTTCAAAATGGTAGTTTTAAATAAAGTTTGGACTTGTCTGTAAATTTTCTCTTTTGAAAAATTTTCTTTGGCTGACAAACTGGTATGCTGAGTTTGTTGCCAGAAGTTGACTTGTAGACATGCTTGTAGCAGTTTGCTCTTCTCCTAAAAGAAACACTGCTAATTTTCCTGGGACAAAACATTCTCTAAGTTTCTTCCATCTTCTCAGAATACAAGGTATAGACACAGTACATACCTACATGTTGTCTTTATAGCCTAGAGTATAACTTGTTTGTAACAAAAGAAGTTCCTGTTCATGGCCTGTGGAATTCCTTTCTATCAGCACATTTATCTGAGGTGAAGCTGAATACCCCGGGTTTGTAGTTAACTGCAGAAACCAGCTGTATTTTTCTGCATTTGCTGAATCCTTTTCATGTTCAAAGGATTAAAAATGTCTGAAAATGTTAGTATCTTTTCATAGCTAACACTTAAAATTTCTGCAATTGAAGGTCTGGAGAATCTGTTCTGAAGTGTTTGACTTTGTAATGAAATTTGGGAAACTACAATTAAAGTTAATGTTTTTTAAAAACAGTTGAAGTCAGCACCTTTGGAGTCTCATGGTAAAGATGGAATTAGAATTACAGAAAAGAATATTGGAAAACTTCATTTAGTTTTTCAGATCAGAGTTGCTAATAACAGTAAGTCAAAACTGAGCTAGAAGAAGCTTACTCAGCAGACCTGCTGCATTATAAAGATCCTGTTTACCTTAAACACAAGGCTTTTCTGAAAAAAGTTAAAAAGCACTGGTCATCTTTAATTCAGGATTGTGTTGCTTTTGAGGTTAGTATGAAAATATGGCTGTATGCTGTGGGAGACAGTGTAGTGATGGTGAAGGCTAAATATGCTTGAAGTTTAAATAAAATGAGAATATAATTCTTCTGTGATTTTTTCTAGTTTATTTGGAGTGTCTAACTAGAAAAAAAAAATCTTATGAATGAATTTTGAATTGGTAGATTATGGTCACATGCCTCTCAGGTCCAAGGATGAAAGTAGATTAGCAAAAGGTTTGAAGATGGTTTAGTTACTTCACAGGCTTTAAACTGGTGGTACTACTGTAGGCAGAAAAAACTTTACCATTTTGAGGACCAAGGGAATATATTGTAACAAACTTGTGCAACTGAAACAATCAAAGTTCTAATTACTAATTTAGCCCAAGAATCACTCAGTCCTAAAAGAGGGTATTTTTTATAAAGTAGAGTGAGATTATGTGTGCAGATTTGAAATAAGGCTAGTTTATATGTTGAATCATTAAATTCTAAGCTCAAGAGTAAGCCTGAGCCCACCCCATTCTTGCCCTGGAATGGTGGGTTTAACTTCAGCCAGCAACTGAGCACCAAGCAGCTGGTTGGTCACTCCCCAACCAGTGGGATCAGAGAGAGAAGTGGAAGAGTGAAAACAAAATAATTCATAGTTGAAAGAAAGATCAATAGGTAAAGCAAAAGCTATACATGCAAGCAAAGCAAAAGGGCAAGCAGGTATTTAGCCATCTCCAGGAAAACAGGGCTCCATGATGCATAACAAGGACTTGGGAAGACAAATGCCATTAGTCCAACTGTCACCTGTTCCTCCTTTGAGCTGTGTATGCTGAGCATGATGCCCTGTGGTGTGGAATAGCCTTTTGGTCAGTGTGGGACAGCTGTCCTGGCTGTGTCCCCTCCTAAGTGTGCATCTCCAGCCTTTGTGCTGGGGCACGAGGTGCTGAGCAGGAAAGTCTGGACTCTATGCGAGTGCTGCTCAGCAATAATGAAAACATCTCTGTGTTAGACACACTTATTTTCAGCACAGATTCACAACAGCCTCACACCAGCTACTGGAAAGAAAATTACCTGTCAAAACCAACAATATGCATACATGAAAAATGCATTGAAATGGTAATTCTTTGGTCGTACCTTCTCCCTACTGTTTCAGCATGGAATGGTCAAGCAGGGACCTCTTGAGGTCATCTTGTGCCAGCTGGGCCACCAGCTGTTTGCCCAGGTGGCTTTTGAGTATCTTCCTGGTGGGAGGCTACTACCGCTCCAGGCAACCTGTTGCCAGTGTTTGTCACCCTTACAGTGAAGTTTTTCCTAACATTCAGAGGGAACTTCCTGTGGTTTATTGTGTGCCCTTCTAGTCTACTTTCACTATTCCTTGCTCAAGTAGTAGAACTGCTGAAGAGGTTAAATTCTCACTATGCCTAATGCCAGTGCTTTTCCTCATGTAGTTCATTTCAAGCAGAATTTGTTTCTTGCTTAAAAAGAACACTGGGGAATGTGGGAGTGAGATGGGAGAAGCAGTCTTGTGCTTGATACATGGCTTTCTCCCTTGGTGATCTGGATCAAAATGAAATGTTACATTTTACTGTCCAATGCCCCTTGCACAATTCCCCACTCAAGACAGTTTTGTTGTGCCCTGAGTACAAAGAATTGGAAAAATTATTCTTAGGATGAAAGTTCAGAGGGCAGAGTTGCTTCTCATCTATTGCTAATGCAACTTAGTAACAATGCTTCCTGTAGGATGAGGTTGCTACGTGACACCTGTCCTTTACTGCTGTACAGTGAGTGACCTAACAATCTAGTGCAACATGTATGGAATGAAACCAAGTCATACTGGATTTGGAACTATTGGAAGTAACTGTTACTTCTGGGACAAAGGTGGAGTAATTTATTTCTTACTATAGATTTCATCACTGCTTTTCAAATGTTATTTAATTAGATCCAAACATATCTTGAAATGATTCATGCTCCAAAACTAATTACATCATCCACAAAGTCTAAGCATTACAACAACAAACAACACTTGCTGTGGCTGCAATGATAATATTTGAACTGTAGTTACCTACTACAGGATTACCATCTTGCTTAAGAGCAAGTTCAAACAAAACCCTTCAGTAGTAAACTTTGAAGAACATAAATCAGAAGCCTTCATCCATTCTATACAAGGTTGAATATTGCTAGAGTAGTAGTTACTCAAAGACAGACTGGAACATTTCTTGTCCTACTTTTATATAAGCATCTCTCTCTTCCTTTGTCATGAGAGACACAAGCTCTGGGTTTTCACTAACTTCGCCATATGAACAGGGTTGGCCAGCTACCATTAAAATAGGACCCAGAGTTTCCTGTTCCTCCTCTTGTTCAAAGCTGCTGCCTGCTACTTCCATTCCTGCTCCTCTTGAGTGCTTGGCATCCTCTTCAAAATCACTATTATCACTGCGTGATCCATGGAGTTTTCTTTTGACAATAGGAGCCTGATCTGTGCTAGATGATGACTTAGATTCATGGATCAGAAGAGTCTTGATGATTTCATTATCAGTGACAGTTTCTTTAACATTTTCTTCAGTTTCTTCAGAAGCATTTACTCCTAATGCACAGTACTGAGTGTTAGAGGGGCCAATTGTTTACAGTTACTACAGGCATCCTACATAGATTATTTTTTTCTACTCTGGCTCTTTTTTACCCACACTAGAATTCTCTTGAAAGTACAGACATTTCTGAGAGTTTTCCACTGTAAGGATTACTTCTGAAATTACTGCATGGCTGAAGCCAGAAGTTTCAGGATCCACTTGACTTCTGGCTTTAGGAATACAACCTCAATTCATCTTAAAATTAGATTTTGTAAACTAAGGTCTGATAACCACTGAATTGAAACATTATCTTCTAAACCAAGCTTGATATATTTTTAGTTGGAAAGCTGTATTTAACTGTACTAAGGCCGCTGAATTTAATTTGTGAATTCACTAGACTTACCAATACTGTTGTTGGTGAGTGTTGCTGTTCCTTCCACAGTGCTCTGTGACAACCAGATAGGTTGCTTTGCAGTTGCTTTTTCACTTCTTTTCTTCTTGTGCCTTGAGTCTTGGACATCAATGGTTAAGCTTTGGGTGTACGTAAGGCCAAAAGCAGAACTTCTGTGTGCCCTTTTTTCAGGGCGGCTGCAGGATTCCAGCACACTTGAGCCCAACTTTGGATCAAAGCTGAATGAGGTGTCACATTTTGAAGAGGCAGAATTCAGGCAAGAACCCCTCCCAATTTCTATTAAAAAAAACTGAACAGCAATCACAAACAAACAAACCAACCCCAAAGATATGTTTTGTCAGCAGACTAGTGTTAACAAATGCTCTAATTTACATTCTCTTTTACCTCTCTCAGAGCAAATGGTTCTGAACCATTGATTTTTGCAAGATCTCTTCAGTAGTGCATCTCTGGATGAAGCACACTGCTAGAGAAACATTACTTTCTTATAGAAAGGGCTATGAACATTAGCTGAAGGAGTAATTTGGAAAATAAATTACTTATAAAAATATATCAAAAAACTGAAAAGGTATAGCAATAATTTAGGATGCCTTAGATATTACAGACTTCATTAAACAGCAGACTGTACTGAATAAAGCAGAATTGAGTGCCTAGGCTGCAAGTTCAGTATTTCAAAGATTTTACAATTGTAAGGTTGTTGGGGGGATTTACATTGATCAGAAGTTCTAGGGTGATGTTCATACCTTTCTGATAATTCTGGTATTTCTGTTGGCTGAGGCTCCAGCAAGTCATAGGGCAGCACAATATCTTCAGTCTCACGCAGCAGCACAAAGATGGGCTCCATCTGCTCGTTGAACTTCACCAGCAAGGTTCGAGCATCGTGCTTTGGAAATGCTGAGCCACCTTCCTCTACTTCAGTGTTGCAGTAAGTGCAGTGGAAAGTCTCTGCAACATTTTCCAAAGTGGGAATTCTTGTGTTCATAGAATGCAAAAAGATCAGCGGTACCTTGTTAAGCAGTCCACAGCCTGGACATTTACCCAGACATTCTGGCTTTATCTATCTGTTCACATGAACTAGGGGAACTCAATTCTGCAGGCAAACTTGAGACAGACCAGTATTATACACTTGTTATGCAAGTGAGAAATGTCTCAGGAGAGAAATTTAAGCTGGATAGACATGTACTATCAGTTTATTTTTCTATTCTCTAATCTTATCTTCTCAGTTCTTAATGTAAGAAGAAAAAAGATATTTTCAGGCTTAAGTAGCATCTGGTTTTAATTATTCAAGAGTCAGAGTCAAGGCAAATGCTAAAACCCCATATTTTTGTCTTCAGGAAAACAAAACTTCAAGCTTATTCTGTGAAAATATATCACTTGCCTCAATGTTTGCATTTCAGTAACTCGACAGAGTCCCTGCTTTTAGAAGGAAGAGATGATTTTGCTAACAGGCAGAACACAAATTTCACCACTGGCATTTCAGGTGAGTCATACATAAAGCTCATTCTGCCCGGCTCTGGCATCCTTTGCAGATCCTGTGACCCAGATGTCAGCGCAGTAGCTGTGCTCTGAGTAATATATTGCAGTGTGATGCCATTTTGACTCATTTTGAAATAATACTCTATTTAGTTATTTTGGGTTTGGAGAAGAAATATCCACAACCTCTGACACCACTTCTGCTGTGGATGTGTTGTGTTGACCTGTGAGGAGCCTAAATTTCCCAGCCCAGGAGTGACAGAACAGCTCTGCTCTGGTGCTGCTGAGCTGCAAGATGCTTATTGAAGTAGATGACTGCAAATGGGTTTACCCATCTTGTCCAACTGTTCTGTCAGAAGGACAGACTGCACAAATGGATTAACTAAGAGATTCAAAACAGGGTAAAGACAGTACTGTGTTCATATTCTCATATGAGGAAGTGAGACTCACAAGACTTGGATGAGTTAAGATTACTCAGCTGGGTTCAAAGCAAAGCTGAGGCCTGGAATATGATTCTCAACACCAGCTCATACATTCAAGATTAATCTTCCTTTTTTTTGGCCTGTTCTACAGAGGCAGCATTTCTCTTACCCTCACCTCCCAGCATCTCCTGTTCTAGACCAAGAAGCATATCCTAACAAACATGTTTTATTGCGAAGTTCACTTAGGAAACATTTCTGTGCTATCAGAGTTATTCTTTAAAATAACAGCAAATAAGCAATGTAAGTAACACACCTGTAAATGCATCAAAGAGCTGATTGACTTCAAGGTCCGTGTACGTGCTAGAGCAAGATGGACATTTAAAAGAGGATCTGGTAGTTGAATCCCGCTCATCTGCTTCTATTTTCCGGCGTACCTGATCCAGTTTGTATTTTACCACATCCACCAGCACCTTGTAATTGATGTAATAGTAATGGTTCCTGGTGCTCTTCCCATTAGGCCCCGTTTCAACTCGCAGCCGCAGCTTCACCAGCTTGTCTGCCCTGAGCGTGTTGAGGACAGTGCGCAGTTGCTTTCGCTCGTACTTGAGCAGCTGTAACAAGTCGTCCTCTTTCACACAGGGGTAGCGGATCAGCAGATCCAGGGCCAGGGAACACTCCACACCATAGAAGCCACGCACTATGTACTTGGCCAGGCGCTTTAGGGCTGCCGGCACCTCACTGGGGATGTTTTGCTCCTCCATCAAGAGCTGACCTACTGTCAGTGGAGAAGTGCTGTACAACAGAGAGAAGGGAGTTGAGCTGCAACGAACCCTTCTGAGCCCTCACAGGCAGGTGTAAAACGTGTCATTTGCTGTGCTGCACTTCTGCAAGAGTCTTCACTGAATAGAGGAATGTAAAATCCTTAATCTGCACTGGGGATGGGGAAGGTATTAATATGTATCAGAAATTATCTAATCTTGAAGTAAAATGGTTACCCCTGAAATACTAATATCCTCTTGTGTAGAAATCCACAGAAGATATCTAGGAAAATATGTTTCAGAAAATTCATAATCCTCCCAGGAGACAGCGCATTTAATTTGCATGTCTAGTTCCACCTGTTCACATTCACAGCCAGCCAGGTAAGACCAGAAGTAAAGCCTTCCAAAATAAAGCTCCAGACAAAAAATCTTGGTTGAAACTGTATCTGCCTTAGCGGCAAAGCCACGAGAGGCATTTGAGCACCTGTTCACACGCTCTTTGTGATATTTCTGCTGGCTGCTGTGATCAGACAAAGGTTTTGCAAAGCTGGGGCACAGGATGCTCCAAGTTATCTGGTCCTCACTCAGCAAAGCTTATTTGGGGTAGTACATTTTATCCCTTAGTGCTCTTCTCCTCTGGAACTAGGATTTCTGGCCATATTCCTAATCTCATTAATGAGAATGTAACTAATTTTAATCACTCCAACTGTCCTAACAGTTTAATTGTAAGGAGGGAGAAGAAAAAAAATTAAGGTATGTTTCAACAAAGCTACATCCTAATTCCCTTCTTTGAGGCATGTTAAAATCCTTCAGTAGTATTTGACACCAGTGCCTCTAGCCAGATTGCTTTGCAGTGAGCCATGCAATGCACAGCCAGAGTGCTGGTAGGGGCCACTGGGTCAGGAGCTGGGCTGGTAGAGGTTGGCATGTTACGGCACACTGCATCCAGCCCTGCACCCTCTGCAGAGGGTGGTAAAGCTCCACCCCAGGTAACTGCATATTGCTGTCAGAGCTTCCAGGGAACCTTTATCAGAGATCCTAGTTAAACAAATAAAACACTTACACTAGCCTACTACTTGTGCCATAATTAAATTTGTACTTCACAGGGTGCACCTTATGGAAAATAAAGACAATGGAAACCTGCTGGTCTAAGTCTGGAAACCCTGAAGGTGAAAGCACCACATTGACCTAAATTTCCTCACAGGAAAAGTGAGGGAACACTGGAATGGGCTACCCAGGGAAGAGGTTGAGTCTCTGCCCTTCAACAGGACAGGAGCCAGAGCAGACTGACCTGCCTTCATGAGTAGTTTTGCCATGAGCAAGGGACCAGATGGCCTCCAGATCCTCCTCCTAACCTAAATTCTTCTGTTCCAAGGGAGTTAACAACATTAAGGAGTGAAACATTGGCATTGTCAGTCTGTTTCTTGACAATCTTTCTCAGATTAAGAGCAGCAGTTGTGCGCTTTTTGACAAAACTTTTCATGAATAAGCACTTTAAAAAGTTGTTGTTTTTGTAGTAGTTTTTATGTTAACTTTTTCACTTCTCCTTTGCCCTCATCTTCAAAAGGGGCTTAACAAATTTATTCCACAGAAAAATATGCTAACTTATACTTCTCTTTCTGGTCTAATTTTGAACTCCTTTCTGTGCAGTGCTTTATAGTTAGCAGGAAGGAAAGGATAGACAATGCCCTCAGCCAGCTCCAGAGAAGAGCAGCATGGCTTTGAGCTTCCTCAGGGAAGTGCTCTGGAGAAAACTGAGCCTTGCCCTTCCACACTGGGCAGAGTCCACGGAATGGAGGCACTGTAGCCTCCAGTACAGGCCCAAAGGAAAGCAGCCACCATGGACTTCTGTAACCCAGCCCCGCCCAGGAGCACCCAGGGCAGCCCCAGCATCTGTATTGGAAATGTTACCACTCACATGCATTGGTAAATCTCTGAAAGGGCCAGGGTGCCCTCTGTGTGGGTTAGTGTCACATGGCCTCCAGCTGGATCGTGGCAGTATTAAAAGAACAAAACTGTTTCTTCATCTAGTTCTTGGCTAATATGTCAGCAGAATGCTGACACTTACAGGATTTGTATTAGGTACAGCTCTCAGGACTCTCTTGTCTTACTCTAAGTCAAATACAGAATGAAATTATTTCAAAGGGAGTGTGGTAACTGGATAACATCATTAGGGAAGAAGTAGGACCTGAACTGTAAGTGGGAGGTTTGCTGGCCTATAAATTCACTGGATGACTCCTTATCTCAGACTGGCTCTGCAAACTTGCATCTCTAAAGCAAGCACTACTCTGAAGCATTTCTGAGCACTTTGATGTTGAAAGCTTGTCAGGTATGGTCTTACAACCATGTAAAATAATCATGGAAAGGAAAAAAATCAAACAACCAAACACACAGAAACCTCATAAACTCCAGAAAACACAGTAAACCCCACCACACTCGTACAACAGAGCCTAACCTTCCCTCCACCATACCTAAACACATACTTTAAATATGAACATATTCTGGGATACAAGTGTGCGGCTTTTTTCAAAAACAAATCCATTGAACCCACTGTCCATTTGCAGGGGAATTTTAAATAGGCAAGCCTTTGGTTCAATAGAAAAGGACATGGCTTTTTTTTACAAAAATGACTGAATTTGACCTGAATAAAAGACATTCATGGAAAAAAAAAGCCCTCAAAAAATCCTCCTTTAGGCTACAAAAAGATCAAAACTAGATGTATTTTATAATAAAAATCACTTAAAATAAAAACAAGGGGAAGCTTCTTCTACCATGCTCTGCTATATTTGATGTTTTATTTCTCCAATCCACTCTGAAAAACCTCTCAGTCCTTAAATTACCCAATTTGAAATCTCAACAGTTCATGAAAACTACTGATTTTTTAAAAAGTAATTATGTAGTTTTCAGTTGACAGGCAGCAGTTCTCTTTTGAGAGGATCTGGAGACCACCTTTACCAAGGAAAGGAGTAGGGAGTGTGTAGCCCTCTGCAACAAGAAGGGCTTTAAACAGAAAATTGCTCTACAGCTGAGCTACAGTCTCTGTTAAGGATACAGGTATTCTACTACTCATGTAGATTTTCTCCTCCATTTTTTCCCCAACTAATATTCTAGATGGATATTACAAAATATTCTAGAAGTCAGAGTTTAACTTTGAACTTCCACTGCTTTTAAAGTATTTATTTTTATGAGGGTAGGAGCTACCTTCCTATAACATTGATTAGTTTAAAAATTATTCAATAACTTAGATGTTTGAGTGGCCTTTCTGCTTATAGTTTATATGGAGCCACTCCCATAAGTAGAAACTACATTTAGGATCACCTTTTTGCTGTGGAAAACCTACGTAGAGTTGCTTGTAGTGCCAGCAGGCAACTATTAAAAGCAGAATTTCAACTCAAGAGACATCATATAGAGCAAGTTTGGCAAGGTTTCTCTGAAGCCAGTTGCTTAATTAACGTTTTTTGAGCTGACTGAGAAGACAAAGTATCCATCTTACAATTTAAAAGGCACTAAATCAGAAAGATTTGGTAGGATTTTGTCAGATTTCATATAACCCTATCACTTGCAAATCAATTAAAACCTTATTATTACCTCTCTTGTACGGACAGAAAACTTCAGGCGGATGTTGTAGAGAAATTGCTCCTTTTCTAAGAGCTCAAAGTAACTGCGAAACAAGCTTAAGTATTTCCCAGCCTTTTCCTAGACCTATCCATGATAAGCCCTAATCACCCAGCTGGTGCAAGAGTCCCCAAATCACATTTCATTAGCAACTGAATGAGTTCAGCCTTATATATGTTGTGTCATGATGAAGCTATAAATCTTATTGCCCAATGAAATCCACCTGCAACAGGCAAGGACTGAAAATGTGACTGCAATCTTTGATTAGTGCTTTCATTAGCATAACTTTAGAAGATGAAAAGTAACATCATCATTAACTCCTTTTGTTGTTGTTGTGAATCAAATATTTAGGATAGGTAATTTACATAGTTTGTTTAGAAGCTATCATAACCAAATCAAACTAGAAATTTTAGTATCTTAAAGGACAAACTGGAATGTTTACTAGTTCCCAGATTTTTACTTATTAATCCTTTTAGGTGGTTTATGTCTTCAAAAGGAAAGAAAGAGCAATTTTTTACTGTACTTTTCTAGAAGACAAAGTTATGGATACTATTTTATGGATTAGACATCTCTGTTTAAAAACAATGTTGAAATAAGGCTGCCAGATATCATACAACACAGGGTTAAAATACTGAATCTATTAGGATTGTAATCATCACATTTCATCTCAAATCTGTGTCTCTTCCAGAATTTTTTTTTATATATGCGCAGCAGAGGCTGGTGTTTTGTAGTTACGTGACTTACATCTCCACTGTACATGTTGCAGCCTGTATTGTGCTTTTGTTGCTGCAGGATTTCTGACTGTCTGACTTACCAGGCACATGGGTCCACTGACTCAAGGTGTGGGTGCCTGTCTGCATAGGACAGATTGTGGGACTGGCATCTGTAATGTCACTGCAGAAGGCAGTGCCTCTGGTGGATACCAGAAAAAAACTCCTCATATTTTAACAGTTGTAAACAGGAATTTAGATTCAAAAACATCAAAGGTTTGAGACTGCTTTTTAGAAACTGCAAGAAAAGGTGGCTGTAAAAACAATCCCTGATATTAGCTCTGGTCTTGCTTGTAATCTATAGTAGCAGAGATTGGTTTCATCCCTTATGCTGAGAAGAATTCTTCTGTTGCTTCCCCCCCCCATTAATAAGAATCCATTTGGCAGATACACAGAGCTGAGACGTGTATTTGGCATAAATCTTCAACTGCAAACATAGAATGTCCACAGGGTAAAATTTAAAGAGATATTACTCATTCCATATAGTGGTTCTTGAGCATGCTTCTTGGTTGTCATGTTACACTAGAAAATGCAGGGGAGCAAGACTGTTGAGTTTAGTCTGTGGGAAATGTTTACAATAAACAATTCCTGTGGGTTTCCTTGCCCACTGGTTTGAACAGGGAAATTGTCGTGTTGCCTCAATGCTGTTATTCCTGTTACAGCCCTCAGCCTGCCTGTGGAAGTATAGAACCAGATGACAACAAAGCAGCTTTCTAAATGAAGGAGAGGGATGGTGCGGCTGGTAGCATTGCTTTCAGAAACAGGAAACAGCTGTCACTTGTCATGCTGTGGCTGATAAGTCCTTTGGCAGGGACAGCTAACCCCCATGTAGCAGACAGAGGTGCTGGCTCAGGTCTGCACACTCAGAGCCAAGCCAAAAAAAAAAAAGGAAAAAAATTAAGTGTGGTCTGAGGAGGTATTTCAGACTGCAGGTAGCCCTGGCACCAAGGGCCGTGGGAAGCAGGATATGTGCTGGTAAGTCGTTGTGACGTTGTGCAACACAGACATTATTGAAAGTGGGAGCTTGGGACAGAGATAGGCAAAGTCACTTGGCTGCCTTTCAAACACATTTGGGTGGCTGGGATGTTTATCTGAAATGGTATGGGCATGCACTGCACTTGCAGGCGACTTGATAGAAAGGAGGCAGATAATCAACTGAGCAGTCTCAGGAGGATAAAATAAATACAGAGTCTGATGAGAGGTTGGAGGAGAAAATTAGTGGGTTGCTGCTTTGGGGTAAAAAGGTATAGGAAAGATCTTCACAAAGTAAATGTGGTATGCTTGACCCATTGGCAGAGCAGAGGCTGGTGCAGATGGCATGGTGGGAGGTTGTGGTGCACACCTTGAGTAAATGGGATCTGTGTCAAGTTTCTTTACTGTCTCTCTTTCTTGCACAGACACATGGAAGTCACAATCCGCTGTATCCTTCATTCTCCTCATCAATTAATACCAGCCCTCAGTTTAAAAAATAAAGTCTCGACCTGTCTAGCTCAGGCACTCAAGCATTACAAAATAGGAAGTCACCACAATCATAGTAAGTACCTGTATGTAACCTACTGCCATGTGCTCACAGGGCTCTTAATCACACAGTCACACATCTCCTCATTTTCCCTGGGCTGACCCTTTCACAAAGCCAATGCCTCAGCCAACATGGGGGTGTCTATGTTCAGCATGCAGTGTGTGGCTCTGAGCCCTGCTTATTTTGTGAACAATCCAAACCCTGCATTGAAGTGATTAATTTTTTAAATCAGTTTCCCTATGGTGCTCTTCCTTCCATGATCCTTGAAGGCTTGCTGAGATCAAACTAAATCAACTTTCTTTGACAGCTTTAGACTTTTTGCATTAGTTTATCTTCTTAATAATGAGAAAAGTAAGGGAATACTGTGCCTGTGTTACATACGGAGCGTACTCTGACATACAGAGTTTGAGATCAAGACTGCTGGATAATTTTGAGAGCCTGAACTGAGATGTTAAAATATTCAGATTGACTTCACAGTACTTTCTATGATTGCAGCATGGCTCCCGCTGTCTTAATTGCCTTTGCGATCAGTACTTCCAAAATACTACCCCTGGTTTCACAGACTGGGTGCCAGCCAGACACCACAACCTGCTGCCTGTGCAGCAGCTGGCAAACTGGGATGAGAGTTTAGTGGACACAGTAGGTACTGAGATGTATGTGGTCTGTAACATCATCCCTTCTCTTGCAAGACAGATGTCTTGAAAACTGGAACAGGTTTCTCCTTTGTTATGCTGTTCTCATTCTTCACAGGAATGCAGCCCATCCTGTGTAGGGAGTGAAACAAGGGATCTCTGTAAAGGGAATTTTGGGATCATACAAAGACTGTATCTGATTCAAAAAGAAAGGGAAATGAACGGCTTCTATTCTTCTGGCCACTTCACAGCCTGAGCATACTTCTGATGCAACTTATCTTGATTTTAAATCTGAAGAACAATTGCTTGAGATAGTGTGTGTTTTTAATTTCAATATTATTTTCTTAAAGAATCCCTTTAGATCTAGTGTCTCTCAGCACAATTTGAAAATATATGGTAACAGCAATTGCTGCAGGTGAGGAGGCACATTTTGGTTGGGGATTCAGCTGACAGCAAAGGAAGGGTCAGTAGAGGAGCATACTGCAGTTGCCAGCTCTTCATAGCCTGACAGTATTGTCTGTCTTCTTGTGCTGTTTTACTTATCTTTCCTCTGACATTTCCTGAAACTGGCTCCTGCCCCTTTCACTCTTTTTTTTTTCCCTTCCTTGTTTTCTCCTTTCTATCCAGTCACTTACTTCTTTTTCCCACCTCATTCACACAAAAGGCATGAAGGTTCATGGAGCTGGATATGGCTGTCTTAAGAGAACTGTTTCCACCTCTTAGGGGATGGTGCATGTACATCTCTTGCAGGAATGTAAATGTAGCATTTTGGAAATTAAGCTGATGCAAATTATATGTAACTACTTAAAGGTTTAAATACTGGTGCAATTCAGATGCTGGGTGTAGCCTGAGAAAAGACTGTCTAATCCAAACACCTCCAGGTACCTGAATTAAAGTTCTGCTTTAAAACAAGATGGCAATGCAGCACTTTGCTACAACTCAGTGCTTGTGATCTAACCTTTTTTACTGCAAACAAAAAGAAATTTCCTACTGAGATGACCCATTTTCACTGAAATACAAAGAGGAAAAAGCCTAGGGATGTTTTTTTTTCTACACTGTGTATCTGCCAAATAGAGAAACTTAGCAAGTTTAAATGAAAGACAAGACTAAAAGTACAAAACATTAAGCAAAGACTGGAGTTACCTGAAATGCAGAATCTCCAGCAGAGACAGTCTCACTATTGCTCATGTGTAACCTTTGAGCTAGGAGAAAAAACTTTGCAAAACAAATTAGACTGAGATTGTCCCATATACAATTAATGCAATTCAGAGCTGATTCACTGTAGATCAGAAAATGTCCTGAGTATAGTGCTTCTTGGTATGTAAACAGACTGGCTCCTTTTTAATTGTTGTCCTCTCCTGTAAGTAACTGTGTGGAAGTAGACATAGTCACAAAGGACCTTGAAAATCTTTGACTCTGCCAAGTTACAATGGTTGTAAAAAAGGGTAGGCAGAGCTCAAGGGAACAACCGCATGGACTGCTTGGTTTAGATCACAGCCTTTGGCCAACTGGTATGTTCAGTTCCCAGACACTCTTAACTGTCAAAGGTACCATCTTACATTATGCATAAATACCTGCAGTTTTCTTCCCAAGGCAAACTGTGGCTTGTGCCACTTCTTTGATTGAGATTACTCCTGGCTCATCTTGTTCTTCTGGTCCAAAGGATGAGTGGTTTTACTGCTCTGAGAGCTTAGGTGTGTCCTTCTCACCAACAGTTCTGGTCCTTCAAAAGCAGCAGAGTTCATGTGATGATCCATGCCGCAGGCAGGATCTTGCCATAAGCTGCTGCTGCCAGCCACTGAGGTGGAATCCAAGCTTTTTCTCTGGATTTCTTTCTCCTCGCACCAAAGAGCTGGCTGTGTGAAAGTGGGACGTGTTTGTGCTGGGAGGAAGGAGTATTTAGTTGTTAGTTGTGCCTGCCTGAAGCTTTCACCTGCTTCTTGTCCATCCACTCTCCATCATGCCTGCTGACTCCAGTGAAAATCTTTTATTTACTCTTGCTGCTTTCCTTGCAGGTATTTGCCTGGACATCTATGGGGCCTGCTCTGGAGTTTTGCTTCTAAGCAAAGCCTTGACTTGTTATTGACTCTGAGGCAAACTCACTTGCATGTGAGTCTCAGAACTACTGCTTGATTTTGATAAGATTCAAGTTATTGCCTTCTCCTGTCCGCATTAACTGCCAGAATTTTGCTTTTTTACATGGGAGATGACATTCTTTCTTCCTCTGAAATGGTATGGGGCTTCACTGCATGGGCTCCTGAAACCACAAAGATGAAAGATTTTCTTGGTACTGACTTTTTTTTTTTTTTTAAATTTAAATGCCAGCACCCAGACAGCTTGTTCTTTTCTGTAGTACCTTGTTTAATCTAGTTTACAGTAAACTGGATTAATTCTTTGTATGTACATCAACAGTAAATCTGCTAGAAGCTAAAACTGAGGCTGGTTTTTCTAGAACTAGGCTACACAAAAAGTAAGTATGTTTTTCCTGTTGCTCACATATTGATTTTTTTTGAACAATTTGATTGTTTTTCACAACAGAATTAGGAAAGCTGCATATATCTCATATGTAAACTTGAAGAGAAAAATATATATAGCTGGTTACTTGACCTGGGAAAAAAGAAAAAGTAATCAGACCACTCCCTCAGTGTTTGTGAGGAATCTCAACTATGTGTGCAGCAAATTAATATGAAAAACACACCCATTGTCATTGTGTCTTTCTATGTAAAATGAAAGGTAGCTATGAAATCCCAACATTGCAAGTAGCTGCAAACATTTCTTCTGTGAAATGGTCTTAGCTTTCATCACTGTGCCTAGAGCAGCAGGAGCAGGGGGAGGGCAGTAAACTGACATTAAAAATAGATATGTCTATCTGTAACAGAAGCAAATTAAATTCTTTGTCTGTCTTGAGAAAACTTTCAGACTTGACAGGTGAAGGTTAAATCAATAAGCAATTAATCACATTCATCACTTCTTGTATATTAAGGCAGACACAGTAAGACAGTTGTTGGGGATTTTGTTTATAAATAGCTTTGTTTATTTTAGTCAATAGCAGCACAGGCATTCAGACTCTGGACAGACATGGAATTCAGCTGTCCTTTTGCAATTGTAAAGCAATTTCAAGTGTGGAAATGTGGATTTTCTTGCACAAGGGACATTACTTAATAACTGTGAATAGTCTACACTGCCTTGGCTAAAGTGGGACAAGACTAATTAAGCAAGTAAACTGATTTTTAAATTACGAAGTAATTTGATTATGGCTGTTATGCAACTTCATTGCGTAAACAATAAACATAAACCCGAACAATCCCCTACCAGGCTGAGGTGTGCACTCAGAAATATGTGAATGGGCTCTTCACAGTACAGACTGCAACATCTGACTTGGTTTAATTGTCTTTTATGAATCAAATGGCCCAGGAGCTGCACTTCACACATGCATTTTTCACTAATTTAAACTGTGTTGTTATACTTGGTTTACACAGATTCAATATTCATAGTTGAGATTAAAAATGGACCCTGGTAGTACAATCATACCAACACACTTCTGCTTGCAAGCTTCAGTTAAAAAAGAAATTAGATGTATAACTAGACTGGCCCTTGTTAAATCAGTGGGATGTTGACTTCTGTGTGCTCTCAATTTGTCAGTGTTACAACCCCCTGAATTGCTTCTTGCTGTGCTACTACAGGCACTATTCTAAGGCCTAGAACATCAGTGCTTCATTTTCTTTAACCAGAAGCCCTTTTTTTTATCAGCTGCTAAAATTATTTGGTAGATAGCATTCCCGTTGTCTCCACTTCTTCCAATGCAGTTGGAAGGAGAGCCTCAAATAAAAACCGAGTTTGTAGTAAAATGGTAACCTGGCTACTGAAACAAGAAATGATTAAAGGTTATCTTTTAACCATAAAACATACAGCTGGAAAGAATCGCAAGGATCAGCTGGTCCAATCTTTTTGGCAAAAGCCCAATCTAGACAAGAAGGCCCAGCACACTCTTCAGCTGATTCTTACGTGTCCAGTGTTACAAAATCCACCACTCCTTCCCTGAAGAGATTATCTTGGGCAATCACTTGATTCCCCTTCTGTAGATTTCTTAGTGTTAAATTTCTAATTATGGGGAAAAAAATCAGTGTTTGGAACAGGAAGCTGCAGTATACTGTGTTCTCAACTTCTGCATTACACTGATACTGTTCTGCATGTCCTCGCTATCCAGTCACATTGCGACTGGATGTCATGAACTTGCAGGTTTTAATCGGAATGCCTTATGCAATACTGTCTCTGCAGACAGCAAAGAGAGAGCAAACACTTCCCTTACACTCCTGGCAACTTGGAATTCCTGGTGCAATCGGAATATGATTATCACCTTTTTCCTAGGGGGTTAGGAAAAGATTACAAGGGAACCACCACCCATACCAGCCCCTAAGCTCACTCTGCAGTGTCTTCTCTTCGTGTGTCAGAAGACACAAGAGTTGGAACTGTAAGCTAGTTCCAGCAATGCAGCCAGGGGCACAGATAAAACTACTTCCTTCTACGTTATCTGCTTCCTTAGAGTGCTACTATTTCTCTCTAAAGGACCACTCTTTCTAAACTTGAATTTCAGATAATGATGTAATCTGACTTAGCTTCATTTCCCCACTTTCAAAAAAACCAACCAATCAACCAAAATCCTCCCAACACAACCCAAGTACCTTGTTATGATAATAGCTTTAACTACTGCTTTACCAAATCAGAAGAAATCAGTTTTTCATTCTATTTGGGAATAAAAGTAGTTTATGTGTTGTGGTATCTAACATGCATGATGTCATAGACTGAAGTATGAAATCAGTACATGTGTACTTTGGTCACAGAAAGTATCTTTTCTTTATTGTATTAGTATTTTTTTTTTTTTGAGACAACAGAAAAACCTGTGCTAAAAAACCACATTTGTTAACAGGCCAAGAAAGAGCTTCAGCAAAAGTTATAAATCAGTTGCAAGACATTCTTGGCTCAGATCTTGTTTCAGATGTTTTCCCAAGACCTTGTTTCTGTAACTAAACATGACACTTGGTAGGTTATTTTATAAAAGGGCGTATCAGGCATATCCTCATACCAGAACAACAGCAATTAATTTTAAGTGCTTATGAAAGAATAACAGAATTGTATTGTCCCAGATGGTCTTCTTAAACCAAATTCTTTTTGATGCTTGGTAGGTGCCATTTTAACTTGTGTTCTTTAGAAGGATTTTAATCTAAATAAACCAAACCAAAAAATCAAAAATTAACAAACCCCCAACCAACAACACACCAAGAATGCTGCCAGGACTGAAGAGATCTAGAACTAACTGCTGAACTCATTTGGCAGAAATGGCTGAAATCACACCAGACACTCATGAGGATACACTTCTTGTCAGCAAAACTGCTGGTTACAAAGCACGAAAGTCTGCTGTGAGGGTCCTTCATTGTTAGAAGCGCTTTGCCATTTCTGTAGAGCCATTAGATTTCTGAAGAAAAGAGTTAGACTGAGTAATCTCTTTCCAGAAGCATTTTCTCATGGAGGACTGCCAATTTGGACAAGCAGCTTCCAACACAGGAGAGGTCAGGGCTACCAAGGGCTACAAGGATCCACGCAGTCCCGCAGGTAAGTCTCTGCGTGGCCGTTATACACCTCCATCAGCGTTGTGCACACAGTCAGCTAATGGGTAGGGGGGAGGAAGAAGAAAAAAGAAAATAAACCACATTACAGGAAGTAGTGAAAAACTCGGATACAGCTGAACAGTTCTACTAAAGTGAGCATTTATCTTCTTTAGTCAACAACACGCAAGTATGAATTGTCTGTGTTCTCAGTTAAGAATGCTGCCTCCACTTAACACAGGAACTAAACTTCATCATTCAAAAACTCTTAAAAACTCTTTCCTTCACTTTTTTTTCCTAAACACCAAAATTTCAAGTTCAGACTAAAACCTTTTGTGTTGCAAGAATAATGTGCCTGTGGTATGCCTAAACCATGAGGCATATTAACTTGTTTTATGTGAATTACAAAGACATAGATCACGCATTCATTCTGATTTAGAAGGCTGCTCAAGATCTCTGTGGGCTACTGCCTCAAATCAGGGCCAGCTATGAGGAAAGGGCTCAGGCTACTGAGAATTTTAAAGCTGTAGACCCTTTGGAAAATAGCTATTCCAGCAATTACATATTGCTTTTACAAAGTAATGTGAAATTTGTTTTTACATTCATGTTTTTACCTAAAAAACCCTGAATGTACCACTGAAACCTCCTCCTTAGATATACAGTAGTTAGTAGTCTGCTCCCCACTGCAAAAATAGAAGCATTACCTTATTGAGGACAGGCTTTGTGGAGAGAACATCATAAATTGCTGGTAGGGAGAGATTCTGAAAGAAAACAATACACTGATATTAAGGGCCATTAATCTGTTAATGTAAATGCTGAGAACTAACTTTTTTACGCCTCACTTAAATAACAACATACAGCTTGAAGAGTACAAGATACCCATAACACTTTCACATCAGAAGAATGTGGGCTGCAAAAATTTGACCAGACCAGATCTTAGTAGAGCATGGCACACTAAGTGTGTTTGCTGGTCAAGAGCGTGTGTTTGATTTCACTGGTAGAACTACCCTGAAAACACCACAAGTCTTTCTCAAAGTATCTCTGAGTGTACCTTCCTGCACATGCAGTTGCTGAAAATACTTTCAGGAAACCCACCTAGGTGAAAAGAAAGCCCAAAACAAACCAATCAAAGAACCAAAACCAACAAACCAAAAACAATCTCGAAAATCCAACCCCCCCTAAAACTACCACCAAAACCCAAACCAAAAGCCAAAACAATACCCCCAAAAAACCCAAACAAATCAACAAATGAATAAACAAAATACTCACAAACCTCCCCCATGTAAAGAGCCAGCTTCTTGTAACCCAGAAGCAGGGACAAGTTATCACAAAATCATCACTTGTGTCATTACAGCTGTGCTTGAAAATAACCTGGATGCTCCTGGCTGTGTCAGGTCAGTACTGCAACTTGGGAGTTTCAGACCAGCAGGATATGAGGTTATCTGGAGGATGTTTACCTCTTGTGTTGTCTGGTTCAGACATTTCATTGCAGGCCCTCTACGATTATCCAGCACCAGTGGAGGCTTCCAGCGATCATAGTTGGTTTCCAACACATACCATGTGCCCTTCTTGATGTCAAGGCTGGAAAAGAGCTCGAAGTTTGTGTTTTGCTTCTCTAAGTATATAGTAAGTACATGTATACAGTATATACTATATACAGATGCATTTTTTTTTTTAGGCTTGCTGTGATATTTTTCAATGATGGTAAAGAAGTTCTTGTACAACAGAAGTCACAAGAAACACAGCACACAATTATTGGTGGAATCTGGCTTCTTCTGGAAGACTGAGTCAGGTGTCTAGGTCAAGCATACTCACTCCCAGATATCCAGAGCAGCTGTCCTGGATCGAGTTATCACACACCCTTCTCCAGAATTTTTTCCACCAAGAATAAAGTAAGCTGGAGCCAGCAGTCTTGTTTTTGCCAGTCTGTCTTTTGCATCCTGGTAACTGTGGGTAAGATAATGTTGCACTATTAAATGCTAGAAATGGTTCAAGTACTGAAGAGCAAGTTTCACAGACCCAGGAAACGTTTGGGTAGTTAAGCCTGTCTTCCCCTTTCATGCACATATGAGAAGACAGGACCATAGGAACACATTAAAGCAAAGCCTCTCATCTCACTTTGTACTTAAAGTTTGATTGTTTAGAGGTGCTCTTTGCACTTTTTCTCCATTTAAAACATGAGTAAAATGATGGCATACTGTGTCATATTCCATTGAATTAATTTATTGCAAAACAGCTTTGTTTCTGCTTACTTCCTACAATGTACTAGTACCTGTTGGATGTGCTTTGATGCAGAATGCTGTTACACATTTAGATTACCAACAGGTAAAAAGAAATCTGAGAAAAAATATTTGAGGGATCATGTGTGATGCTTTGCTTCCTGCTCCAGAGGACCAGCAAACCCAGAACTATTAAAAATTAAGGCCACTAGGAAGGTATCTATATCACTGGATATTAAGCATACATCTACAGTATTCGCGATAGTTGAATGTAAAGCAGATTAAAGGAGCATATTTAGATGGAGAGGGAATACCTTGTAGCATTCTCTAATACTGTTCTTGTAAGAAAGCCCATCCACATACCATCTCTTCTACCAAGAAACCATTCGAAGATTCCTGCAAAATACCACAATAATTTGTTTTCAGACTGTTCACCCATGCTATTCTAACTTTCACAGCTGGTTTTAAAATGAGCTGTGTTTTATCTTACTCATCTGCAAACTTTTCACCATTTGTGTGTCTGTTTATTAAGGTAACTGGTTTGCCCAAGGTCTGGAAAACTTGGGCAGAAATAATGAAAGAAATGAGCATTACTCACCCACGTAACCACCATCAAGACTGAAGCGCTCATTCATCGTCAGAGTGAACAAGTTCTGAAAAACATTAAACAGCCAACCCTCAGCCATTGCCAGCCCATGAGTACCAGTAATAAAGAGGCAGCATTGCAATTTAGATGTCAGCTGAGCTTCCTGTTCATTACACTCTTCCCCTTTGAGTAACAGACTGCAAGATCAAGCTTACAGAGAGAAGAACCTAATTTATCATGGCTTGAATAAGTAGAAATGAGTTTTTTCACCTAGCAGACGATCAGCAAGGCATGCTTTTATGCTAAGCAAGTCAAGCCTGTGGCCATTTTTTCCTCTTGGTCTGTGTTGCATCGCTGAACTGGCATTTTCCTTTCCCTGCTGTATGTCACCTTCTTCTCAGACCTCTGAGTACTACTCTAGTCTGAAGGCAGATTTTTAAGTCCCAGTGCTAAGCACTTCCTAATATGTTACTGCTTTTCACAGCTGCACACACTGCAGTCCATGCTACTTGGAACACACAATTCAAATTCAAATCTCAGTCTTCTCCAACTAATGTTTCAGACAAAAACTGAATTCAGCTACACTAAATCATTTTCAGAATGGAATCTTCCCAACTTATTTGTGCAAAAACCAAAAATAAATGGATACAATGCAGGGATTTATGCCATAAATGCTCTACAAGAAGAAAGACTACCTATTACAGAAGATAGAGCATATAGAAAAGGAGTTGTGTTAAATTGGACACTCTGATATATTCTGTACTGCTGGTTTTTAAGATGTATAGAAACCCCAGATTTCAGGTGTCCATTAAAAAAAACCCAACAAAAAAAATCTTAAAATGCAATCCTTTTCCAAGGATTGGAGAAAGAATTAAATAGCATAAGTGTGCTGTTTCATCTCTGGGATCACAGCTTTAGCTATTAGCCAGCAAGAAACTCAAACCACTTCAGTACTTTGTATTCATGCCTGTTCATATTCGAAATTCAATGCTGTTTTTAAGAACAAACAGAAACATTTCATTTAGGCAATCTCCTTTCACAAGGAAGGGTGCAGCATGGTTTTCTTTTATCTGTCTTCAAGTAGCTACACTGTGCACCGGAACAATTAAGTGATTATTTATTGGAAAACATCCCAAGGCAGAGCATGAAAGCAGAAAATTACATATTAAAGGAAAATTTGAAGCATTTGTAACAAATTGACAAGGCCCCATCCCTATACTTACTGGTTTGACTCCAGACACCATGCCTATGTATCCTGCAAAATTTGTGGACTTGAACACTGTTTTGTTGTTTCTCTGAAAATCCAAGAGTACCACTATAGGCTTCAGTTCCCGAGTTAATGTCCAGGAATTATTTTTAACATCCCACCTGCAGGAGACAGTACAGCATTTGAAACTTCCCTCTCTCAGTAGTTTTCAAAGCTTCCCTTCACAGCAAGCAGACACCCTGTGTGTGACGCCTATCCTCTGATCTTACTCACATCAGCCAACATCACTGCTCTGTAGTTACCAGAGCAGTACTAGCAAAGAACAACTAAGAAGACTAAATGCACAGGCAGGCAGTGAAAAGAACTAAGTTTTGTTTGAACCAAGAGCAAATATATTGCTCAGGATTAAACAGCACCACCATCACAGCTGGTTTGTTTTGAACACATAACTTTGTTCTCTACCTGCTGGCAAAGGGAGCCACAGGTACTGCCTGTAACATCAAACCTCAAATTCTTATTTTTCAAAGGCAGAAAAAAACCCATGTACTACTGGATTTGCTCTACATGAAGGGAAGTACCAACTCCAGTTTGTCAGATAAGCCAGACCAGTGTGTATGCAAAAGGTTGAGAAAGAGCACTTAGCAGACTGTTAAATTCTCTGGAAATAATCCAGACTCTGGGAGCAGCTTTGAAAGTTTCCTTAATTTTCAGGAAGCATGTTCACAGTATTTCTGACAAGTGAGAGAAGTCCAACACAATTCAAACCAAGGGACAGGTGGAATCACAGTAGACAACATGTCAGTTTTTAATAGGTAGGTAAGAATTTTAATAAAGATGAGCATTTAAATTTCAACTGTGCATTGAGCATCATCTGGATGAGTGATGTTACAAAATTTACTGGAGTATTAAAAGCAAACGATGAACTACCTGATCATGGGGTATGAAAGGAGAACTAATGAGTGCTGGGCAACAAACCATAGAGTTTGTATGGAAATGAAGAATGATAGGAAGTGCCAGTGGAGCACAGTACAATCACTGTTGGGGAGGAGGGGGAGGAAATCTTTAAAACACCAAGCCCCAAGCCAATCCCCATTTCACTGCATATATTAAAATTGATGCTTCATCCCATCCTGTAAAGAACAAGATATACTGTGCCTCAGAGATCTGGTTACATGGGCCATTCTTTGGTTTGAGACAGTTTGAACTGGAGCTGAGAAAAAAGTAAGTAGCAAAATCCAACTGTTCTTGATGCACTTGGGGCAGTTTGACATAAGATCAGCAGAACATCCTGATCTTTTCATTTTAGCCTTTTTTCACAACACACAATGGAGAACTACTTGCCGCAGTCTTACGGACATCCAAAGAAGACTCAAAGAATGTATGTAGCTATTTCAAGTTCAGCTTGCTTTTTCTCTGGGTTTAAAAAAAAAAGTCACAAGTTTAAGTACTTACCCTAGGAAGAGTCCAAAATCCAAGTTTCTGGCATGGTAGAGTTTCCCTATACAACAATAAGTAATTAAATACAATTTTCCAAAGAAATAGCCACATTTCAGCTTAGAAACCCAAAAAATGAGTAAGCAGTCAAACACCTGGGAAAGTGGGCAAGGAAAACAGCATTCTCTACTTCCCCTTTTCATAACCACAATATAATGATGGGTGTTTATTGGTCAGAGAAGTGTTTTGCCATAACTGAAATCAAGTAATCTTGTACACTGCTGCTCATCTCAGCCTCTAATCTTTCCACGTTATCTTAATGCAATGGCAACACCGTGAGCTTCCTCCAAACGTGAGATGTTTGTAAGCCCTCTGAGAATCCCTTAGAAACTTCGTAAGTTGGAACAGGTGCAGACAAGGACTGCAGAACTAAGTAGGAGAACGAAAGAGTCTCTTTTCTTAGAAGAGACTGTCCATTTTCACTACCAGCATACACATACAATATCTAGAAACTAGATGCAAAATCCTGTATGGCACTGAGAAAGTTTCAGGTGTGTAGCTGGTGTTTCTTTCTCCTAGAAAAACACATACCACCTGTTAAAACCACCCCAACCAACCAATCACAAAAACTTCATCATCCAACAAAACCAAACCCAAATTATCTTTGAAAGTATTTTTGTCCTTTTTTTTAAACCTAAGACACTTAAGAACTCTTATTCCCTTTCTCAAGGAATACCTTTATTATCAGTCCTTAGGCATTATTATTACCTTTCAGTCTCTTTAATAGACCTTATTGCCTGCAGTTGAGGAGGACTGTATTTCCATAACTGAGGTGAACCCTCTCCTACATAAAAGAAAACTTAACACTATTTTGGATTGCATTACCTGTTTTATCTTCTGCCACTATTGATGTACACACAGTAAAAATTTCATAAAAAATGTTAAAAATAACGATTTCCCCTAGAAAAAAAAAAAGAAACAAAATTCAATAGTTTGAAACTCGCCATGAACAGAAAAAATGATTAGAAAAAAAGCATAGTGCAAAGTTCAGTACTCTGTAATATTTCTGTTAAAATTTTCAATTTTAATCTCCTCTTATCTTTAAAACGACTGGTTCAGCAAAATCAAGAGCTTCCTGAAAGGCAAATAGAGGGATCAGAATTCCCTGACCTTCTGCCTTACGATGAACAAAGCTGACAGTTATTGCCATTTCCTCCTCTGGAAACTTCAAGACAAGCTATAAAATTCACTTTACAGAAGAAAGCTGCTGTATGATGTACCACTACTGCCACATAAGAGCTGCTGCTAGCAGCAGGTGTACTGCTCCTGTATGAGGGAAGCAGTGCAAACAGGCAGTGGTCCTTCTCTGTCTCAGTTCTGGAAGAACTCGGTGCCTATGCCTCACCTGCAATGGCATTCTTTTGGAGGAGGTACAGAGGGAAGCCAGAAGGACATGGCGAGGACCACAAGGGAAAGAAAGAACAGCAGGAAACTGAGCTTTGACTTCTTTCTATGCCAGCAGCAGACACATAGCAGAGTGCAAAACCAACAAGAATAAAGGATTCCCTCAAATTTTGGTGCACAGGAGCTGAGACTCGCTCCACTTCCCAAAACCTAGAGTGAGAACTTACAGCTCTACAGAGAAGTCCCAGCTTGATAAAAGGTCTATGTGATATATTCCATTCTCCCCTAAAACACTGTTTTTGTTTAGTGTGAGATGTAACTTATTGCTTTAACTACTTAATTAATCATTTGTTAAAGTCACAGATGTCTACAACTAACTGCATATTGGTAAACACACTAATCTTAAATGAGTCTGTATTCCTAGCTTTCCACGATGTTAAAGAAGTGTTGGAAACTGTTACCCAAAGGAATCCCAGATGAATTTGCAATCCCTTGGAGCTCTTCATTGAAAGGGTAAGGAAGTGTGGCAGTCAGATGAGCCTGAAAGGTAAAGTTTTGTATGCTAAATGTTTAAATGAACAGTATTTTGTAACTTCTAACAAATGTCTCCTCACCAGGCACACTTCTCTCACAACCACTGAGTGTTTAACTTCTCTGAAACCCGTAGAACTTGAGGATGTTTGCAGAGTCCTTTGAAGACAAGTACACACTTAAGGAAGTCAAACTCTTCACTTACCAAAACACTGACGTGAGCAATGGACATGAGAACTGCCTGCCTTAGCACCAACATACAGGAAAGTGAAGTAGGACTTGTAAAAGCTCAACTGCAATGGTGCTCCATGTCAGTGTTTAGGGGCATCCCTGACTTTCCCACATGGCACCTGTAAAAGCTGCCTTTATGCTCACCCCACTCAAGCACACAGGGATCTGCTGTAACTAAGATGGGGCAGAGATCTGACCTTTTGCTGTCTCTAACTCTACACTGCTTTCCCCTGTTCCATGCCAAAGCTTACTTTAATCATAATCAAATTAATTTTTAAGGTGAGGCCTGGTCAAGTTGTCCCTGTAATCAGACAGTTTTCAAATCCTGATTTTGCTCTACTGTTTAAAAGAAGTGGAACATGGTAAAAAATTTCAGTGAGTGTTTTGCTACAGTAACTCAGTCTGTTGCATATTTGTCTGGTGTTACTAATCCAAACTTGGAAAGATCTTAGGAAAAATTAGAGGAGGAAGAGACCTGCATTTTTTGTTTGACGGTTTCAGTCATTCAGAGTAGACAAGAAGGCAAAATTTCAGAGTGACTGTTTGAAATAGCATTTTTGTTCTGTTCTGAAGTGGAATTAAGAACTCATAAATTAATAACTTTGAAAGTTTTTAATTGCCAGATTTAGAAGCATTCTAATTCTGTAGTCAGAGCATACAGTAATAAAATAATTAAGCTGAAAATACTTACTATTTTATTATCCACTATGTCAACAACTTTGCCACTGGGGAAGAAGGTATTTGCTATATCTTTAATATTCTGGACCACAGTCTTCAGCTAAAAAGAGTAAGAGATTTTGTTGAATAGAAGATCTTAAGCATGAGAATTGCTAGAATACTAACAGAACTCCTTAACAGATCTTTGGAAAAAAACCACTTTGTTGAGAAAAATACATATTTAAATAAAGTGCTAAATGTCATGTTCTTGGTGAGACAAATACCCCCAACTATCCACTAGAATCACTCCTCAAGCTTTCTTCAAGTAACTTTCTTGATTAATTCCAATGTGTCCTTCTACCAGAAATAACAAATTACAGGAAAGCCATCCTCATCTTCTGCTCCTTTGAACACATTTTAATACTCTGCACTCTCCTTTCTTTCAGAATGTTAATTTCAAGCTCTTTGCTTAAGCACTGATGTTACTGAAGAAAAAAAACACTAAATAAATTTCTTATTAAAGCACATGCTTTCGATTTGCAACAGGTAAATGTCAGGCAAATAAGAGTTCCACTCCATGTGATCTAACTCCAAAGTACACAAGAGATAAAATTCTTCAGAATTTAAGGTGAACCCTGAAGCTTCCAACACCCACTGGCTTAAATGAGACTTTAAAAATAAACATTAGCATGTAAGTAGAATTTGTCTGGCTTTCAGAGTGGAAAGGCCAAAGCAAAAAGCCCTGGCCTTGCTTGAGAAATCAAAAATTACTGAACCGAATTTTTAGCCATCTTCAGAACAGCTGTTTTAAGTAGTTTGAAATAGCCTCAAATATTAAAAAAAAATATTTGTGTTATGTAAACACCAGTGCTACAACCAGCACTCCTGAAAAGGGCAAGAAGTTCTTAATTTCCTCCTTGCCATTTCATCATCTCATGCAGCATTTTGAGAGAAGTAGGGAGAAGAGAAGCTGCCTCAGTTTCACTTGAGTTTGCCAAGGCTGCTGCTTTGGTGTATTGCTCCCTCTTCATTCTGTACCACTTCATGACTAAGGAGATTTGATAAATGGAATGGCACACACTTGTTTATGGCACGCTGGTTTTTACAACTCTACATCCCAAACACCAGTGTCTCTACACTTGGTGCTGCTAGCTTAAGTGTTAAACAGAAAAAAATTGTACCCAAGCAATTGTTTTGGACTGGAATCATATTAGAAAAGTCAACGGGAAATATTATCCCTTTCAGATACACGTACTTTTAGCACATGTATTCCTTTTAAAACTTTTCTCAAAATAAAAGGCCATGTGCTCTTTTATATCTGCTAAGCTTCAGAGCAAGCTCTGCATTTCTTACCTCTGTCTTTTTGTCACGCATCAAGTCATCCCACCTTTTGCTGGGAGGTAAATCGAGATTTATGACATACGTGGGTACATTCCCTTTGAACCTGAGAGATAAACACCAGAGATCAACTTTAAAGAAGGCTCTGAAAAAACATTTCACAAAATAGGTGCTTCCCACCTCTAACTAGCATTTTGTAGATCTGCAACAGGAGCAAGTTTCAAAAATAAAACCCTGTTCAGACTTGAAAATCACAACTTCTCTGTAATTTGCTAGACAAGTTCCGTCAGATTACTTACGTTGGTCCTGAAGGAGGGTACATTTTACTCCTGCACTCTTCTCCATACTGCAAAGACAATGAAACATTACTATTTAGCTTCTTTGTTAAAACACTATTATTCTAGTAGACTTAGTTTTGAATTAAACCGGTAGGACTAGTCAGTTAATTCAAAGTCTTGGGACTTCAGAAAGAGGAAAACAGAAGAGGAGGGACCAGCAGCAACTTCCCCATGCTGTCTGACAGACCTTTAGACCATTTGTCTAATGTAGTCCAGGGCAAGCACAAGGATATGATAAATACAAACTGTATATATTTTTACTCCACGTGATTTAATGAAGACCACTTCAAAAGGATATTCTTTATATAAATTCAGGAACCTTAGATCTCAGTATGGACCAGTCTGTTCTGTTTGTCCAATTCAGAATCCCATTTTATAGTGTCATTCCTAATTATGTTTAGTGTTAAGCTGCACTGTGCAGCTGGGGCAGGGAAAGCATCCTGAACTTTGGGCAATCCCTCAGCTGGTGGAATGAGCTATACATGGCATGACTTTGGATTCAGTGTGGAGAAGTGCTGCTGAAGTGGTGCTAAACATTATGTGGTGTGCAATTCAGGAATGTAACTAAAATATATACCTTCATTCCTGGGAGCATGGTTAGTTACAAATGAAAGTTTGAGAACTACTTTGGGCATACTCAAAGTGAATGCAAGGTTGTTTTTCTATTAATTACACAAAGCATGCATATAAATATATAAACCTATGCATATACATGCCACAATTATAATTCTATGTTTTACCCAGTGACATACAAGCAAATGCCTACTGGCCACCCACACTTGTGCTTCAGGCCAGTTGACAGCAGGCCAGATTTGGTCTTGCATCTATGTGAGAAGTTCAGTAAGCTCCTTAGAGTATAATATATCTCACTAAGAAAAAGGAAAGGTACATGTGCTGTTCTGGGAGCCCACAGAAAATCTCCCAAAGCACAATTGTTTGGGAGACAGAACACAAACAAAATGTGGAGTGATCCTTCCACCACTTCCATTCCTCCCCACCTGCAATTATTAGATTACTAGTGTGTCCTTGTAATGCATTCTGCTGGTTCCAGTGAAAACTGTGACAACATCACCAGCACCTATGTAACTGGGAAAGAAGTTTACTAATGTCAGTATTCTCTTTGGGTTAATCTCATTATCTGTTTTTAATGCACTAATATAGAAAACACAATGTCTTACACAATGCCATGGACTTTAAACACTGGCCTAATTTGTTACAACTGGAAACAGGAATTCTAAACTGGGATTGATTTCTATGTGTTAGAATATTATCTCTTTCTACTGTTTCCAGTTGGTGGGAGAAAGCATGAGATGAATTCTGTTTTTCCAACACATGAGGTGAGGGTATAGGACCAGCAGTTTTGTGTTTCCTAGATTTCACTGCAGTGCAGTTACAGCCTTTGCACAGCTAGAACAAAAAGTCAAACACAAAAGGCCATTTAATTTTCAAAGCAAGGAAGCATCAAAACAAGGAGGGTAGGAGGCATATCAGATGACTAACTAGGCAATAAAAGTCAGAGGTTTTGTGCAAAGCCAGACAAATGCTTAACAGTATTGATGCAACTGTCTTGTGCAATTTTCCATCCTGCAATACTAAAATCCATCAGAAAATAGTGACATTACAGATACATCCTACTGCAATGGATGTACAGATTTTGGCCCTTCAGGAAATACCTCCATCAAAATATGTTTCCTGACAGATAAAGCTTCTAACAAAAAAGTTATCCAAAGTGGATGAGAATTCAGTTGCTCTGTCAGTAGAGCACATGGTCACAGAGGAAACAGTGGCACCTGTGCAAAACTGATTTCAGAGGATTTTAAGCTAAAGGTGGTAAACGTTATGTCACTCCTGGCACCTTCCCCTGAGATTTTAATCCTGTATCTGCAGCTATTTTTATCTTCCCAGTGCTTTGAAGCCTAAGCCACAAAAAAGGTGAGGAAAGCAACAGTTAAAGGGAGAGAGAACAGAGAAAATGTTCCCTCCTTACATGTAGTATTTTTAGATTTCTAAGGTGTCTATGTATAAGTAAAGAAGCCAGAAATTCCTAAAACAACCTGTACATCTTTCAAAACTGATTGAGGTATCTGAAGAAATTAGAGATTATTAACTATTTCTTTAGGTTAACATCATGGATACACAATATCCCGACTTAGAAGATACTCACAAGGATCATTGAGTCCAACTCCTGGCCCCGCACGGGACAAGTCCAAGGTCACACCCTGTGCCTGAGAACAGGTCCAAATGTATCTTGATCTCTGACAGGCGGTGCCCATCACCCTTGGTGAAAAACCTTTCCCTAATATTCAATTTAAACCTCCCCTGACACAGCCTCAGGCCATTCCCTCAAGTCCTATTGTTGATCAGCAACAAGAAGAGATCGGTGCCCTGTGCTTCCCCTTGTGAGGAGCTGTAGACTGCAGTGAGGTCTCCCCTCAGTCTCTCCTCCAATGAGAACAAACCCAGTGACTGCAACAGCTTTGTTGCAGTATGGCTTCCCCTGGCACATAGGCAGCAACTTAAAAAAGATGTCAAGACAACCAGAAAACTAGAAGTGGGCTATTTTGTTGTTTTGGGTTTTATTACACAAAGGTCTAACAAGGAGCAAAAAAATTGTTACCTTTTGCAACCAGCTAAAGATTAACTGCAAAACTTTCTGAGACGGTAAAAAAAAAAAAAAAGACACCTAAAGAATTTTCTGGCAGCAGCAGAAAAAACACCAAGCACTTTTTACAACCAGAGTAAAATAAGCAGCTATGAAGTTAGTACTGTGGTCAGTGGGGTTCTCCTCTCTGCAGAGGCTTGACACTGGACAAAGAACAATAAATGCTGTCCAAGAAAAGCAGGAACATCCTTCCAGCATGACAGAAGCACCTTCAGTTTCCAATGTGACAAGCCAGAGGTCATCCCCTAGGAAAAGCTACTGGAAGCTGGACCCAAACAGACTACCACTATAAATGTGCTTTTCAAACATGCATAGAAAGAGCAATACGGTTATTCTTGACTGGTGATTTAATGCTCACTTTGTCTTGCCTTTAAAAATCTACTGTTACCAGCAGGTTGCATATCTTGATTATCTTATATACTGCCAACTTTCAAATTGAGATGTATGTAATGACACAAAATCAGATGCGTGGCAGTACAGGATCGAAACAGGAAGATAACGCCATGGAGGAGAAGTAGAACATGGTATGGGGACAGATGAAAATAAAAAGTGGAAGTAGCACAGAAGATTTATATTTTGACTGTATCAGAAAAAAAAAGTGGAACAGAAACCAAATAACTAGCAAGCTATTAGGATGAATTGGGTGAAATGTAAAAAAATATCAAGTAGTAACAGTTACTATTGACTGCAGTACAGAAAATTAATGCATGGTTTAATGACTTCTGAGTAAATATTTTTACACCTAGCCTGATTTCATTGATATGAAATAGACTGAATGTAGCTTGTCCAGTCTAAGAAATAGCAGCACTTTATTTATTCCTTTATTTTTGAGGTAGACCATCTCTGGCATCCTTCCTCAATATTTATGTAGTTTATATTTTTCACCTTCCTATGTAACAAAAATTAGAAAATTACCTATTGAGCCACTTGAAAATATAATTCCATATTTTCAGTCAATCTGTTATATTCAGCATCTTTTGGTCTATGAACTCTGTGATCTAACTCATTTTTCTCTCTGCCCCTCTTCCCTGATGGGATGATGCCAATGCAACACTATTGTGCTGCAAGAGTCCCAATGCTGCTCACCTTTCTGAACAGAGGTTAAGACTACTGAAGAAACAGTGACAAGACAACTTAAATCACAGTTTGGACAAAAAGGTGAGTATGGTTGAGGGGGCCTCAATGAAAGCTAAAGGGACTGACAGTCTGCACCTCTGAGATGTAATTCAAGGCATTCACCTTCTGTGTTCTTTGTTAATGAGATGAACCCAGTGGCACACAGGAAGAATTCTTCAGAAAATGATGCATCCCTGCATTTCAAACAAAAACAAAATATCCAAGCCTAACAGCTGGCTGCACAGTAGCACAACCTGCAGCCTGGATACACAGTAGATATTGTGCAAGTGCAAGGATGTACCAAGTGAAATCAAATGCAAATCAAGCTCTAATGCTACTACTTTGCTGACAGCTGGCACTTTCACCTGTGACTCCACATTCCAGGAGATTTTCGGCTAAAATTCTGAAGGTGTTTTAAGCTGGAGATAGATTATAGTATTAGGAAGCTGCTCTTGGCTGGTAGGATGGGACTGGAAGAAGAGAAGAGAGGGGAGAGAGAAAAGCCCAGTTCTGTGTAGGAAAGATGCTAAGGAAACACTGGCCCT
>VXBB01012768.1:1643153-1977231 GCA_013399915.1 Illadopsis cleaveri
CTGCCGCGCATCCACAAGCGGGCACTCAGGCTCGCCCGGCCTCCCGCGTCGGGAGGGGCAGCGGTCGCATCTCCCCGCCAGCCCCGGGGCGATCCCGCCGGCCCCGCTCTCCCCTGCCCGTCCCTCGCCAGGCTCACCGGGTCCGGCGCCCAGGCGGGCAGCGCCAGGACGAGGAGCGCCGGCAGCACCCAGCCCTGGCCCGCCATGGTCCTGCCCCGCTCCGCTCCGAGCGGCGCTTCCCGGAGCGGCGGCCACATGACAGCGCCCCGCCCGCCGGGGGCGGTGGCTCGGCACGGCACGGCACGTCACGGCACGGCCCCGCCCGTGCAATTATGCTAAAGCACAGCAGTTCATTTTCAGTCGCGCTTCACAAAGGCAACTTCCGCACNTATGAAATAGACTGAATGTAGCTTGTCCAGTCTAAGAAATAGCAGCACTTTATTTATTCCTTTATTTTTGAGGTAGACCATCTCTGGCATCCTTCCTCAATATTTATGTAGTTTATATTTTTCACCTTCCTATGTAACAAAAAATAGAAAATTACCTATTGAGCCACTTGAAAATATAATTCCATATTTTCAGTCAATCTGTTATATTCAGCATCTTTTGGTCTATGAACTCTGTGATCTAACTCATTTTTCTCTCTGCCCCTCTTCCCTGATGGGATGATGCCAATGCAACACTATTGTGCTGCAAGAGTCCCAATGCTGCTCACCTTTCTGAACAGAGGTTAAGACTACTGAAGAAACAGTGACAAGACAACTTAAATCACAGTTTGGACAAAAAGGTGAGTATGGTTGAGGGGGCCTCAATGAAAGCTAAAGGGACTGACAGTCTGCACCTCTGAGATGTAATTCAAGGCATTCACCTTCTGTGTTCTTTGTTAATGAGATGAACCCAGTGGCACACAGGAAGAATTCTTCAGAAAATGATGCATCCCTGCATTTCAAACAAAAACAAAATATCCAAGCCTAACAGCTGGCTGCACAGTAGCACAACCTGCAGCCTGGATACACAGTAGATATTGTGCAAGTGCAAGGATGTACCAAGTGAAATCAAATGCAAATCAAGCTCTAATGCTACTACTTTGCTGACAGCTGGCACTTTCACCTGTGACTCCACATTCCAGGAGATTTTCGGCTAAAATTCTGAAGGTGTTTTAAGCTGGAGATAGATTATAGTATTAGGAAGCTGCTCTTGGCTGGTAGGATGGGACTGGAAGAAGAGAAGAGAGGGGAGAGAGAAAAGCCCAGTTCTGTGTAGGAAAGATGCTAAGGAAACACTGGCCCTCCAGATGTCCACAGTCATTTCGTGCAGCTATTCCCTTTCACAAAACCAATACTAGTTTTCCCGAAATCAGTGTAATTTGCTTAAAAAAGAGGCAAATTTGAGCAAACTAAAGAATAAAAGAGATAGTATGTTCCTAAAATATTTAAAAATAGATTGCAAAAAATATTTTGAAATCCAGAAATATTTAAAACTTGTCCTCTTCATAGACGACAATTTAATTTTAGGAACTTCAAGAGATGAAAGAATGCTTCACTGCTTCAGGAATACACCAGGAAGCAGGAGCAACTGTTTACACGCCCAGGAGATGGAAGTCAGCCTGCTCCAAACGACTACCCCCACCCTCCCAGCTTCCTAATTCCACTAAAAATTAAATATTTTACTTATTCAGTTAAACAACCCCAAATGGCCGAAAGAGCAAGGAATGACACACCAAGTCCACCTGCTCTACGCTCCTCCCCTCGGGTGAACTGCAGCAAAGACACTCAGCAGACTCAGAACCGTGCGCTTTTTTAGCAAGCCCTTCTTAACTTTCCTTCTGGAAATCGCCGCTGCGGCGTGACAGGGCAACACTGACATTCCAGACCGAGCGGAGGAGCGAGCAAGGATTTGTACCACAGCGCCGGGGCACAGCCCCCCCGCCCGCCGGGGGCGGTGGCTCGGCACGGCACGGCACGTCACGGCACGGCCCCGCCCGTGCAATTATGCTAAAGCACAGCAGTTCATTTTCAGTCGCGCTTCACAAAGGCAACTTCCGCACAGGAGAGTCTGAAATAAAATCGCTTCTGTTTGGCAACGCTAAGAGAAAACCCGTGGCACCAGTTTTCACTTAGGCAGTATTGGCATTTTTTAATTGCTCTGTGTCCTGCAGAGATTTTAGGCAGGCTGTGTGGTGATGCCTATATAACTTAGGTGAAAGTTATATGGTGCTTATATAGCTTGAGTTAAAGATACCAATATAACCTGATATATCTATGTAACCTGATACAACTATAAGCTGAATAATAGCTTGTTATACCTATATAACCCGATATAAATAACTTTCTATACAATGTAATGGCTAGTTTATGGTTAACTAGTTGCTTAATGCTGCATAGACAAAAAAAGAAAAAAAAAATCTCACCAGCTGGATGGCTTTAGAGATAGGTAAGTATAGTACTAATGAGAAATGGGCAAATGTAAAGCCAATTAGCCACAAAACAAAGAATTTAGACTGGCTGGGACCAGACAGACCAAGGAACACCGTCACCGTGCATGCTCCAAAGACGAAGTTGAGAAGTTCAGACGTGAAGACGACCTTGGAAGCCTTCATTAAAGAGATCCCCAACGACCCCTGAATTGGGGAGGCACAAGTGCAATGCAAAAGAACTATCAAATAACCATGATTTACATTCTATGTAAATTAGTTGCAGCACGTATGTGATGATGTTGTAGTGGCATAGTGATACTAAGCAATACTTACTGTATAAATATACCACAGCACTTGACAAAGGTGGGTGAGTTAGGTGGAGAAATCCCTCTCACCACCAGCACTGCAATAAACAAATACCTGCTCTATAGACATCGGTCTGTGGGGATTTATTTCCAGCCTATCTTTCCAGCATCAGTGGTAATGAAAGATGCCAGACAGGCGTGGTCTTGAGGAAGGATTTTTTTCCATCTTGTGGCTTAGGAGTGCAGGAAGCAGGCAACTCTCATTAGATAGACTTATGAGAAACACAGGGCATGAGATGCATCCATCTATAAGCGCCTTGCCTTTTAGTTACTATAATGGTATCTATTTCATAGAATTGGAGAATGGTTTGAGTTGGAAAGGACCTTAAAGATTATCTAGTTCCAAGCCTCCTGCTATGGGCAGGGCCACCTTACACTAGACCAGGCTGTTGTAATGTCATGTGCAAACCAGCAGCCAAACTGGGTGCATACTGTCATTTTAGTAGGAGCAGTATCACTTTAGTGTGAGCAAACAAATGCTTCATGAGTGTGTGTATATCGGCAACAGTTGGTGGAAGCACCATGAAAAAGTACTCAAAATCTTCCAGGATGCCTGTGTCCTAGCTTGTCTCATGTGCTCTGTGCAGTGCCTAAGACCTGTCATGTGTTTTTAGGCACACAGAAAATAACTGATGCTGTCTTTACACCATGCCTTAATTGCCTGTGCAATTAACTCTTACAAAATCAACTGGGGGCGGCAAGAAGGGAAGTCCTTGGCAGGAGGCTGATTGGAAAGCTGCATGGAACTGCAAAAATTAAGAAACAGGAAAGGTTAAAAAATGTACTGTAGTGTGGGAAAGCCTTGGGAGGAGAGCATGCACCAGTGTAGGAAGGAGCCAGCTCAAAGCACAAGCTGGTAATTGCACGGAGGTTTAGAGACCAAGGCAGAAAAACAATAAGCACTGGTGAAAGAAGATACAAAACCAATCTGTGGATGTAGAAACTGAGGAAAATTACAGTGTAATAGGATAAACCTTGATATTTTCATGGGAGTGTTCTTTAAAAATAGGAGATTCTATAGGGTCTGGAAAATTTCTATAGGGTCTGGAAAATACTTTCAGTTGAAAACAAATACACACGTAAGACAATAATCCTGTGTTTACTTCCAGATATCTGAATAAACTATTATGGGCTATGGTAAAAAAGAGTCTAATTAAGTTTGTTCTGTTATTTTCTGAACATCTGCAACCCCTTTTGGTCATCTTTTACATCTGGGGCAGACAGCTGTTAGGGACGTCATTATCTTTGTTTAGGTGCTTTACCATCTTTAGTACATTTTTAACAGGAGAAAATAAACAATGACTTTGGAAAATGAAAAACTCTTCCCAAGTGCCCTGAAGACAAAATGTCAAGATGCCATTGTCACATTACACAGTGTACTTTTTGAGGCCTCTTAGTGATTCTGGTTTAGTTTTTTTGCTGGTAAAGAAATTCTCAGTTTAAGAAAGTTATCTTCCATCACCAGTCACCTTCTGACTATAGCTATTCTGCTGTGTTCCTATCACAGTGCCTTGCCTTCAGGGTCCACACCAGCACCTTAGGCCCTCCATTTAGTCTAGGTTTCTTCTGTCAGTTTTCAAAAATCTAAGAAGGAAAATGCTTCTTAAGATGTACAGTTAGCTTGCTAACTGTACTGACACTGATATTTAGCACTTATGTCCATCCTTCTGCTCTCTCATATTCACCTACCCAGTACTGTATTACCACTCTCCAGATCTGTTCCTTCCCCCCTAAACAGATGCTGCCCAAATTACTTCCCCCTTTTTTCTCTGCTTCAGTTAAATTAAAGCTTCCTGTGTTAACATTACTGTCAGGATGTAGTATCTTTAAGATGACTTCATGAATACCTCCATTGGGAAAACATCCAAAAAGACTCCTCATAACAGTTAAACACACACACAGAGTTTCACAGTTTTGTTATATCTTTGATTTCATTTTCTTGGGACTAGATTTCCAGTGAATTCCCCAGATCCCTGTTTCTGTGCTATCTTAGAAAACATTTTCTCAAGACTCTGGTGTAGCATTAATCCCAACAGACAGGGCAACCCCACTGCTACTAAAATACCCTTATTCTCTGCAAGGCTGCCAGTTGCTTGCCAATTCTAGTGCTTCCTCTCCTACTTGGGACAGTCTCATTTCATTTGCTCTGGCATTGCTTTTTACTTCACTAACTCACCACTCTGTGACAAATATGCCTCTCAGTTTCATTTTCCCCTTACTATCATATATATATGTATTAGAGCTACTTTCAACACATTGCATTCTCCTGTTTACAATAATATAAAGTGGATAATTCCCTTTCAGGGGTAATTCTCAGGCTTTTATTTTGCTGTTGAGCAGTCCTTTCAGCACCCTTCCGCACCAGAGCATATATTTCTGCTTCCAGGTGTCTCTGTATTTGAGTAATCATTTTTATAGGTCCTACCAGGCAAGTTTTTATTCAAACAATATATTCTTGAAAGAAAATCAGATGCTGTAATACCAATCTACTTCCACCATCAGCATTCACTTCAGATGTATTTAAGATTCACAGTGACTGTGGATCAATGACATCTGCAATAAACTCCCAACAAACAGTTACTCTGGCCTGCAGCCTGCTCCTTGCAGTGCTGTTTTTTTCTTGGTGTTTCTGAGAGTAGTTTTGGCAGCAAACCACTTCCAGGACTGTGTTATTCCAATGATTCATTGTACATCAGTCACTTACATTTCTGCGGAGGGACATGTAGCATGGTACCCACAATAACTAGTTAATGAGCCCTAATCCCCAGTCCTAGACCAAACTAAGGAGCTCTGGAAGAAAACTATTAACTTTTTTTCTCCCTCTCTTCCACAGCAGACCTCACAGCTACGCTGCATTTTTATCCAAGAATTCCCGACTCTGGCCAGGAATATCTGCCAACAATCAACCATTTATTTCTGGATTTTGTCCAAAAGGAACTAAAAGCCATGGTGCTTTCTCTCTGGACTAAATCAGTGTACACTCTGTCTCCCAGGGCTTAAGTTACATGGCAAATAGCTTACCATTGTTAATTAATACACCTTTAATTTTTGTTGGAGCCACTCCCTTAATACAAGCCAAGATTTCACAAGTGATACAGTTAACAAGATTTTTAACTGGGTTATTAATATTTGAGAAAATTTTAATACAATTCTGAAGATACATAAAAAATGCCTTAAATAAAAAACAATTATAAAATATTTTACTCTTTCTCAATCTGATGCTGCCATCAAAGTTGGAGAAGAAAATGGACCAGCTGGATGTCACTTGCAGTATCTATCTGCTTTCACTTTAGCTCTCCTGTATGGGAAGAGTGAATGAAAGAAGATTTAGATTAAGACCAAATACAATTACACCTGGGTGTTTTATCTGCCTCAGAGTGTTAAGAATGCATTGAAAGCAATTTTTCTTAAACTTTGCTTCAAAGTACATTTAAAGGCCTAACAACATTTTGGATTTGTTAATTAACTTTGTTTTCCTAAGGAGACAGAACTGCAGTGTCTAAAGCTAACCCTGACTTTCCTTTCAAATCATCGTAATTGCATTTTGTCTCCTCTGAGGAATGGAATTCAGGTTCAGTGTGATCTGAGGCTGACCACCTGTGAGAGCCCAAGAGTGTTCTCACATCACTTGCAATTATCAGAAATAGTTTTATACATTCACCCACTGAATTAATGCAAATATTTATACTTTATACTGACATAAAAGGCTTTAAAAATTCAAGACGGTTTCTTTAGTCTCAGCTCAGGGGAAAAAAAATTTTTCCCCTAGATAACATGAAAACTGTCCTTAATAAAAACTATTTCTCTTTAAAATACAACTTCTGCCGCTCCAAAATCTTCTGGTACCATAGGTATTGAAAAATGTTAAAAATTAGCTCAGTTTTCATGACTAAAAAGATTAACCCCTCAACAACTCTGTACTAAACAAATTGAACAATCTAGTTAAAGATTTACAAAGTAAGTAATTTACAGGTAAATTCAAACCGGCAAACTTCAGCTAAAGAAGTGAAAATCCAGATTAAAAAAAAAAGGAAAAAAAAAAAGAAAAAAAGAAAAAAAAAAAAAAGGCAACCCCCAGGACTCAGGCACAACATTCACCAGCGGAAAAATGCTCAGGAACCTATCTCCTGGAAATCTAGTCCTCTTTTGTACCCCAGGTTTTATTGTAATTCCATTTCCCAGTAGTATTTTAATCAATACACTATTTCTAGCATTTTCAAGTACCTGTCAAGTAGCATTTCATGGAAAGTGCCTTCTTTCCTGGCTTTTCTAAGGGCTTTTGTATCTTCTTGGCTTATTTTAAGCTTTTTGTCTTGAAAACTTTGGAATTTCTTCCTGTAAGGGGGAAGAAAAGTAGTAAAGAACTGAAACTTTTAAAAAACTTTGTTTTCCAACACAACAGCAGCTGTGGTAAAATCTTATCTCCTATTAAAGCAGCAGATAACTGACCTAATAAAATCCACCAAACCATCCCAGTACTAAGGTTGAACTAAGGCTTCTGTAGTTCTATTTTTTGGCAGTTGTGAGCCCCTATGTGACTAGCATGAAGTGGTTACAAATTCTGAAGAGCCCCTTCTTCAACTACTAGCACAAGAAATCAGAGAGCAAAAGTGTACTGGATGTAGTTGCAAGGTGCTGACTGTAGGGAAGCTCCAGGGGTTTTCTCTGTGAGAACAGGCCGGGGCTGCCCTGTGCTGGACAGAGCTGGCTCTCAAGACATCCACTACAGGACACAGCCAAAGGCACCAGCAAAGCTGGTGGCACTCCTATGAAAACATATTTAAGATAAGGCAAAATGTCAGGCAGGCAGAGAAGGGAAAAAAAAACCCGCTAAAAGTGCAAAATGGCAGTGTGAACATAAGGCACAGAGAAGAAGAGGAAGGAGATGCTTTAGGCACTAGAGCAAATACGACCTTCCAGTCCACGAATAAGACTATACCAGAGCAGGGGGAAAGTGGGAAAGGAAGGGAGTGGCTGAAAGAAACCACTGTGTATTGACCTATAGCCCATCCATCTTGGAGGAATGGGTAGAAGAGTCTGGAGTGAAGCTGAGCTTAGGAGATGGGAAAAGGAAAGGTAGTGTTTTTAATTTTTGTCTCTCAGTATCTACACCCACTTAAAAGGAAGTAAATTTAACTAATTTTTCACAGTTAACCCTGGGACAGTATCTGGTACAGCATCTCTCCTTTATCTCAACCAATGAGCTTTCTCATCCTGTTTTTTCCCCATGTCCTGCTAATGAAAAGTGAGTAAAACGCTGGATGGGAGTTGGGCCCTTCCACCAAAGACGGCCCCAATTAGAAGCAAAAAAAGGTACTTGAGCCTATTACCAGCTCTAAAGTACGTACACATAATTGATTTCACATTGTTTAACGTTTCCTTTGTCTTCTTGGGGAACTTCATCTTTCTTCTTAGCTTCTCTTTCAGCACAAGTACGAATCTAATAATTGAAAGCAAAAAGAAAATACAACAGAAAACACCTGTATTTTAAAAACTGTAAGTTACAGGTTAAAGATGATTATATATCCTTCATAACAGAATGAGAGTCACAGTGACTTTTCAAGTTCAGTTTTCAAACTGGTTAAGCAGAGACAAATGCAAAAGTAAGAGCAGCCTGAAATATGGGAAATAAGTGCAATCCTTGATACTATGGTAAGACGTAATTGCCTTCATCTCAAAGGAGCACTATTACAGTTCCTAATTTTGGCAGGGACAATTCAGGGGTTGGTTGACTTAAAAATACTATTCATCTGACTAGTTAAGACACCTGTCTCTCCTTGGGGAGACACATACATTTTCCATGGTCAAATAAAGTCAAGATGGTCTTTTCAGATTCTCTTAAAAAATCTCCCATTCTGAATCATTCTGGTAAACACTTCTCTGTCCCTGATTCGGTCATAATTCCTCTCTTCTCTCCCCAGCTGTTTAGAACTACCTGGAAGATGACATAGACTCTTTTGTCCTCCTCAGTGGTAAAGTATCTTCTTATCTCTACAGGAAGTACTGAGAATTTATGCAGCCCTGGAACTCATTTACGTTTCTTGTGGCCAGATCAGCTGACGGCTCATAGGAAGGAATTATAACTATTAACAGAAAATCATAGCACACAGACATCTGCTTGTTTGAGTATTCCTGCCAATCCTGTATTAATTGTAGAAGTTATAGATTACCTTTATCATTTCTTCTTCCCCTGCAGTTTTGCTTTTGGCTTCTATGTCCCCCTCTTCATTACATCGAATAAAACGGCTGTTTGCTGCTAGTAATGCCATTTTCCTCTGCAGAAACAATAGCACACACTTGAAGTATAATGAGGTTGTACATAATACTTGCTTTGTAACATTTATCCTCTACAATACACCAAAAGTGCCTGTAAATGGGTTTAATTCTTTTATTAGCTAGGCAGCAGACTTGCTGGCTCCTTCCTTTTTAAGATGCCTGTAGCTGCCAAAATGCAGCTATTGAAGTATTTTAAAAACTTTCAATTACAGTAAATGCATTGCAGTTGAAAATCTTAAGTTACAATAAAAAAGAGATTGCAAAAGGCTTTTACTTCATAGACAAAACCTATCTACATAGATGAACTCAAAATACACTAGCAACATCAAATGAACTATTCCAAACAGCTTACATCTTGGAAGACAGGCTCCCACTGCTCTCTTGATCCTATGGCATCGGAACGTCCAACAACAAGTCCGTCTGAATTTATACCGAGATATTTGCCATAACCAGACTTGAGAGCAATCCTCAAAGAGAAAATGCAGAAAAACAATAAAGAGTAATTTTAATTCATGCAAATCACAATATCCAACACATCACAGACACTTTTAGTAGTAGACAATGTATTTCACAAGAGTATTAAAATGCCCTCTCACAAAATCCAAAGATAACAAGTATCAAAACTTGAAACATTACAGTAATTACCTTGTATCAGACAACTTTACTGCTGTAAACTGCTCAGGAGGACTAGGGCCTTCATCACCTGAGGAATCAATTTTCCATTAGTTAAGTATGAACATAAAATATATCAGCCAATAAATACTGCAGTATCGAAAAGAATTAAACATTGACCACTTCTAAATATATTGAAAGTATTTATTTCATTTAAAATTCCTTTTTGAGCATTCACTTTTAAAAAAGCAATGCAGGTGCTCACTTATGTTCATATACTTACAGTGCTTAAAACAAGACACAAAAGAAAGATGATCCTCACTGAAAGATATTTATAACTGAGAATGTTTTGTAATTCTCCTGGTGGCTTTGAAAACCTTAATCTCTGTGTAATGTTACTTCTTTCATAACAAAATGCATTATGGTTCAGCTATGCTAACTCAGCTCAGTATTCCAAAAGCTACTAGCTCAAGACCAAACCAAGAGAATATGGCCATTGTTGCTCTGATGTCACTCTGAAGATTAAACACATTCACTGTCAGGGTTCTGAACAGTCCATGTCAGAGCCATGGCTCTCAAATTCAAAGAACCTACTAATTACCCCAGCACTTTAATAGTCCTCTTGTGCAGTGATAAAACAAGTATGTTAAGACAAGGATGCAGTAATAAGCATTAAAACTCATCTACCTTGAATTTCACTCTTCAAGTGACACCATAAACATTTTATAGCTTTTAATAAAAATTATACTGCTTTATATCCAGCAAGTGGTATGGCCTTTAACAGGTAATCATCTCCAGTGCAGTTCAATTTATTGCACACATAAGCCAGTATGAAACTAGATGAGTGAAACTGATTGGCAGTCATTAGGTTTAAGTCATCTGCATGCTTCAGCAACAATTATTGCATTTTTCGTAGTAAACTGGTTTTAGCTGTAACATTGCTTGACTTGAAGTGATGCTAGTTCTATGCTTTTAGGCACTTCATTACTAAAACTCTATTATTTTCAAATTTCCTGGAACAAACCTTTATGTGGTGCTCCAAGTGTAAACAAGCCATTGTCGAGGGCATGGATGTAAGCTCCTTTATCCATTTCTATAGCTATAGTTCCTGTAATTTCACCAAAATTACTGACAGCCCACCAGTTTCCTGTAATACAAAACCAAGACAGTTTATTAACACAGTAATCACAGCTTCTGATGACAGTAGCTCAAGAGGTTTTATTTCTGTGTCTTCTCTGAAACTTTAAATTCAAAAGATAAAACTGCTATAGCTATCTTGCAATCTTTGTGCATTATTTTATAGTCCAGAGCCAATGGTGGTGGCGGTGCTGCTTCAGGAAGTCCTGCTCTTCAACCTGCTGTCATCCCTAGTTACAAGCTCCTGTGCTTTATGCCTTCTTTGTGTTAGTCCACAGACCAAGCTGATTCATTCAGCTGATGCAGCAAAGATACATCTCACAAGGAAAATATTTTTTCCTTCTAGATCTGTCTCCTGCAGTTTTGGGGTCATATCCATTTATTAGATTCTCCCACGGAAGAGAAACAGAGATATCATTTCATCTTGCCGTTAAATATGTGAGTGGCAATCCTCAGACCTCAGTTGATCAAACCAACCTGGGTCTGAACATTCGACCACTATAAATTCTACCAAAGTTAAAGGTAGCCCGTCCCATGTGCACAACTTAGAATTATGACTTTTACATTTTTTGCACAGTAAAACTTTCTCCTTGTATACTGTCTTACTAGTATTTCCTACCTCATTAAGATAGCAACACTTTTTTTTTTTTATTACTTATAAAAATCTGTATCCATTCCATTCGTGTCACAAGTCCTGTTTAGAATCTAGGAATATCCCAAGATACAAATAAGATGTTGTGAGAAACAGTTATATATCTCTACATGGGTTGCACTTGCTTTACAAAGTCCTATAACGCCCTCTTTAGCTTCTGCCACATCCCCTACAGTTGCCAGACTGTCACGTAACTCCTAGAAAACAGCTCACCAACAATATCGAGCTGCTCTGCCGCATCCTCTTCCCTTTTCCTTTTCTTTTCCTTGTGCTTCTTCTTGCTGCACGGGGAGATAGGAAGAAGTGAGAACGAGCTGCCGACCCTGCCCTTGTCCCGCCCGGCCTCACTCCCGGGCCCTGCGGGAGCGGGTCACTGACCCCGGCCGGGAGCCAGCGGAGCCAGCCCGGCCCTGCCCTGCTGGCCGGAGGGAAGGGCCGGGCCGGGCCGGCTCGGCCTTATCTCTGCCCAGCCTCCTACATCGGCCCAGCCACGGATGCGGGAGCGGCACGGCGAACAGCCCGCTGCTCACCTCTTCTCTTTCGACCCTTTGAGGACGAGCTTGGTGGATTTGACGCAGGAATACTCCGCCATGTCGGAATCCGGGGGCGGCGGGCGGAAGGGGTCGGGCCCGCCCCCGGCCGGGCGGAAGCCCCGAAGCCGCGGCCATGCCTCCGCCCGGCTGTGGGCAGGCACCGTGCTTCCGTCGCCGCGCATGGGGGCGCACGGATATGCGCATGGAATTTGAGTGGGAAAATAAAACAGGAAGAATTTAGAATTACCTTTAAACTGTCTGTCCTTGAGCACTTTTCCCATCTAAGTCTGGCTTGGCTCCATGGGTGCAGTGCTTTGCCGGACTGCAGGCAAAGAGCGCCAAGGAATGAATAACCCACAGATTCTACAGCCCGTGCATGTGTATTGTAAAACACGTCATGGACATCAGCAGAGCCCTCGAACGTGAGGGCAGCAAGGCCAAGGGCAGCAGACCTTGCCTTTGGCAGGGTTACAGGGGAACTGGACACCTGGATGTGCTGCTGCAGGAGCAAAAGCTTCCAGGGGCACCTATGAAGACTGGCTGGGGAAATGCAGCTCGCAAGTCAGCCTAGTGTACCATGCTAGGGGTGAAATGAGGTATGACAATTTTTTCGCCATGCTGTTAGCCACTTGGTATTCCACAGAATAAAATCTGCCTCAGACTTCCCCCTTGGCATAAACCAGCCTTTTTCAACCTAGCACCTTCTAGACAGGTACCAACCAATACTCTTTCCTTGAGGAACAGCCCTACTGGCACAGGTGTGATTAAAATCCCAATTACAGTAGTAATTTTTGTTTAGTCTTCAAAATGTTGTTCCTGCTTCACACTCCTGAGAGGGTGGGCTTCGTACCCAAAAAGTTGCGTGTTGATTATATTACCTGCAATAAAAATAAAATGTTAACTGAAAAATACTAACCCTATCAAGGCTTGTTGTACATGACTTATGTACAGGTACAGAGATGCTTGCATTAGATTGCTTCTTTTTGGTTTCCAAGTGAATTTCCTATCTCTCCTTGCAAGTTTCCGGCACCCCAGAGGTATCTTCTACAAGTAAGAAATGAGAGTCTCATACATGTTTGTATCAAGGCTTTTAAAGTCACTGGAAGCATAACCAGTTGATAAAGCTTGGTGTGTACAGTGTCCCAATGAATGATCCTGGAGCTGGTGGATGACTGCAGGTGTCTTCCACAGATACTTTGGTTGGATCCAGAACCCTGCCTCTTCTCACCAAAATGCTTTGAATTTCTCTCTGTGTACCTAAGATGACACTATCTTGTATTGCTACCTGTGAAGCTGGGGTAGTGACACTAGCCATGTAAATTGAAAACAACAGTAATAAACTTCAAGGAGGTTTTGGCAAGTCCCCCATTTTGGAGCTTTGGGGGCGTTGAGTTTGTCAGCAAAAGCAGTACCTGAATCAAGCTGTTGGTCCATGTAAATTCAGAATACTTTTTGTGTGTGGTTGTGTGTTCAATATGCTACTTTCCTGCTTGTAAGTAGGAAAATACCTACCCTCTCTTCTGTTTCAAGTATGTTCTCTTTCATATTTCAATTTGTCCAAGGGCTGCTTATCCATGTAGGCATCCTGGCATTTTTGCCCAACTTCCTCTTTGTTTGGATATATTGCTCCTAAGCTTAGAGGAGGTGATCCTTGACCATTAACCATCTTCCCTCTGGGGCTTTATCCTGTGGTACTCTCCTAAGCAGATCCACAAAGTGATGCAAGTCCTCTTGCCTGAAGTCTGGGGAAGGCAGCTTGCTGTTCACCCTCCTGGCTGCCCTAAGGATCTTGAGCTCCACTATTTCATGGTCGCTGCAGGCAATGCTGCCCTTGTGCTTCACATTCCCCAGCAGCCCCTCCTTGTTGGTGAGAACAAGATCCAGCATAGCACCTCTCCTTGCGGGCTCCACTTTCACTTGGAGGAGGAAGTCATCATTTTAGCCAATATATTCATATGTCTCCATCCCTTTGGGATGCACTTCAAGCCAACTTCAGCAGTGAGAAATTTTAGCAAATATAGTTACAGCTGTATTTAACTCTTATCAGACTCTTATCATAAAATACTTTTTTTGCAGGTTCTAAACAGATATTCCTATAAGGCAGATGTTTTAGTAAAAGGAATATGAAGAGGAGAGAGCAATTACATCAAAGTCAGAACAAAGCATAGAGGAGTGAAGAAAGAAAGAATATCTGTCAGTCACCCTAGCATGCCAACTTGCCCTTCAGTGGTCATTTTGGGGATCTGAGTTCTTTTTAGGCTTTGATTCTGTCAAGAGAAAACCTGGAGGAGTTAGTTTTGTTCTCTTAGCTATAACTTTACAACTTTATTTATGATAGGTTCTAATTTTTTGACTGCTTAACTGGACAACCTTAGTATTTATGGGGTATTTGTACATTTTGTCAAAGTGGACCTGTGTTCACTGACAGACTATGACCAGCACTTCATAGTATACAAGCACCTACCTGAGAGGTCACATGAGGTAGGAAAAGGTATGAATAAAAAGCATTTTTAAGAGATATCATAACTTTAAAATTAGTAAGAATTATCTAAGATGGATTATCCAAACTGGATTTTTGTTGTGTTTTATTTTCTTTTTAATTTAAAAAAAATCAAGAGCAATTAAAGCACTTTATATTTTAAAGTACATATATTTTTTATTATATGCTAGATGTGCATTTTGCCGTTTGTCCACCAGATGTTACTATAGCCACAAAAATAAATGCAGATTAAGAAGTTTGGGGGAAACAAAAGGAGATAGTTTTATTTTTATTACAGATAACCCTTACATAATCATGATCCTGGAAAGAATTATGCATGTGCTTACATTTTGTATCGAGAATAGTCCTGGTGAGTCCAATTAAGCAGCTCATTTAGTGTAAAGTTGATTGTGATTGCAAGCTTTCTTAGGATGGGGCTATATCAATTATGTTTGCTATTTTCTTAATTTGCTGTTCTATTTCCCTTCTTCTGTTTTATGAAGAGAAAGTAGGAAAGATAGAATGACAGAGACAATGAATATCTTATTTTAATAGAAATGTAGATTTTTTCAGACTCCCATAACGTACGATATATTTTCTTGTTAATGAGTATAATTTTATTTAAAAGTCACATATCTTAGGTTTCTTCTTAAATTTAGTGACACCAGAAACAAATAGGCATCATTATAGCTTATGCAGAAGATGATAAAACCTTCTTCTGCAGGGCAAAGTGATGAAATCAATCTGAAAACTGTATCTCAAATGGTACCACTTTAGAAAAGCTATTTAGACTCTAATTTGCCAGTTAGTATTTTTGAAATTAAAACATTTCCAATATGTCTGGGCTGTGGTGGTTTTAAAAAATATAACAGTTCATTTTCTTTATGGTATTGGAAATAAATGGAGCCTTTGTGTTTGCAATTCTAGAAAACAAATCACTTTTTTAATGACTGGATTTTCCTGCCAGCTTGGAATTTGCCGCATGTGCATTTTATTTTGAATGCCTAAAGAGTGAAATCATTTGCCGTCTTTCATGCAGATGGGGCAGATTGGCTGAGGTGTCATTTGCAAAATGTGCACTTTCATCATTCAAGTTTGAAGGGGATCATTACAAAAATGTAATAGAAACTCAGGAATGATGGAAGTGAAGGGCTGAGATTGAGCATCCATGAACATAGTCTAGTGTCATAAGAGCCTGGACCAAAACTTTGGAGTTTTCTTCCATCATGTTTAGTTATGCTAGGAAATATTAAAATACCTCCCCAAACCAGAGAAACTTGAATTAGCACTGTTGATAGCCAAGTTGACAGATTATATGGTTTTTTTTCCTCTTTTGTTTATAAGTGTGGGCCCCTTGTGAAGTATCAAAGCTTTTGACTGATGTAATAGCCAAGGTAGATATAGTTTTGTTTACTCATTTACAGGAGGAGTGAAATCTGATGTGAGTTAGAACTAGAGCAACTATGTTTTAATTTTTCCCCTGTGGGACAAAGTACATACTCTGGAAGTTTGTGGTGGTTTGTCATAATGTTCAGCAGCAGTTTTGCCAGTGTTGAAGCATGGTGCATACCACAATGGCATGACAGATGTAAATGAAAAGCTAATTTGATTTTTAGCATTTTTAATACTTCATGCTGGAAATGGTTTTATTATAACTTCCAAATTTAAAATNTTTTTTTTAACTGAAAATGTTAGTGTTAGTTTTTAGCACAGGTAAATAGATATTCTCAAAATTGCATTTTTCCTACATAACCAGGTTATGGTTCAGCACTTTGAATATTTGGGAAATAGGAAGGGTTTCTCAGCCTGTCAGGGTAGGATGGAGGTCCAACTCAGATCCCCCAGTCCTCAGCATCCCTGGAACAGAAAATGTATGTTGGTTTGGACTTCAGCTTCTTCTGCTTGGCCTGATCACTCCCTCACTTTCCTCTCCTGTCACTCTGTAAAGTTTTGTAGTGAAGTGTTTCTAGCTGGCCAGATCCTCAATATCTGCTTCTCCAGACACTGCTCTACACTGCTCTCCAGATCCTGCTCTACAGTGTGTCAGTGAGCACTCACCAAAATCCCTTTCTGCTGGATACTGAGGGAATGCGAAAGAGAAACAAAAAAGTAACTACAAATGTACAGTGGTTTCATACAGATGCCAACTCTCTATGGTGTTTACTTGAAATCAGACCCTCTGGTTTTTGCTTATCGTCCCAAATGATACATGTGTAATTCTTCAAATTCTGTTATTTTTTTTCTACTAAGTGCACTGCGTTTCATCTTGTTGTACTAAGGAAAAATTTTATATGCATATAAACACTTTTGTTTCTCTGTTAGTTTGTTTTTTTATCAGTATTTTTTTTTAACTGGTCAGATTTGTACCTTTTTAACAGGCACAATCACAACAATGATTGAAATCTGGTGAGTTCTGAAACTGTTGTTAGATAAGTAGGAAAAAGATCTGTAACTTCCCTGGTGAGAGGAAGGGTTGCAATATAAATTCCCATCTTACTAGATTTGGGAGAGCACACTCAAGCAAAAATGACTCTATGAGAAAAAACTCCTAGTAAATCTAGGGCACTAATGAGTGAAAAATCAAACTGCATTACTTCCAGTGCTTAAAAAAGCAACCTATATCTCTGTAGTGTAATTTCATTTTTTATGGCATGGAAATTTGATTCTGTAAGTTGAGCATATGATTTTTGACATTTCCTGACAAATAGCTGGCATGTTTGATGCAAATGTAGCTGAAAACTTCTTTCCTTATTCACTGACACTGTATGGAAAATACAGACTAAAATACAGACTATAAATTAAACACAACAGAATTTTTGTGGCAAGTTACCTGCTTTGTGTGCTGTGCGTTCATATGCAGACTTTTCCCTCTCTGGAACACACTTTTGCTTGTCTCCAGTGAGCCTTATTTCCCTTGTGGCTGAGTTTGTATCTCATTAGGAAAGCCACAGGGTCTATGGGGAAAGATTTTCTGGTTCATGTATATGTAGCACTGTTGTGGTTGTTCTTTGTTAGCCTATAATCAAGTTTAATTTAAATACAATTTCTAAGTAGTGCCTATTTTATTTCAGTGTTTAAAAAATGTTTTCTTCCCTTTTGTACTTTATGATTTAGTAGGAAATAAACAGGTGGTTGTAACTAGTTGGGCAGGTTGTATTCACCTTTACAGCATTTCTTCTGAGAAGGGACATACCAAGGATAAGCCCTCAACCCCACAATAACATGTTGCTTCCTTTTGGACTATATATTTTTCTTACTCTGTTTCGTTTGAGACTACATGGGTGTTCTTTAAAATTTCGATGGAGATTTGGGTTGGCAGGACTTGAAAGAAGAATGAACCTGTGGCAGGGTGTTCATTTTCGGTGCTGCTGTCCTCATGGCCATAAAACTGTACCCTTTCTCTTTGTAAATTATGTTTCCTCTCCCTCAGGATTGCCATACAGTTTCTTTCAGATTTTTTTTTCCTAACAGAACTGAAGCATATATCTGCTATGATTGTTTGCATTGCCCATTTGAATTTGAAGAGCTATTATGAGTGATTTTCTTCTCTTATCCTTCATAGTTTCTGATTCTGTGTAATTTGTCCTGAATGTCGATGCTCTTTCAGAAAAAGGAAATTGTTACTAATGCAGTGGCAGTGAATATCTTGTTAAAAAAGCTTTTGTGTGGGCTTAGGAATTTCGGAGGTGAAAGGGCGACCTGTAGACCATTGCATGTAGAATAGGTGTAGTCTAGGTAAAGACAGAAAAAGCTTTTTGTTCTGGAGGGAATTCTGAACTATTCATTATCCTTGTCCACTCACTTCCTTGTAAGTGTGTAAAATCTAAGTTACAATGGATCCACTTGTGGGTTTTTCCCCCTCCGCCTGCACCAAATATAAAAGGTGAATAAATACATTTATCTCTTGTTCATTTTTGATGGTCTGACTCAGACTGTCCTACTGGTTCATTCATCCAGAGAGCCTCCAAATGTTGACAATATTTATTAGATTATGAGGCAGTTAGAGATGAAAGGAAAATGCAGAACTTCCTAGTCCTTGCCCTCATCAGGACTGTCACCAATATCTTGTAATTTTTTTTTTTTAAATTTTGCCCATCACATATTTAGTAAGTCTGGTTTGCCCAACTTTTTGTCTTATTCTTTCTAAAAGCAGCACAAGCAGGACAAAACAGGTTTGCAGTCATCACCTCCTTTTTGACATAAGGTAAATAATGTTTCTAACCCCTAACACAGTGTGGAAACTGATTTGAAATACAGCAGCCAGAGATGGCAGCATTCACCATCTTAAGGCTCCTTGACTTTTTTTTTAAGCTTCAGTAACTTGAAGGAATGAATGATGTAAAATTTTTAGCTTCCACTGAAAAAATACACTGCAAACTAGAATGCCTATCCCCCATGGATATGATCAGACATAAAACCTGATTGGAAAGGTTTAAAATTTTGAAAGGCAGAACATAAGAAGAGCACACTTATATTTCTTTTAAATTCTGCATCTAAAGCCATTGTTGTGAGTTTTGGAGCCTGACTAATGATTTTTGAGTGCTTTGCGTTGGCAACATCTGTTGGCTTTTGTCCTGTCACAGTAGGTAAGTGAGTAGGAGTTGAAAGTGCTGATTTTTCCATGTTCTGATCCTGAGAGAAAAGGAAAAGGAACATTTCAGTATGCATCACCTGTTTGCAGGCTGTTTTCCCCACAGCATACTGTTGGTGTACATCAGTGCTTTTCTTACAGTCTGGATACAGCACCAGATATTTTTTCCCAATTAAGCTTTATTTTGCCGAAGGAGTGGTTGAAGTTAGAGTGAAAACAGAAGAGAGCTATGGTTCTTTCCCCCACCCCTCCTCACCTCCTCCCTGTGTAATGGAATTTAGGGAACATGGTCATGTTGTTGAAGTAGAGCAAGTTTGTAGTGTAAAAATAACATTTGAAGTCTGTGGTAGTCATGTTGTTGAAGTAGAGCAAGTTTGTAGTGTAAAAATAACATTTGAAGTCTGTGGTATGAGACAAGGAGTGAGTCCTGCAAGCCAGGCCACTTAATAACTCTTCAGTGCTCTTCTGCTGTGCTGGGGAATTAAAAAGAAGAGAGGATGTTTATGTATAGGTCGGTCTCCTTCTCAGGGACTGGCAGAGTGTGTAAAGGACTGTCCTTCTTGCCCTTCACTAGGAGTGTGGAATGGTCAAGATTCACAACCACATAATATTTTCAAATATTGTTTGAAACACTGCTCATGCAGTTTACTGCAACAGTCTGGAAAGCTTCAACATCAGTTCAGACTTGCTGTACTCCTATGTCATGCTTGGGTTATGGCCTCAGACAGATTACACACAGGAAGACAACAAACATAAACACTGATCATGTTGTGACCTGAAATGGTAACGGCAATGAGAAACAAAAGCACCCTCTGGGATCAAAATGAGTCCAAGGCATGACATCTATTTAAAAGCAAGGGTCTGTAGCAGTGTAAGACCCAGCTTATCCCTACCCACTCCTGCAAATAGAGCCTTTGTCCACCAAATGACAGTGACAACTCTAAAATGAGAAAAATGAAAAGTCTTCTGCTGTGTGAAACACCCTTCCTTGCTTTACATAGCAACTATCCCACCATTCTCACCTGAAGGTGCTAGGTATTTTTCTCCCTCTCCTTCTCAGGGTGTGGGTGCTGATAAGAGATGCTAAGAACACTTGCAGGTGACACCTCTTGTTTCCTCTCCTGGATGTGGAGGCATGTGACAGAGTTCCCCCAGCTCGGTGCCAGTGATGTGGTTTTTAAAGAGCATCTAAGGTATTTATGGCTTCAAATGCGATGCTGGATTGAGCAGCAGTCAACCATTTTATTAGTTCTGCTCTCCCCAACAGGTAGATATATAGTAAGACTGGCTATCGAATTTACACTGTCTGTGTTAATTCTTAATTTGTCTGTATCTGAATTACTGCTGTGACTACAACTTCTAACAGGTTGACACCTGCTTTCCTACCTTACTCTGGTCTTCTCTGGAGTTGATGAACTTGGAAGTTAATTATGTTTAAGCCTTGGTAGCAGTGATATGTTCGTGGAAGGGCATGTCAGTGTGGGAATGCAGTTCAGGTGAAAGTAACCTGGAGGTGCTGGGGTTTCTTAAAGATTGCCTGTGAGTCCCTTGGTAGTGGAAGAAGGAGATGCATCTGGAGAAGACTGTTTTTTCAAGTGCCTCCTTTGATGTTGGTGACAGAGCACTCATTTTATCTGGATGCATAGTTCTGTCCTATGCCTTCACAAAGCATCTCTCTACTGAAAGGCTGGAGAGTAATTCTGGTTGAATTGATGATATGATTTTGGCTACTGCTGGGATTGTGGTCTGTTCTTAGCCTGAGAAAGGCAATGTAATCATCCTCTAGGCTCATGTCTGAAGGGCAGGTCCTTGATGTTTCCATTCTCTTCCTCTTCCTGAAGTGCAGTAAGATTCTCTACACAGGCTGCGTGCTCTATAGTGCCATCATTCATCCCTGAAGCTCACAAATATTTTGCCTTCTATGTCTTCCCATCTCCCATAAAGCTACGGATATCTTTATTTTTTGTTTGTTTGTTTGTTTTTGAAATTGTTTTAACATTAATTTGGCACAGATTTTAAATCTATTACAAACCTGGGAATCGAATCAGGCATTTCCACAAATGTGTGCTAGTTTCTGGAGACTGTGATGTGTGCATCTGACTCAGAGATAGATCCCTAGTGCTGGAACCATACAATACATCAGGCTATTATCTCAAAATGGTTAAATGGTATCGTGAGCTTTTGAGTTTTTGAGAGGTTGTGTGTAGCATAGGGTGTGATGGACAAGTGAGGATGGAATCACTGTCAAAGTGAATCAGCAGCCAGCTCCAACTTGAGGGGAAGATACTGCAGACTTTAAATGCTGAAGTCAGTAAGCAGGTAGAGAAAAGAGTCATGAGAATTTTAATGAAGGGATGTTTATAGGACTGTTTAAGTTCTAGTGAAATACCAGTAATTTAACTAGAACATTACATTTACTGGAACATTATATAGGATTCAGCTCTTTAATCATGCCAGTAAAAATGACATAGATCTTAAGGCAAAAGCTTTCAACCTAAAATAGAAACTGGGGAAAGGACAGTATGTGATTTTGTCAGTATTGCTCATATGTATGAGTTTCAGTTAGCAGCATCCTGTAGATGTATTTTCTCTTAAAGAGAATTGCAAAGGTGAAGAACTATTTTCTGAAATGTTTTGAGACTTCATTAGGAAGACTCATTTGCCTATTGTGTAGGTAACTTTCTAGCTTCTAATTCTATGTATTGCATCATGACTAAACAGGATAATAAAGACCTGTGGATCAGCCCTATTTGTCTTTTCCTGTATTTCATTGACTGCACAGAGAGGGTTTGTATGTTGGGAAGTTCAGATCGAAAATGTATTCTATAGCCTGGTTGGAACACAGCCCTCCAGTAAGCACTCAGTATTTCACCACAGGTGGTGCATGCAGCTGATAGTTGGCTGATTGGTTTGTGGTTCTATCATCTTCCATTACCTCCCTTAGAAGACCAATAAGGGCATTATTCTCTTTTTCCAGTATTGTGCAAAGCAAAACAATGAATGCTGAATCAATAAAGTAATCCACAGTTTAACTGCTCTAAGGTGAAGAAAAAGCATTTTAAACCTATAAATTATTTATTTTTATTAAAACATTTTAGTAGCACCATCTTTTTGTGTTTTACTTGAAATATCATTTGGATCCCATTTATGTGAAAGGCTTTATTTGAAACTTTTTTTAGACTTAATAGATTAGTTTTAGTAGTGAGCCAGTTGGAGTTAATCAATGGAGAACAACTGTACAGAGGTTCTCTAAGCTAGGCTGGATTTGAAGGGTTTAATTTTAATCATAGTCTGAGAGCTACAGCTGCTTCATGTTTGTTTAGTAATAGAGTTGATGTGCAGCTAATTTGAAAGGAAAGCTCAGGCACAGGTGTGAAATTCCTCATGGGTGTAAGAGAACTGGCCTTGAATGTAAGAAGATAGTGCTGAACATATTGCTCTACCGTAAGGCAAAGAGATTCTTGTTTAAATATTTCTAAACTAGCACATGTGACATAAATCCTTTGACTCAACCTTTTTATCATACCATTTAAGTGATCATCCAGTATGCCAGAGACCAGGATTTGATACCCTACTCTGTCTGGTTTTGAGTATGTATCTTCAGGTTCCAGGGTTTGAGTCCTAGTGAGAACAGTGCTCTAAGCAGGTTTTTAATTTTTTCCATATGATGCTATTCAGATTGCCTGTAAAAATGAATAGCAATTTGATTTGAGGAACACCAGATAACACTGTTCATTCTATACACATATAGAGGATACAGAGATGTGAATCCTTATCTGGTCTGGTTGTCTCCATGCACCTTGTGGGGCAGGACGATGTAACTTCTGAAGAAAGACAGAATTGAAAACACCTTCTCTGGCATTCCCTACCCACCAGGTTACAAGCTCTGTGGGCTGTGTGTTTAGTCCTCGCAAACACCACACTTTGTAAAAGTTCTGATTTGTGCTCGGTGTCGTACTTGCTGTGATTACTGTAGTGCTCCTGTAGCAGTTGCTGTGAGTGATGGCTCAAAGATGAGAATATTGACTTTGACAACCATCTACTTAACATCCTGCAAGTGTACAGACTACTGAGTTAGGGAAGCTGAGAAGATAACGTGATTTGTTCTGTTCCCTAAGCCACAAAATTGATAAGCCATGTAGTAGGTGTAGGGGCTGCCACTCACAGGTACTGCTGTCAGTGTTGGACACTTCTGCAGTTAGTGTTTGGGTAATTTCCATGGAGCAGGATTCTCTAGGAACGTGTGAAACAGGTGGTGTTGAGACAACTGCTATTACAATATGCTGGAGTTCCTATGTGCAGCCAGTCCCAAAGCACCAGTTTACAGCAGGCTAACATGGAGGAAAGAGCTGGATGGGATTCAAGAAAATGTCAGGAGAAGTTTAAAATCATCCTAGAAGATTTTGACTAGAGTATATGTATAAAAAACAGAGCTGGTTCTTTAGTTCTGCAATGTAGGGACAAACTCATGTTGGTAAAAGTATTCTCCAAATTCATGTACAAAGCAGAAAAATACTTAACATATTAATATAACACAAATAACACAGTTATTTTAATGAACTCTGCTTTTTTTTAATAAGATCATAAGCAAAAATACTATCCATTGCTATTATAGTAAAAAATTTTTGTGTGCTCCAAAAGGATGGGCCCAGTCTTGGAGGTTTAATGCAGTCAGCAGACTGGAGGACAAAAAATCAATTTTTTGGCTTCTTTGAATTAATTAAAAAATTAGGTTCTTAAAATAGTTTATTGTTAGTGAGGAATGCCAGTGGCATTTCTGTTAGGTAATTAGATATTAGTGTACATCTTATTGCAGACAGTATGTGAAATGAAGGCATACAGAGATGTACAGGTATTTTGAGATTATGCAAGTCAGTGACAAGGTGAGGCAGTGATGCAAAAGTCTTGAATTTAGTCTTCTGTGATGTAATCATATTCACTTTATTTCACAGGGCTAAGTAATGCAAACCCTTTTGGGGTTCATTGGACACTATTATTAACTATATTTGAGATGAAGATCAATGAGGAGAGAGACATACTTTTTCAATTATAGGAACCTGAGTTGCTGCTGCTGCTGCTAATTGACTCAGTTAAAAATACTTTCCTGCTCTGTAAGAGGAGCTTCTATGATTTGAAACATGTTTAGATACTTCTATAGCTGTGGATTACTAAGGTGGATCATGGTTCCACACTGCTTTAATATTGTCCAATTCTGATGGAAGAGGGAATTTTTTTTTTCCATCTCTCTTGACATTTCTGGTTGTCATGGTTGTTGTACTGTGACAAAATGGATTTCGTTTCACAGAATTTTCTTCATTTTACAAAACTGGAGAAACTGATTTTACTGATATTTTAGTTTTGTAATGCCTATCTTTCTTAGAGAAAACTGTTGTGAAAGGCTTTGGATGCAGTAGTATGAATAAGATCCTGTGCCTGCAAGGCATTGTGAGCCACCGGAATCAATCCAAAAGCCTTATCAAGTACAAGTAAACAATAAAATGAAACCCATTTATCTGAACCAGCAGTACAAATGGACACTCAGTTTAACCCTGTCAGTGCCAGCACAGCAGCAGGAGAAAGTTTCAGGCTTCTTTCCTTCTAGTTTCTCTTGTATTCTATGTGATGCTAGGCTTTCATGGAGGGAAGGTTATGTGCATTTCTATGCACAGACATGCATGTAGATGAACTCTACAAGCCATCTTCTGTTTCAAATAGAAAAATCAAAACTTTGTTTTTTACTATGGTTTAGAGAACTAATAGATCAACATGAAAAAAAGGGTTTTTTTGACCAAAACCCAATTTTTCTGACTCCTAATTTCTGACTGATTTCTGACTCCTAATATAAAAATCAAAACCCAGTCTCTGACACATTCTTAAATAACCATGTCTGTATGACTTGCTTTACAGTAAGAAAGACTAGATGGAGTTTGTGTGTTTTGAAGGAGTGTCTGAAAAGCAGTTTTGGCTTCAAATGTAGTGTTAGATTGAGCAGTGGTCATCCATTTGATCAGTTCTGCTCTCTCCAGCAGGCAGATACATACTAAGACAATACTGAATGTACATTGCTGCGTTTGTCTGTAGGAGACTTACTGTCATGACTGCAACTTCTAACAGGTTGATTGCCTGATATGTGCCTCCTTTCGTGTCTTACTCTCCTCATCTCTGAAGCTGATAAAATTGAGAGTAAGTTAAATGTAACTTAATTTGGATATGACTTGCAGTGACTGTGCTTTAATAAAGCCCCAAACATACAGATAGGTTTTTAGACACAATACAGATGCTTTTCACTGTGCTATTGGTAGAATTTGACTAGAAGCTCCAGAATCTGGGAAATTTTTTAGTTATGACTAATACAAAACTATGAAAAGTGAGTTTTATATTAGCTTTTATTAGTACTTGCATTCTAGGATCATTTTGCTGCCTGATAGCACTGTAAGAAGAAGAGATTGTTTTATTTCAACTTGTATTCATTGAGTATGAGTCCACTGTGGTCCTGGCAACCTGCTCTAGCTCACCCTTCTTGAGCATGCAGGTTGGACTCAAGGGATTGGATCTCAGGAGATCCCTTCAGAATTTAATGATTCTTGGACTATAAAATAAGAGGCTAGAGAAAGTAACTATGGATTATGTTATCATGAGTAAATCTGATTTAAATTCAATTATAAAATAATACTGATTTTATCAATTACAGGAGAGAATACATAGTACATTCAGCTGTAGAATCATAGAATCATTGAGGTTAGAGAAGACCCTTAAGCTCATCAAGAGAAACCATAAACCTAATTCTGTCAAGTTCCCTACAAAACCCCAAGTGCCACATCTACACCTGCTTTAAATACCTCTGGGGATCGTGACACAACCACTTCCCTGGGCAGCCCATTTCAATTCTCAGTAATACTTTCAGTGAAAACTTTCCTAATATCCAGTATAAACCTCCCGGCACAACTTTCCATTGTCCTCTCACCTGATACTCGGAAAAAGAGGCTGTCCCCCATCTCGTTACAACCTTTCAAGTGGTTGTGGAGAACAGTAAGGTTCTGCTGAGCCTCCTTTTGTTCAGGCTTAACAGCTCCTGAGCTCAAGAATTTGAATGAGAACTTAGGAGAATGTATAGGTATTTAGCTGGATGAAGCACCTTGGAGAGAATTTAGAAATTAAATAGCAGTGCCTGTAAATGCACATGAAATGTAATTAAGTGGAAATCAGAAGAAAAACTAACATTCTTTAGGATGGAGTTTGACAAGTTTGTAGAAAGCATTCCTGGGTGGGACATCCATGGTATCAAGGGAATGAACTTAATTACCCGGGGTAAGTCTTTACCCATTTGTGTTCACATATATGATTCTGATGAGAATATTGGCAGAGAAATATCTCATTTTCTTTTCCAAAGTACCAGTAGACAAGTAGGCTCTTGGGCATTACAGGTTTGTTCTATCATTTTCACAGTTTAATCAACAATATAATTCTGACCTGGTAACATCTCCATGTATGATTTTAAATATGTTATAACATGTGACTTATTCAGAAAGCAAAATAGCTATAGCAAGAATTTAGTTGTTCCAGCTCTAGTAGTTAGTATTTAAAATGACTTATCTTTCTATCTAATAAATTATGAATAGACAGTGGGAAGATGAGTTTTTCTGATTTTGTTTCTTGGTTATAACTAAGTCATAAACACTTGGAATGGGGATTTGGTACAAATAAAACACCTAAAAGTTTTGATGTGCATGAGAAAAATGCTATGTATCCATAGATCACCTGTATCCAATTACAAAAATTACTGAAAGATCCCCATGCGATTTCAGATGTTCACTATTTTATCTCCTCAAAGTAAGCAGTAAATGCAATAAACATGTTTAATGATGCAGCCCTGTGTAGCATGTGTATAATTATAGGTAAAGCTACATGGGAAAAAAAGTTTATCAAAAGATGTAAATCAAGGTAAATGCTGAATATGTTCCAAATGAAAGTATTTAGTGAAGGAAATATCATGGTGTGTCTAAGGAATATGCAGTAAATGCCATTTTTGGGGTTGTTCTCTGTTGCTAATATGAAAAGAAGGATCCATGATGGTGAAGTGTCCAAAGAAGTCTAGCCTATAAAAGTACTTAAAGATCTGTGACAAAGTGACTTTGGGAGATTTCCAGATGCCCTCCCAGCTGCTCTTGCACTCCACCTTCTGAACAGTACAGAGGAATTAAAAAAGATGGAAAAGCTTGTGGCTGAGATAAAGATGGGGGACCACATATCCATTACTATCATGAGCAAAACAGACTTAGCTTGAAAAAAAGACAGATATAACACCACCTTCCCCAGTTGCCTCTCTTCTCAGGCTCAACTTCACTCCATTCTCCTACACTCTCCCAACCCCCAGAGATGCAGGAGGATGGGGAATTTGGTTACAGTCAGTCCAACACAGTTTGTCTCTGCTGCTCCTTTCTCCTCACACTTTTCTGTCCTGTAGGCTAAAGTTCTTCAGTAAGAGATTGTTCCAACATGGGACCTTCATGGGTGTCCGTTCCTGCCAGTAGCTTCCTCCACCAGGGTTTCTCCACGGGCTGCAGTTTTGTTCAGGGCACACCCACCCATTGAAGTGTTGCCCTTAGTGTGCTGCAGGGGCTACCAGCTTCACTCTGGTGCTTTTCACAGTTTGCAGGGAATTTCTTTAATATGGTCTTCTGGGCAGGCTGCTGGGGGATCTCTGCTCCAGCTCTGGAGCACCTTTCCTTCCTTCCCCACTGTCCTTGTTTGTGGGATTTTTTTCCCTCACTTCTAAGTCTCATGATTATTGTGAAATTTTTTTTTTTAATCCTTTCTTAAATAAGTTATCCCAGAGGTGCCCCCAACTTGCCTGATATCCTCAGCTGTGTCCTGCAGTGGGTTTGGAGCTGGTAGTGGTTTCTCCTCACACCCCTTGCCATGTGAAACCAATACTGAGCATCTCCTCAAGCCTCTGACATCTGCAATAAAACCAAAGCAACTTGGAATAATAGCCTGAAAAAATTGTTGAAAGGGCAATACACTGAACTATTGAACTTTATTAGAAAAATAAGGAAATTAAATGCTTTCTCTGGTCCTTATTACAGGTTTTGGCATTAATCAGTTTCAGTTCGTTTCTTGGCTGGCAAAAGTAATAGGTGATTTTATTTTTCTTTTCATATGCAGGAGTAGTTTTGATGACCTATTTTATGTAACACTCTCAGAAATTCCTTCACGATTTGTAGTCTCTTGAAGTCTGGGATATTTTCTCTCTCTCTCTCTCTCTCTCTCTCTATCTAGTGCTATTAGAGTTTGTGGCACTTGAACATATAGCAATAGTAATAAGATGAAGGACTTGAATTTTCTTAATTTCAAAGCTATTACTTTGCAAATGAAGTTCCATTCCCATCCTGGTAACTTGTTTTGTAGATGGGAAACAGCTGAGATCAATACAAGTATGGCTACAAACACAATATGTAGTATGTATTTTCCCAAACATACTGCATATTTTAAAAAAAAATCATGCTTTTGGATGTGTTTTGATGACAGTTGGTTTTAGAAGGCACTTAAAACTAATACAGGCAAACAGTGAGGATTTCACACTGTCATTTGGATAAGTTCTGTTTGGCAAGGCAGTTATCATTCTTATGTGTCCTAACACTTTGAAACATGGCTTTGGTCTCTTATCTACTTAAAGTAAACTCTAGTTTAAAATTTGCTTTTCATGCAGTAGTACTAAGTATACAAATTCTCAGCTAAAGGGAATAGTTGGTATTCTAAGAAGGATTACGCCTGAAAGTTCTTCAAGCTCTCTCCTATATTATGACACATCTGTTTTTTCAGTCGTGGGAATAAACTGAAATGTTTGGGCAACAGTTTATTTTTGAGAATGATTTGTGAACCTGAACTATAAAAAAAAACCTCCTAAAAATCACTGGTGACTTTTCTTTCCGACCTTCAGGTAAAAATACTGAAGACATACATAGATATAGATCTACAGATCTATCTTTTAACAGGTATTTTAAAGTATTATTTTGCAGGTTTTCTCTTACCAACAAGTCAGTTTCTCCAAACTGAATGATTGAGACATGATTCTCTTTTATCAAGGTAGGTGGAAGTGATTAGAGCAAATTCTGTCATCAGTCCCTGGTATTGTACTTTTATCTTGAGTCTTTAATAGGTTGGTTGTGTCAGCACACACTCTAGGTCAGCCCTTGATCTCTTCAGGCAGCCGTAGGCCACCCATGTGCTCAGAGAGATGAGGTGAAGTAGAAAGGTTTTTTGAGACTGACACAGCATTGTTGGCTGTTACCATGTCTGGTATTTTTCCTAGATTTCCATCTTTAGGAGTAATTGCAATCAGAGCTTTAATTTTAAGTGAAACTTAAAGTCTTCTAGTCCCTGGTTCTGAGTTAATTCCATGTGTTGATATTGCTGCTGGCCATATCAGAGGACCACAGTCCTCCTTTGAGTGCTGAGTCACACCTTTTAAAAGGCAGACAATTTGCCATGTCTTCTGTTTCAAACTGTAGATGTCTAGGGAAGAGAGGGTTTCTGTAGCACTGCAGAGGGTCCCTGAAAAGGGAAAAGGTGCTTTGGTTCTGTGCAAGACACATATGTGCCTTACAGCTCTATGTACTGGCACATGATGATTCCTGAGCTGGAGTCCAGGACAGGAGAAGGTGCATTATCTGCTTTTCTTGTCAATTTTTTCTTCAGTGAGTATTAAATCTTGAATATAAGTTGAGAAAAACTCATTATTTTGGAATATTGATGAAAGCGATTCAAGACAAGAAAAGTAAATGTTAGAAAAGAATGAAAAGGGAGCTTGTGCAAGACTTGTCTTTGAAACTGCATTTACAGTAAAATTCCTGCAGCTCAGTATTCTGCGGCTGACTATTCCAGCTTTACCTTTCTATTAACCTACAGGTAACTTCTGTCAGAAAATCAAATGGGGAAGAATGAGTGTTTAGAAGGAAATCAATTTTAAAGATTGAATGTTTGTACTCATCACAAGTTAAGTAAATAGACCATCTGTTTCCAAGTCAGTCTTTTGGGTACTTGCATTTAGGTAAACATTAGTTACGGGTTATTGATATTAATAGTTGAAATCCAAAACTATACAAAGTGCTTTAGCAACGAGGACAAAAAAGTTTCTTTAAATGTTTACTGTGTGGTTAGAAAGTTTAGATGAGAGGATAAATGAGTTATATTGGGATGCACTGTAAATGAGATTGAGCAGATACTGCTTTAGAATTTTATGGTTTACTTTAGATTTTTATGTCTTTTTTAGTGTTGATGGTTGGTTCAGTCGTAACTTTTCTGTTCTAGAGTGTTGTAAGGTACAGAAAGAAGGGCAAGTATTTATGTGAGCTTGTGAAAGATAAATGGTAAATATAATTTTGTTCATAACTTTCATCTAGTTGCAGTCCACATTGTCAAATATACATGTATATATACATGCTAGGCTTCAGCTTTCCTGGACCAATTTCAGCCAATCTGTGATAGAAGGCAATTTAAACAAATGGAGACAAGCAAGCCACAGTAAACATGGTATAGATGCAGCTTCTCTTCCAAGTTTGTGATTTATAGCCAGTACCAGAAGATACCTAAGATGGCAAAGTGAGGAAGGTACAGTCTTGAGTAAAAGTGATCCAGGACTCTAGATGGAAGGCAACTTCCTTCAAAGACTAAAAATTTCAGTTCAGAGCTAATTCTCGCAAGGAATGTGAGAAATTCTCTTGTTGCTTTTTATTTCATAAGACTCTTTATTTTGGAAATGGATTATCCTCAGAACAGCCTTCTTCCAGTGCTGTAGCTATCCTTGGGAGTACTCTTAGAGCTTCTAAAATAAACAGATGTGGATTTTTTAAAGATTTGGTTATTTAAACACTGGCACTTTATTTTCTGTCGGGGATTTGGATAGTCCCATAGCATATGTAACAGAGCATTCCTGTCAGAGTTAAACACTGCCAACATTTGCTTATGCTCGCAATCCCAGCTGTGTGCTTTCAAAATGGAGCACATGGTGGGCCAAATCCTGCTTGCTTTGTTAGATAATCAGCTCTGGGCCAACAGGTAGGAATGGATAAAAGGGTTTTCAGAGCTGAATGCATGAACTGCTACAACTTGATCACCAAGGCACAATTCTGCTACTGGGGCTTGTGTCCATTTGTCTTTGCATGTGATTAATGTGAATCAGGAATAAAAGAGTCTGGAAAATGCACGCTCACCATTTAGTCAGTAACAATTATTCTAAACTGTTTCAGTAATACAAACAGGATTTTTTAAGCAATTAACAATTTGAGTTAATAGACGTTAAAATCTCCCAAGGGTACATAATTTAGCCATTTGAGGAAACTGCATAGACGATGCAATAGGCCACAGGAGGGCTCTGGACTCTCTGCTTCCACAGCTGACTGTCTCTGGAAACAAACAAGATAAGGGGTAATATTTTGTAAGTGCAGGCACACAGACAAGCTGTTAATATTGTGCCTTGAATCTTGTATAAGACAACATTATTTTGTCACTAGATGATCACCTGTGTAGCATAGATCTTGGGTTATGACTGCGTTAATGAACAGGTACTGCATAGCTGCTGTTGCCCACTCTGTGTGCACGCTAATTTATTCTGTGGTAATTAGAGAATGAACAGTACCTACATAAAGGATAATGGTATGGATCACAGTCTGATAACAACTAGCTCTGTGAAGACCTCTTTATCCCAAGTCCTCCACACCTCTCCTTTTGCTTTGAAGGTGTTCTGCTACTTAAACTTTGTGCAAAATAGATTGAGCTTCATCCCCTGCTTTCAAAGAAAGGCTATTCAGCCTATCTAAGTTTTTCAAAGGTCAGTTAAAAAGCAGTACTTGACAAACTGAGCTAAAGCAGTGGTTGCTTCTGATTTATTAGTTTTCACAGCAGTCCGCTCCTAGACACTTTTAGTTTTCTCTTAGGCATAATTTGTTATTTGACTCTGGGGCATGAATGGATCATGAACAGCCCTGCTGAGAAGGATTTGGGGGTGCTGGTGAATGAGAGGCTGGACATGACCCAGCCATATGCACTTGCAGCCCAGGAAGCCAAACATGTTCTGGGATGCATCCAAAGCAGTGTGAGCAGCAGAACAAGGGAGGGGATTCTGTCCCTCTGCTTTACTTGTGTGAAATGCCACCAGGATTACTGAGTCCAGCTGTGAAGTCCTCAGCAAGGGAAGGGTGTGGACCTGGGTTAAGAGGAAGGCCATGGAGATGATCAGAGTGATGGAGCACCTCTCCTGTGAAGATAATCTGAAAGAGCAGGGCTTGTTCAGCCTACAGAAGAGAAGGCTTTGGAGGGATCTAATTGCAGTCTCTCAGTGTTTGAAGGGGCCTTCTAAGAAAGGTAGGACAAACTTTTTAGCAGGGCTTTTTGCAATAGGAAAAAAGGTTATAGTTTTAAACAGAAGAAGGGTTGATTTAGGTTAGATCTAAGGAAGATGGCTTTTACAATGAGGGTGGTGAAACACTGGAACAGGTTGCCCAAAGAGGTGACGGATGCCCCATCCTTGGAAATATTCAAGGTCAGATTGGACAGGGCTCTGAGCCCTGGAAGATTTCCCTACTCAGTGCAGGAAGGTTGGAGTACATGACTTTTAAAAGTGTTTTCCAGCCCAAACCCATTGTATAATTCTATGTCTCAGAAGGCAAAAGCCTCTCTCCATAATTCAGCTTGAGGCACTGCTTTTAGAGTATAGTACAGCAATGTGCCTGTGCCTGTAAGTACATGGATACTTCCACATGCTGTAAATATGTGCAGGGCACAACTTGATGTGAACACTTTACCAATTTAAGATCACACATGAGAAACATGGAGAGGAAGGCAGTTTCCTATATTTACTTATTTATTTAAGTGGAGCAAAAGGATTATTTTCTTTGCCTGGAGTAACTGTTCTTGACTTATAAAAGTTTTACAGGGGGATGCTAGAGAAGGCAAAAAGTATGATGTGGTCTGCTCCTTGAAATATGACTGGAGTAGAATGGAATAGTTCAGTTGGAAGGGACGACAGTCATCTGGTCTAACTGCCTGACCACCTCAGGGATGAACAGAAGTTAAAGCATATCATTAAGTGTGTTTTGCAAATGCATCTTAAATATTGACAGGTTTGGGGCATCAACCACCTCTCTTGGAAATGTGTTGCAGTGTTTGATTATCCTTGGGAAAGAAATGTTTCCTAGCATGTGAAGATTTTCCTTCCTAACATATGGAGATAAAGGGAGATAATGACCCAGTGGTTTCAGTGACTGTTTTTACACAATTGAGAAATCCGATGGTAAAAGTAGTAGATAAGATATATGACACTGGATCTACTTTCAGTTAGAGGGTAATGGGATGTTGCAGAAGAAGGAATTCGAGAGGAGCTTCTATTTCCCTGTAGTATTCCTAGTTTTGAAAACAATTTTTACCATTGGTTTCTTAGCTGCTACCTGACTTGTATTCTGTGCCGTGTTTTGTTACTCTTCTCACCTATTTCTCAATACTTTATGAGTGCATAAGGATTGGCAACATATGAGAAGGTGAAAAACAGAGGACCTGCGGGATATAGGGAATAAAAAACCCAGGTATGAATTATGAGAAATCACAGCTTTTTATTGTTTGCTTCCCTATTCTCAGTCTTCAGTCCAGTATTCCTGTAACACTCAACAAATCAGTGTTCATCTTTATTGTTGCTTAATAGTCAGTTGTCATATGTGGTGAATATGCCAACAACCACACAGCTTCACAAGCTCCTCTGATCTTTAAAAGTGGTAGGGTGATGCCATGAGGAGTGAAAGCAATCTGTCTTTAAACTGCAGAGTTTAGTTTTATAGGTCAGGGATGCTTAAACAGTTTTCTTTACTGCTTTTTCTTCCTCAGAGCAATGCAAACATCCAGGTTTCTCATCTATGGTACTTTAAACAAATCCAAAGCTGTTATCTGAGAACCCTTGTTGACAAGACCAATTATTCCCACAGTTATAATCTCTCTTTTTTTCCTTTGGTGAAAGATGATTTTGGAGAGCAAAGGCTTTTATTTACTCTCTCCTCTCCCTTCTCTGGCAAATACTAGAATAGATCCTAAGACTGAAATAGAGACAGGAAAGAAAGTTTCAGATTTAGGTTGATCTTCCATTCTATGTATTGATGTGCAGGTTTATATGTACAAGAATCTTGTCATTGTGTTGTAGGATAGTTTTGGTTAATCCTATTTCCCAAGCATGTAATTTAAGGTAGTTACCTGCAGCTTTAACATCTGCTGGCTCTCTTCCCTGACAACTATCAGATCAATATAAACCAGAAAGCAGTAGCTACTTTTGGCATTATATCTGTACTGTAGGCAGCTCATGCAGTAGTGCCAGGAAATGATTTAAGAAGGATGTCCAGGAACTCAGTATCTAATTTCGGTCTGAGCGCTCCCATATCAACACTATACCAGTGTAGATCATAAGCAGAGGCAGAGATGACAAACAGATGTTTGGTGAAGGAAATAACAGCTCAACCAGATGAAATAAAACCACGGGACCATAAGTAGCATTGTGTCACTGTGAAGCTACTGCACCATCTTTTGCCCTTTGCCCTGGATCAGTCCAAGCTTTGGTTGACGTAGCCTGTTGCTCGGCGTGGCTGGGTGTTTTGTCTCAATGCTTGATGGCAAGGCTATCAAAATTCTGGCTCTCTTCACCTGCTGCATCAACAGCATTCTTTCCTAGTTAGCCCAGCATCTGTTGTCTGCACTATGTCCAATTGCAGGTACTCCTGCTTCTTCTTCTTCCCATAAATAGATATTGTTGCCTGGTTTTTTATTGTGCTCAGAGGCAGGAAAAAACCTTTCTCAGACAGAGGTAAGTTGGCTCCACAAGCATTTCTTTGCTGTCTTACGGTCTAATTGCAGTTGCAGTAAGACATTATGTGTTATCTTGGAGCTCAGAATCTCTAAACCCCTTGCAATCAATGCAGTCTTCAAGATATAGGAATCTGAAATGGAGAATACATCTGCCCTTTCACTTACGATGCAAATAACATTACAATATTAAGTGAACCATCAAATATTTACAGGATGCAGAAAATAGTAATAAAATATACACAGAAAGTTGCAGGTTTAATTTCTCTGAGTTATCTGTTACTATGTCTGCGCTCTAAACTGATCTCTAGGAAGGGTTTTGAAATCCTTTGGTTTTTCTCTAAGGTAGATGACAATGTTCTTTCCCCTGGGTGAAGTCACCTCGTTGTGCTTCTTTTTTGTTCTGTGGTGATGGGCACACAAAAATCTGTATTTTTGGCCTTTTAGCTTCTGCATAATGAAAGATAGATTCTATATATATATAACATAATGTAGCAAATGAAAGATTTATTAGATAACTTTCTAAAGCATGTCTTTTAAATTTCCAAACAAAGGAAATGGTAGAAAGACATAGAAATGCTCAATTCCCTTTACCTACAAGGAACGTTTTTCCTCTTCAGGATGCTAGGAGGAGCTTTGAAATTCTGGCAAAGATTATCATGCCTACAGCAGAAAGAGAATTGTATTAATCTCCTGCAGAGATGTAATTCTTTAGGTACTAATGAACTGCTTTTGTATTATAATACAAGTAACATGAAGATGGTCTTTCCTTTTGTAAGAGCTATTTTGAGATTTTCAACCTGTACAGTCAGATAAGACCTATTAGAAACAATCTTAGGTATGGATTGAAAAATAAGCCTCTCTCTACAGCAACTGTTAATAAATGCATGCTGTGTAGTACTTTTTTCCCCTATTCTGTGAAATTTTGAAGCTCTAGAGGTTGATGGAGTAGAGAAGAAGTGGAAGAACTTGTGTTTTGAGCTAGAGGCAAATGAAGATCTGTGTACATTCATTTTCAACCTGGCCTGACAAGCCATGCTGTAGCTGTGGAGTGATGTCTCAGTGAAAGAATACTTGCTAATTCACTGACCCATATCCTGTTCATCAGACATGATGCTTAAATGATTGTCTAAATGAAGATTGTTAATGAGCTCCTGGGTGCTTAGCATTATTAACGAAAGAAGAGCAAGTACTGCTGGTTGTCCACACAGCAGTTGTGTAGTTGTAATGTCCAATTAATATTAGAAAATACTTTGGTCTTGGATATTTGCCTCATGCTGAAAAATAGTTAGCCAGGGAAAATGTTGTTTGTCTGGTATTGAGCACAAAAAAGCATAATGGCCAGACTGATGCTGTCTGAACTTTTCAGTAGTTTATGCAGTTTCAGTATATGCGATTTAATAGTTGCTAAGTAAAATACAATAACATTTAAATACAACAAGATCTAAAAATATGTGGAATTGTGTATCAAAAGGCTGTTAATATACATTATACTTTCCGGGCAAATATGCATGAGGAGTTACTAATGCAAGGACAGGAACATGATTCAAGGATCTTAGTACAGGCTTAGGTGAAAGGATATTCTGAGAATTAATGTGTATTGTGAAACTGAGCCCCTTTGAGCCCTGGGGCAGAAATAATGGGTTTTCTATCCTAAAACTCTCCAGACCTTACTGAGCAGATGAATGAAAGTGGATTCAGCACTTTACACAATGTGTCAAATAGGATTTTTTTAAAATGGGAATCAAGAACAGATACTTATTTGAGGTTTCTTTGCCCTTCTGCTTTTGTATGTTTTCTGTTGCCTCCCTGTATGGGTATCCCCCATATGTTTTTTCGTCATTCCTTCTTTGCAATTTCATCTTTTTTTCAGGTTATGATTTTTGTGGGGAGAATCTGCTTTCATCCTTTCCTCTGGCTTTTCCTATTCTTAATAATTATTAATACAGAGGGTTTTGGCAGCTATAAATTGGAACCAGCGGTGTAAAAGGTACTAAACTCACACCTTTGCTCTCTTTACTCCCTTAGGTAAGTAATATGTCTGGAGAGAATACAATGGCAGATAATTGGGAGTTATTCTTAACAGCTACTCACTCTTTTTCTGTGTATGTCTTTACAAATACTGAGTAGTAGAAACTGTGAGAGAAATTTTTGTTTGCCTTGATATTGAGAGACAATGACTAGGAGAGAATTACTTAAACCTGGCTAAGGCTACATTAATTATCATTGATTCTTTGAAAAATAATAGCTAAAATCTTTGTGCTTACATTGCTAGGAATTGGACTCTCTATGTTCCATTCTTATCAATACTGATTATGATTATGATCTGTTGTGTTGCTGTGAGTGTTGTCTCAAACACCTCTAAGATGTGGTATGTAAAGAAATAAACTAATTCAGGAACTGTGAATTTGGATGCTTCAGGAGTGTTTCTCATGCTCCATTAAGCTTAGGCAGTATATTTGTAATCCTGCATATTTATACAGAATTTTGGGGTGAATAGGATCTGACAGGTATTTTCCTGCTTTTGAGGAACATATTCAGATACCACAGTGTTGTTGTACATTAGTATATAAAGTAGAGAAAAATCTCCGAACTTTAGTTAAATTTTAAAAAATGCTGTACTTTGAAAGACAGCAAAGATCTGTTGCACTCATCCACTAGAAATGAGAGGTCTTCACTGAAAGAATGACATGTTTGTGGTTACTGTTTCATTTTCTCCTGTGGTGGTTTGCAGTGGGTCTGTTAAAGTGCTTCTCTCTCCAAAAAGAGTGATTAAGGTTATAAACTAACCTGTGAAGGAGCTAAACCCCATATTTTTTCCATGTTTTACATGTTGTGAATGTTTCTAGCCTCAACTTTCATGGACACTTCTCATTTTACATCTGGACCTGCACAGCTGTATAAATTAGTCTAACTTGATTTAATTGAGGTATGTATGCTAACAGGGCTTTCCACCAGCATTATATATACCTCTGTACAGTGTGTTATTATCACAGGTGTGCTAAAAATGACAGGAACCTGATGGAGTCACATCAATCAAGTCTGCAATTAGTGTGCTCTATTTTTAGAAGTACATAAGCATGTCATCTTGCCAGCTAGCATGTTCATTCCTGTGTTAACTCAACCAGTATTGCAGTAGGAATACTGTCGTGATTTAATGCCAGTATATGTGACCCTGTGCTAAGCCAGAGGGACATACAACGCCCACTGGTGGTTGCTGTGCTCTGTAATTTAAGTCTGTAATTCAGTAACATTTAAAAAACACGTAAATAGTTACCACATGGTGGAAAATTACCAATAGGGGACTCAAATTTTCTTGTGGTATTAAATCTGCACATGGAAAAAGTTAAGTATCATCCTCAATGCTATCCATGTGTTTAGTTACATTGAATGAAATGCTTATAAAGCATGACATTATTTAATTTTTATAAGGTTTCCCACAAGCAGTAAAATTTATTGCATTTGCTTTGAAAAGCTTTGTGCAGGTGCCTTTTGAGCTGAGCTCACTCAAGTCAGAATATCACACACACTATGTGCTGTTAGTCACTGGATACATAGTATGGTATTTAAGTAATCCCATAGTAAATTGATTTTTAGTAATCCAATAGTTTGGTGGGATCGTGTCTATATAGCTCACATACAGAAATACTGAAATATAATCTTCAAAAAAGTGTGACATGAGAATTTGCTGTGATGAAGAGTCTTTTGACATTGTACAAGGGGATTTGTGGTTCTCTGTAAGAGTGCTCCCATTTCCTTATTTCTTTTCTCATCTCATAGTCCAGGGAAATAACTCCAGGAATACCAACATCTGCACAGGAAAAGTACTAGACATTTGCTGACCTGGGTTCAGCCCTACACTGATAAGTGCTGGTACTGATACCTCAGGGATATTAATTTCAAGAGTCAAAAGGGAATCACTTTTTCTCTTTCTGTTTTGAATATGTAGTTGAGCTTTCCTTTTCTCTCAGTGAAAACTATTTGGTAAATTGAGGTAGCCTAGTAATTTGCTGAGTATCCAAGGCTGGGATGGCATATTAATCGAATCTTGAAATCTGTTTATCATTCCTTTTGTGATGTGCATGATTTTCTTGAGTTTGAATAGCAAGATTCCAGATCCTTTCTGTCACTGCTGTGATTCATCATCGTAAAATACAACTAACTCATGTGGGTATTTTTGGCACATAGATGATATTTGGGAACTTCATGATTTTTCAGGGATTTAGAGTGGCACAGTGTGCCTATGTATATAGAGTGTAGTTATTTTGTTTACAAGTAAGTTGGGATTTGTTCCCAAAATTAAGCAAGAGGTGCCTCTGGAGCCTGAAACTCAGTTCCACTGCGATTCATATCTCTACCTCCCTCTGAACAAAACTGATGGTACCTGCTAAGGGAAATTCTGATGTCATTTTTTACCTTTCTCTATCTGTGGCAGAACACTATAGAAAACTGTCCATAAGGACAAAAGTGAGATTCTTCTCTAGCCTTTGGTTTATCAAACTTCTCTGCCTGCTGAGTAGTGCATACTCAATATTCCAGCTAGGCTTTCCTAGGAAGAGGGAAAAATGCACTTTCAGATATCAGTACAAAGGAAAGTAAGATTCAGAACTGATTATTTAGCAACCACATGCACAGATGTGTCCCTTCTGTGGGTTAGAGATGGCCCATCCACCCATCTTAGATGGTATATGACTCTCCCTGCTTGATTCTTTCTGGGCTGCAACCTGTGCAGACTCTTATAGCAGCAGAACACAGCAGCCACCCAGGCTGGCCCCTGACTGGCAAGGTGGCATAAGCCAAGCCCAGCCCTTGGGGGTCCCAAGTGACAGCACTACCCCCCATACTGCTGCCAGGCTTCATCCAGCCTAACCACCTTGTGGGTCAAGGCTTATGCTACTCACAGTTAATGCATTTTCTCCTAGTACTCTAATGATGTGTGTGAATAGCTAACCTGGTTACCTCCTAAGTCCCATGGCAGCTAGTGACTTCTTGTTAGAATTCTCACCTGTGCTTGTGATAGGGAGGACAAAAAATATGGTAGCAAGAAAGGGTGTGGTATTTAAATAGGTAAATGTATGGTAGACTAGGTGTCAATTTGCACCCTATCTTTTGTATCCAGCAAGTATCTGTGTGCTTTTCTTAGACACCTAAGGCTAATGTAATTGCTTACTATCGGAGCAGGCACAGGCAATTTATTTTACATTTTTATAGGGAACAAATACTTTCGACTGGGGCGATTACCAGAGAATAGCTGATTAATTCCCAAGCTGTGATTTAGCTGACATTTCAGTAATTTTTTTCTCCATCCATTCTCTGAAGGCTGACCTGTCCCCAGTCTCATCTTTGTCTATGGAAATTGGAGCTTGATCAATCTTTCCATTGACATTAGTGTGCTTTGGATCAAGATTTTACCCTTTTACCTGTGTTAATGTGAGCCCTTGTTGCTCTGAGAATGAAGTCCGGTGGTCACTTTCCATCAGTTTTAGTAGCTCTATATCTTTGTAGATATTCATCTGCTTGTGGTAATCGGTTTGATTTTTTTTCTGATGTTTGCTCTATTATTTACTTGTAATAGTAATTTTACTTGTAAAAATAATTCTCTTACTGCACACCCAAAACTTGGCCAAAGGAAGACATTAAAAAAAAAAAAAAAGAAATCTTCGTTGGCTAAGAGACATTAAAAACAATAAGGACAGATTCTTACAGTTGTCTGGGTATTGAGGAAGAAAATCTAAAGTCTCAGAGGTACAGTTCAATATACTGCAGAATGATCAATACCCCTTGCTACTCTTCCAGTGATAATATCTTCTTCCCAGAAACTGCTTTTGGCTGGGAGTGTTTAACCATATATCACCTTCAGACAAGTGGCAGGTGATCAAAGCCTTGAAAAGCTGCTAAATGTAACTACCTAAGTGTCAGTGGCTTGGATATATTTTTTTGCTCAACCACAGCACTTTTTTTATTCTGAATTTCTTTAATGTAAAAATAGAGCCAGAGCAGAAGTTGTCAGAAAGCAGCACAGTGCAGCCACTGCACTTTTGAAGCTGGTTCTGAGATTTTTGTAATACTTTTTGAAAGCCAAAGAACCAGAGATGTCTTCACAAGCTAGACTGTGACAGTTGTTCTTCACAAATAGTGATTCTGTAGTGTACTGCCCTTTTATCTCATGTAGTCACACACCAATGAGGAGGTTGTTTCCAAGGGACTCTGAAAATATAAGTGGAGATTTAGTAACAATGTTTTTTAGACATTAGAGCACTCTTTCAGTATTCCTTTTCTGCCTGTTGAGAAAAGCTTCCCAGCTTAGAATTTCCTATCTGAAAAAAATACACAGATGAGACATAAAAACTGTATAAAAAAAGAACACAGCAAACTGTCCAGCTCACCCACAACCCTTTACTGAAAATGACAGAAATTACAGATTGTCTTTTTTTTTTTCTTTTTATTTTTTTTTTTTTTTAATCAAGAGATCCTTTATGTTTTGGCAGAACAGAAAATAGTGATCTTGGGAAATAGATATACATAATGCAGGTAGAGAAAGATAACATTTGTAAACTATAGTTAGTATTATGTATATAGCTAGTATTGTTGTTAATAAGTTTACTTGTGCTGTGCATCCTCATTATGAAAGTAATTAAATTCAAAAAACTTTTCAAGTCCATCCTGAGGACCAAAGCACTAAAGAAAGCTGAAGACCTACAAAGTGCACAGTATTTGTTTTACAATTACAAGAGAAACTTTTTTTAAGGAGTAAGGAATTGCAAAAATTGAAGCATTTGAATTCCCCTAAAAATCTTGTCAAGGAAACAGAGGCAGAGATGATCCAGTTTTTGGGGTGAGCATTCTGTTGGACTGGTTACTGCCATACTCATATTATTCATCCTCACTGCTAAAGTTTGTATTTACATCCTGAAACACATGAGTTCTTTTAAAGAGACAGCCTTGTCATACTGGATTTTTTGACTGGAAAAAACCCCTTTGATTGAAACAAGTGAAAATTAAAACATCTGTATGACAGACTGAAGTGGTTTGCCTATTGAGGATGTTGTGCTGGGAGGTTTCCTGTGAGAGCCCCAGGACTAGCACTGTTTTCAGTTGAACACTCATTTCACACCGGAGTACTGGCTTAGAATAATTCTTCCATTTGCAGCAAAATGTAGAAGAGGAGCCTTTGGTCCACAGAGAGAGCATTGACTGCTGAGGAGCAGGCAGAGCAAGTCTGCTGATCTTTTCCACACGGCTGTGCTTATTAACATCTCTGAATTGCATACTCGGTGGAGGTTCACTGAGTATCTATTTCCTTTCTTCCTCTGCTCTCACACCCCCTTGGGTACTTGACTGAATAACGATTATGGTATTGATGCGTGAATTTGTCTGCAAATCTCCATGGCAGGCGTTATGAAGGAAGGTGGGTCAGCCTGGAGCTATATAAATGCCATGTGAAACCTTTTGCTGAAATCAGTCGTTAAAATGATCATTTAGTGGGATTGGAATTTTAACTTGTTCATCTGGACTCTTTGGATTTATATTTTTAACCTTTTATATGCGGAAAAAAATATTTCTGTGAACCAACAGACAGATCTTCCTTTGTGATTGAGCACACAAGTAAAACATGAGCACCCTTCACAACTGTTTTCACTTGAGGGGGAAGAAAACCCTGTGATTATTTCAAGTGTTTTGTGATTATAATGTCCTATTTCTTTAAGCTATATCTGCTGGAGGGTTAAGTTTTGTAAGTGTGACTCTCCACTGACATGAAACATACCCAAATAAAGACACAGGGAAAGAGTCTATACTGCCTAATTCAATTATTTTAAAGTGAAGTTGTTGTCTTGTTTTTGATGGTTCATCTTCTCTCAGCACTTGAGTAGGAATATTTAATAGTGAGACACCTGTTCTGTATAAAAGTAACGCAAAATTGATAATATTTCCTTGCATTTGTGCTCACTGAAATCTCAATGGAATTCCAGAGGGATTCTACTCCTCTAAATGCCTGCTAGAAGCTATAAAGCCACATGCCTTTAGTATTGCATGACTGCCTTCTTTGAAGAGAATCCGGTTCTATAAAAAATTTAAGTGATCATTTAGACAAGACATAATTAAGTGAACAGAACTAATGAAACACTGGAGGAGTATCATCAAATATGAAGTTCCAAATGCCCCCAGTGGGCACTTGCTTGATGAATGACTACCCAAAAGCACTGGCCCTGTCTTTTGAGAACATGTATTCATTTATTTTATGCTTCTTTAAATAACAGGACATCCATGATACCTTTACATATTTCATTAGCATACATTTCAAGCTCAGAATTGCTCACTGAAAAATCCAAACTGGAGTCAATTTAGTAGAGACATGATTTGTTCATTGACTGAAAATATGCCCTACTATTACAGGCTTTTGTAAAAGCCTTATTTCTGAGTGTGTAGGCAAGCTCCTTTTGTTCATGTTTTTCTACAGGATAAAACTTGTCATGCACTGTTAGTAGCTGACTAAGCCTCATCTTCTGAAAAGGACTACTTGAAAGTGGTCATACCTCACCCATACTTCTTGTGGAAATTAGTGCTTATTGGTGGATTGTGGCTCTGCATCTGAGGAAACCTGGGAACAAGTTTATGTAAGTGACTTTCGCTCCACTTACATAAACCATACCATGTCTCAGTCAGGGTCTGTTAAATTACAGTGGAATAGCTATGGCCCAGCATTGGAGTGAAGCTCAGGAATAAATTTTTCAGTATTATTGTGATGGCTGAATTTTCTAGGGAAATTGCTTTGAGTTTTTATTCCAATTTATGCGCAAGACTAGAAAATACCGGCCCTCGGAAAGAAAACAAAGACAAACCTTAAGCAAGTTTCCACTCAGATGTGCTCCTTCATAGCAGTGGAGATTTTGCCCTCATCTATTCATCTTTGGTAAATCTGATGTCATTCTTTTACTTGTTTCATTCTATCAGTATCATTTCTAACATGCAAAGATTTGTTTTAAAAATAAAACCTAATAAACCCCCAAAAACTTTTGGGAGCCATTTTTATTTCATGCTCTACCTGTCAATAGAAATATAGAAAAGCATGGCAAGGAATAGGACAAGCTGCATATGTGAACTGGCACTTGGCATTTTTACCCATGGAGGCAAATGCAAGGGATTCAAATATGAAAATGCCCCAATTCACGTCACTCACCCATATCTGTGAATACAACTATTCCAAAAGAGGGCAATAGAGTACCTAATGGCTGAGGTGTCCTTGGACCTTTTGTTTCCTGAGTAATAGATCTCAAGAGAAGGTAAAGGTCATAACAGAACTAATTTGGCAAGTGTTCCCTTTATAAGCCTGCAGTACATTTTAAAATATTCATCTTAAAGACACCATGTAGGGGGTATATGAAGAAATTATGTTGAACAGGGCAACAGGAGTTGCATGAATTTTTCAGCATAGAAAAAAGCCACCCTTAGTGTTTTGTAGAATACAAAAGTAGCATCAAAAGTGGGGAAATAAAGTATGTTTTAGTAGATGAAAAGCATTCTGTGGAGATGACTGTAGATTCAAGATACATCTCTTGAGTGCTTGTTGATGGTTCTTTTCATGCTCTCTTGGTGCAGTTGGAACTACTCTGCTTTCCTCATTCAAGCAGAACTGATGTTATTCAGACATAGAATTCTACTAATCAAAGGGCACAGAATTCAGAAACAGGAGTTTAAAAATTTGATCAGTAGAATTTAGCCATGGAGTATCAAAAGTTATGAGTATTTGTATTTAAAACTTGTTTTTTAAGTAAGATCTTAGAGAAACATGTTTAGGAAGATCAGTGATGAATTTGTGTTCTTAATTTTGTGTCAGTCACAAAACTACAGCTACCAACTAAGAATGTGACATCTTTTGCACATATGCAAAACAAAGACATATGAAGACTATATATAAGTATAAAGCCATTAGAAGTAGCTACTGACAGAGGTGCGCCAATGTCTGCCTGCTTGGTTTTTTTCAGTCTTGATTTTAAGGAGTTATTAGGCAGTCTGTTTTCTCTAGGAGATTTCAGGTTCATTTTGGAAGCCCAGCAGTTTATGGATGATACTTAGCACCAATTAAGAATATAATACAAGAATAGGAACCTCTCATTTTAACTTCTTCTGCAGCATCAGGGTTTACAAATCCTTCTAGATAGCAGGATTTTTCCTCCTAAATATTAAGTGATGCTTGAGTTTTAATTGTTTGTTCACCTGCCTATGTTTGCTGTTGAAAACAGAGGAATTATGTGCAATCAGCAGTATTTTAGTCTTCTGAAAGACTGAGGAGTTCTTTTCAACAGCACTGTGATGTGAGTGTTAGCGACACAGTTGACTCAAGGTTCGTATGTTCTAGGACTTTAGCTGCAGTGATCAATCTGCATGTCTGGACTCACCTCAAATGTCTCTTGTCAAATTCTACTGCATATGCTCATATAAACATCATTGGATATGTCACTGAGATCCTCAAAATATTTCTTAGAGTATAGATATATACAAAACTGTGAAGAGGTGGTGAGTATTCCTAATGGCAACCTAGGAATCTTTAGAAAATTGTTGCATGTGATTCAAGCAGAGAATCTTGCTTTTCTTTCGCTGAGCTTAACGTTTCTGTCCATATAACATCATAAGTACACCTAAATTTGAGCAAGCTGTGAAAATTTTCTTTTTTAATGCTTTTGATTTTTTCAAGGAACAAAGGAAGAGCACAGATGAGCCAAGAAATGTTAGATTTTTTTGCCTCCTTTCCTGCTGCTGTTTTAGGAATCATATCCATAGCTGAAAACGGTGTATGAAATCAGTTTTGCAGATACCAATGGGATTTTGCATGTAATAAATGAAAAAAAAATATAAACAAGGTCTTGTCAGCTTTTAAGGATGCTTGATATTTCCCTCTGCCGTGTTTACATTGAAATTCTACACACATACACACATTTCAGTGGATTATCCTTTTACTGGGTTTCTAGGCATAAAATGTGTATAACTGAGAACAGCTCTGTCCCCTGCAAAGCAGGAAGCTAGTGTGCACTGTAGCAAATTCTATTAAGTGCATTTTCAGGCTAGTCAGGTTTCAAGAAATAGATAGTTTTATTCTGAATGAAAGGTAATGAAGAGCTAGATGGTAGCATTGTATATGAAGACAGATATGATGTCTCTAATTCAGTTAGAGTTTCAAATGCTGGTTTCTGCTTCTGCGTAAGGAAAGTTGCTCTTTTCCTGCTTAACACAAATCTTCTGGTCCCTTCACAGAAATAAAAATGTAGTGACAAAGTTAATTGATTGCTCATTTTCTAGTTCATTATTACTGACATCCGTTGGCATTGAGAAATCCTTTAGGAAATTTGGAGAAAGATTTTTTTCTTCCAAAGAACCTTAGGAACAAAATTAGATAGATATGAAGTTGGCTTAGGTAACACTGATGGTTTTCCTTTTATTTAAGTCTAGAGATGCCTGAATACATAAGTCTAATGTGGACGATAAGACAAAGATGAACCTCAAGATATGAATGAGTTGGGAGTATTGTGTGTCTTAACATCTATCCAGACGTGATGGAAACTGAGGATGTATAACAGCAAAAACAATCATTTTAGCACTCATTTAGCTGAGGAGGAAAGACATTTTTCTTACCATGTTTTCCCCTGAGTGGCAGCAGGAAGCACTTGGTGTTCTTTTGGGAAAAGGCAAGATGGGTTTTGCAAGAGATTAATCTAGAACAGTGCTTGCCAGAAATGTCACTTAAAGCAGCAGATGGGTTCAGCAACAGGAAATTTGACACCAGCAAGAGAGCAGACATTTCTTCTTAGGATGCTGGGATGTTGCAGAATGTCCTGTGCGATATCAAACTGGCAGGCTGAATGATTGGAATCGCCATCTCAATTAAAATGTGAATAAGTTAGATGATATCCTTCCCAATTTTTGCTGTTGGGTCCGAATACTTTCCTAGATTATATGTGCTGTGTCCCCTGGTTTAGAGGGACACATTTAGAATATGTGCTTGCATTTTCAAGAGTCTCAAAGTATCTATGTATGAGGTAGCCAGAGCAGAAAGCTTTTTTCTGTTTTCTGTCCTTTAGAATCTCATGTGTGTAAAACTATACCAGTTGAATGTCTTCCTGTATGGTGAGTTGGGAAATTTGTCTGCTGAAAACAGTCTTCAACAACAAAAAGATTAACTTTTCTGTTCCACAAATGCAAAATATACTGTCAAAAATGCATATCTGTCAGAGTTTGTCTGTGTCACACTCATTTGTCAGCCAGGAGCTATCTGGACTTAGAGATTGCTGCGAGTCAAATCAGGAGACTAGAATGTGGACAGTGAAATTCCAGAGAAAGCTTCTGGGAGTTACTGTGCATGAATCATTGGTCTTGCTAGTGGAGCGATAAAGAAAGGTTGCAGAAAGAATCAGATGGTTAGAGGGACCATTTGATCAAAGAACTACAGTATTCCTGAGAAGACTTTCCTTGGAAGGAATGATGACTGATTATTTCAAAGCAGTGGGAAATCAGTAACAGTTGAGCCAAGGACAGTTCTTTAGGTCATCAGAAAAGAGTGCAGTAAGGCATATCTGGTAAGCAGAGAAAAAAGTTCTCTCTGACATTTAGCTTAGTTGGAAAAAGCAGCAGTGGAAAGTGAAGAGGTGTGAGGTGTTAGGAGAGCTTTGTTAATGTCAAAGTATGGAAAATTCTCTTTTTTGTTCTCTCTAAAAGCTGCATTGAAGAAAGAGAAGTGTGAAAAGAAAGGCGGTACAAGAGAGGGGCCTAGGAATGTCAGCAGATTAGAGGAGGTGGTAATGTCTTCAGTGTGTTTTCCCATTTTAAGAATGAGGTGTCTACAAGTGTCAAGTTTAACCTTTTGTACAAAACAACTGTTACTTATAAAAATGGTAAAGAATGTGGGCTACAATGGTAATTCTACAGTGGTTTGTGATATTAACAAAGAGTGCTTTCGAAATTAAAAATAATAGGTATTAGCTGTTTGTGTGCCATACCCAGCTTTACTGTCTTTAAATGTTCTGCATAAGGCAAAGGCACTTATCTCTTTTCCTTTCCAGGTGTGGCCAATAGTGCAATCATTGCAAGTGAAAAGCTCACCAACAGTGTCATTGCTACCAAAGTGGGGAAAATTCTTTCTTTGTCACATTTAGGATGTTGTACTTTTAATTTTGGACTGTGCATGAGGTCTCAAGAGAATAAATTGCACAGCCTGTAGTTGAATACTTGGAAGTTTTTGACACAAACGGGTACTTTAAACTTGAAACATATCTGTACATAGATTTGCTTCTGTTGCATTTGTGATTTTAGTTGTAAATATTGCCATTAGAGTAATGCTACGTTACCAGAAATGACAGAGGCGCCAGCACAGGAGGTGAGCACAGTGAAAGCAACTACTTGTCCTCAAGATTTAGGATCAACTGAAGAATTTAGACTTTGACTGTCTTGTCAGGTCTGCTAATAAATGCATTTGAAGCTAGACCAGGTATCTCTACATATCACTGTGTAGACATGGCCCTAGAAGCAGGAAAGTCTGAAAATTTAAAGCTTAGAGCTTTTGACATTTAAAATTTAAAGCTTAGAACTTTTGACATGTTTATGTCTGTGTCAGCAAGGAGTTATGGGCTATTGTCAGAATATGTCTGTTTGCTTCTGAAAACAATTCTTCTTCATTAAATGTTCTAGAATCAGTCATTTAGTGAACTGCTAATGTCAATAACCTTTATAGATTAATGCCTTTGAATTCTGCATCAAACAGTAACAGCAAAGCCACATATGCCACTGCTATTGCAATGTTGAGAACATGACAGTCTGTCATGATTTTTTATATGATGCTCCTCAAAATACTAACAATTTTTCATGCTATTTTGAACTGGTACATAGCATTTTTAAAATTCTCTCTTCCTTCCTCTGTTGCTTGCTTAAAAAGTCCTCTAAACTTTTCTTTGCATGTGAGAGATTTTCCTGCTTGGGAAGTTTTCCCTTGTGTTCACTTAGTCTGTTTTATGAAGTGGGATTCCTTCTACTCCTCTCTCAGTGCCAAATTTCCTGATTAGTGTAGCTCCAAGTGCCAAAAAGAAAATCTTCCTGGGCCTCCTGTGCTTGGGCAGGATCTCAGTGGCTGTATATTGATGTGGCTCTGCAGTGGCCCTTTGGATTCAGGAGACATGGGGATGTTACGGGAAGGCGCTGCCTGAGCACGTTGGCCAATAGAGATCCCCCCGTTCTGGCAGTTGTCCTGCACCCCCATGAATTGCAGTTACAGTTCGAGGGTTTGTCTCAATGGAAATTCTGTTCTCAGGAAACATTTGCCTTACCATCCATGTGCCAAGCCTTATGTTTGATGAGAAGAAAAGGATTTTCTTGTCAGTGTCCTACTTAGACTTGTAGAGTAAACAAAATGCTGTCTCAAAAGAAGGTTCAGCAGAGCCTGAATTTTGACACTGAAGAAATACTTCGTGGCTGCTGCATAATATCTTTGCTAATTCCCCCTGACCATTTCCTCTTCATTTGGGAAAAGAATTCTAAGAAAAATACAAAGGTCTGGAAACATTTTGCAATCTATATGTGAATGTCATTACTTTGAGGCAAAGCTAATGACTGTGCAAACACGTGGTGACAGGGATTAAAAGTAAATGACACTTGGCTTCATATTTAGTATGAATTTTGCTTTGTTTCTTTTTAAACCAAGACTGATTGTGTGAAATAATATCAGTGATAAATTGCACAGTATTTGTTAGAAAGGAAGTGCTCAGGATCTCATAATATTGATTATAAAGTCTTTCAGCACATGAGGTCTAGCACTACTCTACAATCAAAGTATCTTAAAGTCTTCATAATTTTCTGTGTTCATGTTCACATTCCAATTCAATAATATTGCAGAAACATCAAGTAATATGGTGATTATGATAAGGTGTTGTAGTACTCAGCGCCAAAGATGTTTTAGCATCCTGATCTCCGCATGCTTCAATTGTAGAATATGGTGTTTCTGCATCAGCAAGTAGATTCTCAACTAGAATAAATTACAGACAAACCCAAAATCACTTTCAGTCTGTCTGCTGTACTAATCACTAGAAAGAAAATAACCATGAACAACAAATGAACTTCTAAGACATGGCAAGTGTGGGATCTGGTGAAATTAGGGAATTGGGATAGCTTGATAGAAGCTAAAGAGATGGTAGTTGCTTGGATACATTTCAGGTCAACTGTTGGAAAACTTTGGAAAGAAATCAAACTCTTCATTCTAGCCTAATCAAATCAAACAAGGTCCTGTTTGTATCTGCTTGTCTGGCACGTTTTAAAAACTGAATTAAAACGGCAAAAGAGAAATGCAGGAACTATGAAGTACGTATAAATACACGCACGTGTGGTAATATCTGTGATGAGTGATAAGTTTTTTTTCCCTATGTAGACACATGCTAGCTAGCAAACATAATAAGGCACTATTATTTTTTCATTTTAACTAATTCAGCGTTGTCTGCTAATTTTCTTCCTCAGTCCCCCTTATTTGATGTACCAAAGTGGTGAACATGCTTCAGGAACAAATTAATAATAAAAAGTTTCTGTTTTGAGTTGCCTGACTGCCTGGCATTATTTGCACAAGCTGTATTTGGTGGAAATACAATTATATTTTAATCCATTTAAGTCAGTCAGAGGGCTATAGGGTTTGGTTCAAAGCATGTATTTAATTTTAAGCATGTGATTAAACCTGGTTATGAGCTTAAAATTAAATGCTTTGCAGGTTAGTGCCTAAAGTAACCAGGTTGAATAGACAGAAATACTGAAAACCACCAAGAAATTAAGGTACTTGTTTGGTTTTATCCAAATACCTTTGCTTTCTCTAAATCCCTGCTTTCTGTGAGCTCTTGACCCTTTCCTCCTCCAAACTGTGTCAGAAAAAAATCCAACTTCCATAAGAATGTGCCGAAGAATCAAAAAGCCAAAGTCACGTATAATGCAGGTCAAATCTTTGTCACACTTGTGGCCTTACTACTTAGGAGCAAACACAACTATTCAGGTTTTATGTTAAGAGTGCAGTTATATTTTTTTATGATTATTAGAAGAGCATCTGTTCTTTTGCTGTTTCCATATTATGTATATATTAGAAAACAAAATGATAATATATGATATCTTACATGGGTATTTCATACCTCATACTCACAAAATTCAAGGGGTCAAGGCCATTTAATATTGGCCAAATCCTCCCCTTAGATTACTGACTTTGGAAGCAGTGGACTCAGACTCCACATGTTGAGATTGACCAAGATAACAAGGACAATTTTTTTTAAAACACAGAGAAGAGCAGTCCAAAGGATGATGTCAGAAGGGCAAGGAAAGAACAAGGAAAGGGCAAATGTTGTAAGGCAGATTTAGGTAAAGTAAGGTGGAATAAAAGTAAATCTTAGAAGAAATTAAAACTGTGAGCCCAAAATACTGGCAAAAAGTCAGAATAAATGTGGGGTGAATTAAGGAAAGATAAACGGAAAAGATGGGAGATGTTGTTGTTTAAAGTACGGAACTTGGTGCCAGAATACTGTGATTATGTGAATTAGAGTGTTGAATCTCAGAAGGTGTGGCTGGATTTTAATCATGGTAATCTTGAGTTTAATTGACAAGTTTCACGTAATTTTACACCACTCCTTATATGCAAAATAGAAGCACAAGATTTAGTTTGCTGTAACATTTTCATATGGCTGATTTTGGGTTTCTAAGACCAAATTCTGGAATGCCACAGAAAAGTAAAAGTTTTAATGGTTTTCAAGGAAATGAATAAGAATACTCCCGGCACTAAGAATTATAAATATTAAAATACCTTTTTAAAATGAAAGTGGATGACTTAATGGTTCAGAAATAAGTTCAAATTCAAGAGTAGTTTTCTGTCTCCAGCAACATACTAGATGAGAGAATAAACAATACTTTAAGGAATATGAGGTAAGCCATATTTGGAAAAATTAATAGTATTAATTAGATCTTAAAGAGGTAGAGGGACTTAGGCAGTGGAAAGAATACTATAAGGAAATTTTTGTTTGTAAAAGGAAATTATACAACATGGCTAAAATTAATATGAAATTTTAACTTTGTAAGGGGTGAAAAATAATGCATTTACTAAATGCATGATTCCAGTTTTCTGTCCTGTACAAACACTTCTTAATTATGGAACACCTGTTTGATATGAATGCTATCATGTTTCTGCTGTTCTGAAAAATCTTAAGAGCTTGTTTCGCTGTGAATTTCTCAATTACTGCAACAGTGGCAGCTTCATATAGTGTATTTTTCATGAAGCCACCAAAAGGTTTTTTTATTGTCATACACCCACGTATTCACTCTCTTCTATCAGCCTAAATCAAACAGCTTCTTTTAGGCAAAATTTACAGATTAAACAAAATATTTCAGTATGGCTCTAAGGACCTGCTGCATTGAAGAGTTAAGCATAACAAACCCAAAATTATTGCAGCCGGAAGAGGGCAGTAAAGATAAAGCTTTATTTTCCTTAGCTTTTCGTTGTTTTCAATGTATGCTGTATTCTGAAATTGCATTAGTAAACAGTGCAAATTTACAGGTGATACATATTTCTGGTGCTTTGCTGCATTTGTTTAGTCTGGAGAGGAGGAAGCTTAGGGAAAACCTTTTCCCTCTACAGCTCCCTGCAAGAAGGTTGTAGACTGGTGTGTGTTGGCCTCTTCTCACAGGTGACAAGTGACAGGACAAGAGGAAATGGTTTCAAGCTGCACCCGGGGAGGTTCATTTTGGACATCAGGAAGAATTTCTTTGCTGCAAGTGTGGTTAAGCATTGGAATGGGCTGACTAGGGACATGGTGGCGTCACCATCCCTAGAAATGTTCAAGAAGTGACTGGACATGGCACTCAGTGCCAGGGTTTAGTTGGAATGGTGGTGTTCTGTCAAAGGTTGGACTCAGTGATCTTGAAAGTCTTTCCAACCTGAATGATTCTATGATAAAATATACCATCAGGTGACTGAAATCCTGTGTTGGGATTTATCTGAGGGTCTAACTCCTTCATGTGACAGTGCAGAACTGGAAGGTGTCCATCACTTACGAAAGTAGATTGCAGGTAATGAATTCCATGAGCCACTCTTGCTTCAACTGGGACACCCCCTTAAAATGAAACAACATTGAATTCTGGGTTGGGTTAGAAGAATGAATTTGCAGATTGCCAAAAAAATGAGATGTTTTCATTTTTTGTCTTAACCATTTCAAACTACCTTCTGAAATGGAACAGTGGGATTTTATAAGAGGAAGAAGGTTTTATACTTTTTCCAGTCATCTGTCTTAAGAGCTTCCTGACAGCCAGGTTTGTATTGAAACTTAGGTAATTTTCTTTGTGTTAAGGGGCAGTGAATTTTATATGGTAAAAAATTATGTGTGTGTTGGGAGGAAACTGTAATTGCAGAACAGCAGATATCTAAATTGTTCTGAATATTCAGTATGTTCCTTTCTGACTAGGCATTGTTATTCCTCAGGAGCCTGCTATTTTGCTTTAAGCTCAGGAAATAACATACCTTTTTAAAGCTGACGGAAGTGTATGTGTTTGCATACTTTATTTGTATGAATACACACATGGCTAGTATTATGAAACTTACTTTTAATAGTACTTTGTACATACAGATGTAGTGGGCTTGTGTGTGTATTTAAATATTGCCATATGGCTAGAGTATATTATCCATACCCTTTAGGAAACATCTTTGGAGAAATTTGGGCAAAAAATAGGAAAAAGCTTGATTTCTCTCTTTGAGGAACATAACTGGCAGAAGATACTGATTTAGTCAATGACTCTTAATCAAATAAGTGGTGCTGAAATTTGTGATCCACTAGCAAAGCAATGTCTGGCCAATATTGGGGTTGACAATGGAGGATTCTTAATATTTGCTGACATTTTCCCGAACAAGTCTTGCAACTCTTCAAAGCAGAAAGAGCTCAGATTGTCTTCAGATCTCTTCTCTAGATAGCAATGCAAAGACTGCCAGGTACCCTCCCCATTACTGAGTAGAGCTGTGTCAGGGGTGCACAGGTTCTTTACAGTCACAGTAAAGAAATAAGGCAGGAAGAAAATACATTGTGAGGGGACAGTACTGAAAGCTGAGAAAGAAAGAATTTTCCATCAGAGAATTGAGAAAAAGCAGCTTAAAATGTAACATTGAATACCTTTAATTTTTGAGAAATAAAATATTTCCTGTTCATGCCAATCTCTTGAAACTTGTAAATAACTGAATTATTCTAAGTTGAAAAATTCAAATACTATTTTCTGAAATTGCAAGAAAAGAAAAACATTTTGGAGAGACAGCATTTTCACTAGGATACTCTCTTGACCAAGACTCACTATCCTGTAGGGCATTTCCCTATGAAATGTAGTTCAGTCATGTTCAAAAGCTCAACAGATTTTTTTTCCTAGTCAGATGTTGAAGCAGGTAGAGAGCTGATACAAACTGGAGTGTCTCCATTGAAATACAAGAATCAGCTGGCTGAGGAAAGAGACCAGTACAGTTAAGCACATTTAATTGTTTGGAATGGCTTCATTTTGCTTGAGATTTAGCACTGGAAAAACCATAAGCAGAAGCTGAAAATAGTCCATTCTCAGACACAGTTCAGTGAAACATTTAAACACATTCTTCAGTACATCCTTATTTAATAATGTACTTAAATAATGTATTTAACTTTAGTCACATGCTGAAGTCCATTTCTTTCCAGGGCTTTTAAACAGAGCTTTCACTTTTACTCATATTAAAATGACAGAGTTGTCCACTTGCCAATATGTAGCTAAATTATATTTCTATTTTTAAAATGAGGCATAAAGACATATGAACCTCATGCTTTCTTCTGAGGAAGCATAAAATAACACTGGAGTAATTTCTTCATAACCCAGAGTTTCCACTGACTGTATTTATTGGCTGTATGTTTCAGGTGCCAATAAACAGAAACAAGTGCAGATTTCCTTGTATTTATAATATCCACATGCACCCTAGTAACCATCACAGAGTCACAAAATCTTTGAATCATAGAATGGTTTTTGTTGCAAGTGACCTTAAAGATCATCTTATTCCATCCCTTCTCTGCCAGGTACAGGGACACCTTCCACTAGACCAGTCTGCTCAACGCTCCATCCAGCCTGGCTTTGAACACTTCCAGGAATGGGGCATCCACAACCTCTCTGGGTAACTTGTTCTAATGTCTCACTATCCTCATGGGAAAAAATTTCTTCTTAATATATAATCTAAATTTACCAAAAGTGCCTCTTCTCATAATAAGAGTGTTAAAATGTGTTTTGGCCAAATGTCAAAAAAGATAGCACATGTTAACCCTCTGGAAATAGATCAACATCTGCAAATAAGTTGACAAGCATTTTTTTTTTCTGAGTAACTTTAACTGTATGTTGCAAATGGCCTTGGGGTTCTTTCATCTTTTCTGAAATCAGAGATAGCACTTTGCAGTGAAGAGGTGCCCAGTGATGATGGCAACACACGTTGCATGTAATAGAGTGTCCTAACCGTAGGCACATTGCCAAATTAACTTAAGATCCAATTAATCAAGATAACAGCTTTTTGTCTTGCATGATATGAGCCTGTTGACAATTTCTGTCTCTCAGTTATACTGTGCATAGCCTATATCCTTCTGGATGGCATCTGCTATAACCTGGATTTTTGCCAGACTGAAAATAAAAGTGGTTATTTTTCTTTTTAGCTGAAGTAATCTGCTGTTGATTGGAGTTGACCCTGTCAAACTTTCATTGTAGCACTCTTAGACTTACTATATGTCTGGTCACAAAACACATCCCAATTCTGTTATTTAGATAAGAAATGCAGACATTTGAAGCAAAGAAAAAAGTATAGAGTTGGTGATGTACTAGATACACTTTGACTTTGCTCTGAAGACATGCTTCTTATAATTTTGAAGTAATCTTTATTCACATTTTTACAGAAAATTATTTCTATTGTTTTAAAGTAAATATTATTTGTTTTTATATAGAAATTCACTTTTATACACATTTTGTTGGAGCAAGTATCTGTTCTTATACTAGCTTTCAAGAGAATAATAAAAGAATTTTTTTTTCTTAAAAGTAGAGTTTATACTGCTGTAAACCAAAATGTTCTGTGATGTAGTTTTCTGTCTCTTGTTGCATTGCTTCCTGTGAGACTCGACTTAGATAGGGCTCAGCTGCTGAGTGTATACTATGTTAGAAAGTGTGGACTTCAGCAGCCCAGTAAAATGTTTCAAAATAGGACAGTAGGCATTCCTGCAGTATGACAAAATCCTACCAGACTCCAGAGAAGCTTTTTTTAAGATTAAAAAATTAGGAATTTTTTTAAGCTCTCCTATTAGGAGTGCGATATGTATTTATAGTACCCTCAGGTTCTGCGCAATAAAAATGGTTAAACCTTTAGTCCTTTTAGTAGCTCACAGTTTTATTACTGAAGTTATTTTGTAGATTTTATGCTTGGAGCAAGGTCAGTGTATTGCACTGTATAAATTATTCTAAGTAATTGCTCAGTTATTTTATAGCTTAGTCACAGGATATTTTTATTATTGAACATAGTCTTTTCTTTAAGGCTGGGAAGAGAAGGTCGCTATAAATCACGTGGCAGCTTGCCATTTGGGGTTTCAGCTTTACCTGTGATAAGGATTTAATAACAATCTGGCCCAGACACCAGTTCCCTCTCAATTACCTTTCCACATGGGCATTAGTTCACACTGTTTATTAAAAACTCCCCTTGTAGTTGTTTTAATGGAGTGTTTCAGATTAATGGCCCCTATGGAGTTTAACTTCATTGCACTTCATTAAAGCTAGATTGTACAAAAGGTTACTTCAATTAAATTCAGAACTTGACCTTAAATTTGTATGGATTTTTTAGAAAATGTGGTAAAATTTCTGTGCCAATCCTTTGAGATTAACAAGGCAAAATCCTCCTTGGTGACTGAAGTTCAAAATACATTATATCTGTTCCAAATTTGCTTTCAAATGAATATTCAGATTTCAGGAGATTACAGGATGAAAGTTACTGGCCAGTGTATGATCTGTAAATGAATTGGCTAAGCACGTTTGTTAGAAATTGGGCAGGCTAAGCAAACTTGAGCACTTTTTCTTACCTGTCAAAACATTTGCTGGATGTTCCAGAAAACTTCTGCGAGAAAATAACCATTTATCCACAGTGCAGGTAAAAGTGCTTGTATAAACAAAACTCTCATATTTTCTCTGCAAGCCCCACACATGAATGCCAAATACCCTGCCTCTTTTGCATGGCTAAACCTTCCAGTGCAAAAATCTTCATGTTCTCAGTTGCCCATTTCCTTTCCAAATGGCATTGCAATAGCAGGTGTTGGGAGAGGTATACCATAGTAAGGTGGAAAAAAAGATTGATGCAGAACTTTTCTGGGAGTGACATCAGTTGGTTTAGCAGGGAGAAAAGGAGCAGTGGAGTGATGATGAAGTTTTCTGAAAGAAACAGATTAGCTTGCTAGTCTTTTAAAAAAGACAATGGTTTTGATGTCCTGAAAACAGGACTGAGGTAGTGAATTTGGTGGGGTGGAGAAATATAGCAATCTAGGTTAGGACATTTCAAGAAATATTATCATAGCAGTTTTTTTTTTTTTCCTTTTATCTCAAGTCTAGGTAACATTTTAAAATAGGGTGTATATGCAGCAGAGAATAAAATTATATGTGAATATGTTATATTTTGTCAATTTTAGCATTTATAATATTGTTACTATGGTGGACTCCCAAAACTTCCATATAGATCTGATTCCTATTTTGCTAAGGATTCTTCAAACTGTGAAATGATGTAAGTTTGTACGGTAGTTGAAGACAGTGTACAACATGTGTAAGTAACAGAGAAGTTGTGTGTACAATATTTCTAAATTCTACCATTGGGAAGAAATGACCTAGCTCTTGTAAACGGTTACGTTGGACAAAGGATATGGCTTTCTGGTCAAGTGGGGTAGACTTGATCCCAGGATCTACTGGGAGATAGATTAATTTATAAATTTTGACACAATCTCTTGCATAAAGGTGCTTGTTAGAAATTTATTTTCTGAATGGTGACTTGGCTTAACTAGCTAGCTAGTGTATATTAAAGAAAAAATTCTGTCCTCTAATGACATAAATCTGGAAGTCTAGTCTGTCATGTTCCTGGGTATAAAATGAGAATTATTTTATATCATCTAAGGCATCCATGATTAGTCTGGGTTTTCTTGAGTATCAGAGTATTCAGTGTTGCTTTTAATAACAGTTTTCCCTCTGAAATTCTTGTCACTAAGTTCCCTCAGTTCTCCTCAAGAGGTATAGTAATCTCTAGTTTGGCAGAATAGAGGATTTTTGTACTAAGAAAATTTGTAGCAATCTCTTGTTAACAGAATTAACAAATCAGAGTGGAAAAAACAATAGTTCATACTGCATCATTATCTAAATGAAAAATTTAGAGTCTTGATATTTGTTCACGTGTATATACAGAAACAAAGAGTGAAGCCTTATAGCATTCCATAGATTCACACATACATCCTGAAATTACTAAGATTAAACAAAGATCTAACATTAGACATTTTGAAGTGCTTCTTAGATGACTCAGCAGTTAGTAAATGTTATACTTAAAGGTATTTTTTAAAGAAAGGTTTATACAGATTTATATAATGCAACATCTGTCATGATTTTGAGAGCTAGAATCATATATTCTTTGCTAAGGTGAAGTATATTTCAGATACAAATTATTATTAGATGCGGATGTTGTATGTATCACAGTTTCAAGACAGAATATTGTGCAGCCTGCATCTGGAGTGGGCACAAGAGATCAAACACATATTTCAAACTTTCTATTTCAAGATCATTAGTATTTAAGATGTTCTTTCCAAGTTGTCACATCAAACACGTTTTCTTCTAACACTTTAGGGTAAATTCGTGGAACTAAATGGAACAGACTTTTGTCATTAAATCTTTCTAAAGTAATGAGAGATCTCTTTGTCATGACCCACAATCCAGGGTCAGACCATCCTGGTTAGTGTTGTGAATTTTCCCCTGTGGTTTTAAAAGAAAGAAATCTTACAAATGAATCAATTGGCTTCCACTCCCCTGCCCCACAAAATCCCCTTTAAGCCATTAAATACTGTCTATCCTTAAAACAGCTTGTTGACTAAGCACGTGCTATTTTTAATCAGATAATATAAAGAGCTGTTCAGAAAACCCGAAGTGTTCACCTGTATTCTGAAGCACTTGCCCTTTAAATGGGCCAGCTGGACTAAAGGGTGAGTTGGTAGTACAATATGTTAATACAAAATCATAAATGAGATAGATGCAGAAAGTCAATAAAGGGAAAAAAACCCCCCATTTCCCTCAATATAGGAAGTAGAGGACAGTCTGTTGACAATATCGAAGGGCAGACTTGGTACATAAGAAATTAAGATCCTTTTTCACAGTATCCATAGTTAGGTTTTGCAATGCACCGAGATATGACTTCATGAAGAATAAATGCATTTAAATGGAGATTGTGAAAGTTCATGGAAGAAAATGTGAAGCAATGTTTTGATGAAACTTTCAAGTAATAAAATTTAAAATGTAATTGCTGGAATGTGGAATGGCAAAATGAGGCAAGTTTCTTCTGTGCTTTCTCCTTTTATGCTCTTTCCTGTAGCTTTTGCTACTGGTCTCTATGCAAGACAAGCTGCTGCACTAGTTACACTTGTGGCTCTCAAACTCGCTTTGAAGTCAGGCCTTGGCTGTGGTTTTGCAGTGGTGTTAAGTGACACCGCTGCTAGTATGGAATTCACAGAAAAGGGAGCTGTGTGTTTGGAGATTTTTTTAGTTGTTTTGTTGTTTTTTGTTATTAATTCTTGAGCTTTCTGCGTGCTTTCTGTGTGCTTATTACCTTTACTATGGTATTGCTTCTTTCCTTATACTTTGTTGCGATTACACAAAATGCTGAGACTGGAACTGTCATCACATGTAGGTGGTGAAATGACTGGTGTAGCAGCTGTCTTTTCAGCAGGACTACAGTTTTATGTGTGGCTTACTTTGCCAACTCTCTGGCTTCCTGCTGATTTCTATCTCTGCATGGAAGTCATCTGCCTGGAGCTTAACACAAGCATGTTAAAGAGAGTGCTGGTAAAACAAGGTCCAGTACGTATGTCCTCTGAAAAATGAGTCTATTATTGTTTGTCAAACTGCTCTGCAAACTGGGAAATTAATCTTTTAGTTTCAAATCACTACACACAGAGCTCATGACAGAATGAGAAATACATTTGTTTCACCTATAGCTGATCAGAAATTGTTTATCAAATAGGAAGTCTCTCCTCCCTCCCACTGCCTGTTTGAATCTGCAAAAATGAAGGGTGCTCTGCCAATCCAGCAACACTTTTAAGTGCATGCTTTACTTCAAGCACAACATAGGCCTTTGGTGGTGATATTGCCGTTCATATACTTACATTAGAGAATGAATAAATTCTTTGTGATTCTCTGACCTGGATACATTGGCATTATGCAAGGTTTTGTCTGTGAGTGTGTATCTCAGTGAAGATTGAAACAGTTCTCAGGTTTTTCAGAATATAACATCCCTCTTCCTTCAAGGCGCCAGCCTATTAGGGCACATCATACTGATACTTGCCTCACGATTCTGATTCCTCACAGGATGCTATGTTAAATTTAAGGTCATAGGGTTAATCTTCAGAGTCCTTAACAGAATTGGTACATGTTACCTCAGAGAAACTCTCTTTGTGAATACAACCTCTCCTGACAGCTGTGTTCCTCAGGAATTATGAAGCTGTCAACTTCAAGGGTGAAGCCTGAGAGGGCAGAAGACAAGACCTCCTCAGCAACACAGCCAAAGCTTTGGAAATCATTATCTGAGTAGATAAGAATGACCACAAATCTCTGTCTCCTAGGTGAAGTATAAAACTCACTACAACTTAGCTCCCATGGGCACAACTAAAGACAATAAAGATAGAGGATAAAAAGGTTAGCTGTAAGAAAAGGAAGAGCACGAGAAAAAGGAGTGAGGAGAAAACTTGCTCTCACGTTGCTTCCTCAAAATAAAGGCCTTGGTTCTGATTTGGGACAAATTGTGGGAAGTACTTCTGATTAGAGAGAAGGCATTTAGATTTATTAATTAAACTTCAGTATATAGGCACCCATTTTTGTGCTCCTAAGCTGGTCACAGTTTCTTTTTAATGTAATAATCATACATTATTAGTAATGGAGTACATGGCTGAACAGCAATATAAGGCAAATAAAATTATAGGTAGTTCCTTTTAATAATTAAATAAATATTTTGTGGCTAATCATATAAGAGTATGTCAGATTCCACTAACTGTCTTACAATGCAGGAAGATCATGAACTGATACATCAAGATGAGAATGCTTTATGTACTTATAGGTAAGAAAAATATCAAAGCCACTAACATGTTGTGATCTGCAACTTTTATGAAATAGGACTGGCCCTTTATCTTTCTCTGTGTTCTTTTGGGATTGTCTGCCTTTGAATTCAATCAATATGCATAGCTCTTGCAAATATTAAATGATCATGAATCTGTAGTGCAACTGTATGTCACAGAAAGAGAAAAGGAAGCTTTGTATGTTAATGCTGTGAAAATGAGACTTATAGAAAAAATACCCCTAAGTGTTGCTTTTATGCAAGCGGGATCAAGTGGCACTTATTGACTCTGAATGGTAAAGTCTTAACATTTTAAATGCTATTTTCTTTGCAATCAGACACCTATTGGTTAAAATCCACAATCTCTGTCCTCCCTGTTGGAAAACTGGTACTTGAAACAAGATCCTTAGCCATAAAAATATTAGTACTTTTAAGATATATTGTTGCTAGGCTGTAGCTTATATTAAACCTATGTTTCTGGTGACTATACCCTGTCCTTAAGGAATATTTTACTAAAATAAAGACGTATAGAATGTCTCCTGATGCTTTACTTCAGCTTTTTCCAGACATTGCTACTTTAAACCTGCAGGTCATACTTCTGGTTGGTAGCAGTGACAGTCCTATCTCTTGAGATTCAAGGACATTTGTACCCATTTGGCATCCCCTCAAAGGCCTGTGTATGTAACCTAGTGAGTAGTGTAAGAATTCTGCTGCTGACAGTACCTAGCTTTTAGTTAATGTTGAATTTGTTCCATTGCTAAGGAATAACTGGGATGCATATAAATTTAAAAACCTCTTTATGAGCACAGAGTAATGCAAGTTCCTTTTCTCTTATGATAAAACATAACAGATTCTATAAAATTCATATATCTTTTTCCTAAAATAGCTTTACTGTTGACATTATAGCTTCTTGAGAAATTGGCTGCTATCTTTTCATCTGCAGGCAAAACACCTGCCACTTGTAAGTGATTGTTAGTTAAATCACTTAAAAGATTGGCACTTGTTTTAAATGGCAATTACACTACTGCATTAAGTCACATTTGTTTCTACTGTACTAAAAGTTCAATAACCTAGTGTACCTTGATGTGTACCACATTTCATAGTTGCAAGCTATAGGTCAAATGTAAAGACACTGTAATAACAGGTAATAAAATACAGAAATTGCCTGGCCTGTCAAGGCCTAGACATGCAAAGCAATGCAGGACTGCTGGGCTTGTGGCTCTTGCACTTCTGACAGCACATTTCTGCTGTTAGTTGCAGGTATTAGAGGCAGAGATAGCTGAATAGAAAAATGTGTTTGTCACCTGTTCTCCATTTGGCAGAAAGTAAAAACATTTCTGAGTAGTTAGTATAATGACTATTTTTGACTGCTTTCAAAGTTGATTAACAGAAGAAAAAGTACTCATAAATATATAGCTTAGCAAGACCTAGGGAAAATTATTAATCTATTCACAAATAACCTTCAACCATCAAAAATTTAGGTTGCTAAAACCCCTCTGTTTCTTTTAGGTTGGAAGAGGAAGTGGTCTTTGTTAGGATCACAGCTCCATGTATACCCTCTCTTTTCCTATACCTTTTAAAAAGGAACACGTCTTGTCCTGTAAAAATGCAAGTGACCAGCTTACCTGAAATATATTGGAGTTGTGGTGTGAATTCCTTAATGTCAAGTACAGTGACTAGTACAGAAATAGTTAAATATTGAAGAGGAAAACACTGTTTACTGTGCTGTAGGCATCTATCATGGCATTGGGTGAAATACAGTAATTTCAGGAAATTTCTTCCATCAGAAAACCAATCAATTTTGGATCTATGCATAACACAGCATATCTGTTATTGCCCTAAATGGCATTGGTCTTCCAGTCAATGCTTCTTTCAAAATATACCATAGAAAGATTTCTGTAAAAGGAGATGGTTTGTGAATTGTCCTGTTGGAACTGGTCAGGGATCTAAGGTATTTGTAAAATGCAGTTAGTGTTTAAGACGTATTCATTTCGATCAAAGAGGTTTTCTGGACTGACTCACAATGTGGATGCACATCTGTTAAATGTCAGACATTAGGTAGTAGTACCAAATAGCTCCCGAAAGAATCACTTTACATTCCCCACAAGTCACAACTTGCATATATTCAGCTTTCTGTTACATAAGGATTTGTTCCTAGCAGGTTGTATATATGTGTGACAGCAGGGCCAAGAGTGATTATGATGAGTGTTGCTGTCAAGTCATCATTATGCTTACTACCATAAACAGAGGCACACAGCTCTAGCACCTGCCTGCTCCTTTCTTGTAAACAGCTAGGATCAACTGAAATATATTCTGACAAGACCTAGATTAATAATTACTTTTGTTATGCATACAGAGTTGTGTCTTGCTTATCTTTTATGAATGTGGTGCAACAGTGCAACACTCTGTATTGGCTGGCAGATTTTCTGTAAATGAAAAGAAAACCCATCAGATCAAAATTGTACTCTTTTCTCAGTTTGAAGGAACACTGAATGAACATTCCAGCACCTGAGGCTTTCAGGGGGGAGCAGACACCATTGGTTAATTTGCCATTGTTTCTCTGTAATGAAGTTTAAAAATAACTGGATACCTCATTCCAAATTCTTGTCTGTGTGTGAGATTCAGGTCTTGTGGCTTTTTCCCCTATGTGTTTATAGGTGAAATACTCTGGATTTTTTGTAAATGCTTATGTTTTGTGACTGCACTGAGCATATTAGTGGCAAAAGTATATCCTTACTCATAATACTGGATCTGTTAAATTAACAACAAAACAGTGATGAGAAGTTTATCCCTGGGCTTTTTTAAAGTTAAAGTTCTTTACACTTCCTTGTGATCTCAGAACAAAGGCTCTTATAAACTTAATTACAAAAAGAAAAGAACTAAAAAGGACTAGGGAAAAGGGACAGCGACAGTTTGTAATTGATCTTTTTTCTTCTGCTGACTTTAACAGAGGCCGTTCCTTGTCATCATTCGATTTATCAGTCTGTGTTTTCATGCTCTGATCAATCTGCTTTCTCTTAAAATTTTGTAAGATATTTTATTTTCATTTAAATGCTAGGATGAATTAGTAATTCTCAATGTCCTGTTTTTCTGCATGAATATATGGTGAGTAGAAAAACTTTTCATGTTTTGAGATACAAAGCGATGCCCATGCACTTTAGTTGCTGTTAATTATGCAAGCTCTGCAGTGGCAAGCAGCATGTTCACTATAGGGTAACCTTTCTACTTTGTGGTTGACTGGAACACTTGATTTCCATAAATTATCCTTTATTGTAACATTTTAAATCTATCCATTAACATAAATACTGCTTGTGTGATTTTCTTTTTGAGAACTACTAAGTTTGTTGCATGAAAGATACTTGTGACAGACTTCCGTGAATATTTACTTTGATTTTTTTCTTGTTAATAAAATAAGTGACTAAAAAACCATGTTTACTGTTTTATTCAGAGGAAATCTCATGAATGTACTTTGGCAAGCATTTCTGCAAGGAGTAAAGATTTTCTGGTACCCTTCGGGATTAGAGCTCTGGATTTGTTCTTCCATGTGGTGCATGTTTTCCATGCCACCAATGATGACTGATGTCAGACTCTATCAGGGTCACAGTTTTACTGGTTTTTGTGTTCAGAGAACTCGTGGAGTCCATATGTTAGTCCAATCAGGAAGCATAGTGTTTTTATAGAGTCAGATAATTACCTCCTATGGTTCTGTTTTTACTGGCAGAAAGTAATTTTTAAGCATTACCTGACCTCCCCGTTGTGGTAGATTTTAGGTTTTCCATCAAAACCAGTCTGCTCCCAATCCATTCTGCATGTAGTTAATTTCTCAGTTCTAATGACCCACATCTGTCATGATGAATGTGACAGTAATTCAGTAGTGCTGTAAGAGGCAGCAGTCACATTACAACTCACTGAAGATAAAGGAACTGTTTCTAAAGTTAGATCAATTTGCTCTTTAACTGTAGCTTTATGTGGGAAATCTTGTTTTTTCAACCTTTAAAATGAAAATTTATTCTCTTAATTTTGCAGGATCTCTTTTACTACTAGGAGATTGACAGCGTGTAGGGGATACAGTGAAGGTTAAGACAGAAAGAAGTCTTACTAAATAGAAGGGTGCATGAGAGAAGATTAAGGAGAGCTAGTCATATTCCTTCAGTCAGAAATTAAAGGGAGACAGACACTGGAATTTAGTCAACTGGTCTGTAGATATGTGCTGAGAGATATTTTTAAAAAAAGCATTTAAAGTTGCATGTGTGAAAATTTTCCTTTTGAATGGGAGGAATGTTTCCTCTTCCAGAAACAGGAAGTGTTGGTGATAGAAAAAAACCTGAAAAATATTCTCTTGCTCACTGACCTTTGCCTTTTAAACTGTATTAACTTTAGATGGAGTACATGCTGTCATTTGATAGAACCTTGTGAAGTATAGAACTTAGGAAACCATTGAATTATTAGCTGGCAGAAAGAGAGGCTTGAGCAATACGGAAAAGATGGATTGAATCTCTGTCTAAAGATATTAAGCCTCACAGTCCTTAGTGAGAGATTTTCAGCTATAGATCCATACTGATTTGGGTAACAAATACCACTTAGAATACCTATATGTCCTTCTTTTGTCTCCCAAGCATGTAGCTGTGGATGTTTGGCAACATGAGACACTAAAGCCTGAAATGCCTAATTTTCCTCCTGCACTGATGCTACTATATCATTCTAGTAGATACCACTTCTGATTCTAACCTGTTTAAGGTATAAATGAGAAGTGAATAAAGCTTGATGACTTCAGGAAAAGTCCAAGAGCAAGAGTACTGGGCTATTCAGGTCAGGCCCAGGATTTCTGCATAGGTCAGTGAAAACCATTGCTTATGTTACATCAGGCAAGGAAAGTTAAAGTGCAAATATGGTAATGTTAATTATCATTCAGTAGGAACTTATTACATTGTACAGATTGTTAACTTTCCTAGCCAGAGAGCACTGCCACCCTGTTCTCTTGTTCTAGGGAAAATGGAAGGCTGATGCCTGCTGTAATTTCTTCCCAGCATATAAAACCTGTCTTTAAGATATTCTAAAAGCAAGTGATTGTCAAGGGGCGAGGTGGGGTTGAGGGACAAAATACAGTATGGACTGTATTCCTTTGTCATTATAACACCACAGTCTCAGTGTTCATTTAGGCAAAAGATTTCTCTTCCACAGCAATTTACTTCAGTCTCTGCAAAACGTTTATATTCAGAATGAAAAATAAAAACAACAGTCCCTCACCATTTAGCAGATCCCAGGTTTACTGCATACTAGGTTTTTCTTTCTCATGCTATTTTCTGCCTTACCAAACTTGTCTTTTATGGTAGAATCTGACCTGCTGTAAATGAACAATATTAATAGAGCTCTGTCATCCTACATTGGATTCATAGCATCTATCTTTGGCTCACTCTTCTCCCAAGTACATCAGTAATCTTTATATGTACTACTAGTAAATTCATTCATACATTTGCTGAAGGTTTAAATTCTTTTGATACTGATACTGCTTTATCCATTCTCTCGATGCATGGATAAGGCTAAATAAAACAGGAATGATGTAGTGCCGTTTTGAAAAACATGGCAGTTTTGCAGACTTGGGCTCATAATATCAAAGTGCAATAGGCTGTTTAAAGAGCTTGGACTATATGTTTACAGAAGATATCAAACTCCTAAGTCCCACCTGGTAATGGTTTATGGGCTAATACAAAGTTGCATTACAAAACCTCTGCTCATTTTTCTTACCCAATCGTGCGCAAAAGTGCACTAAGTTTTCATGTTGAAATTTCCTACGAGTCTCAAGTTTTGCTCATTAGCCTGCCCAGTAATAGCCTGTACTCCTTTTGTCCCTGGAAGAAGCTTTCCTTTTCTTGATACGTGCTCTGAATGTGCTCTACTACTTGGGATCACTAGAGCAGACAGTGAAGAAGGTTTGCAACATCCTCTTTCTGCAAAATGTAGCTCAGTGTTTAGAGCTTTTATTGATTACCTCCTTTCATGTCAGACTGGATCAATTCTTTCCCTTACCTTGAAAGGTATGAAGACACTTTGGATATGTCTCATGTCACAAAAATATTTCTTCAAATCTGAGTTTAATCTTGTTTCAAATGGAAATATCTTCTCTTTATGAGTCAGCATAGAGAAGAGTCAACTGTCATTTATTTTACAACCACTTTCTAAGTACTGACAATTAATTTTCCTTTTCTTTTTTTCTAGATTAGATGAAAGAATGTAAATATCTTTCAAGCTGTAATCCCAAATAACAGTTTTTTACAAACTTGTTTGTATTTTTGTTGGTTTTCTTTTGGACTTTCAAATTGCTATGTGTTCTTGTTAAAGTCATTATCTAAGACAAAGCACCTTTGCTTTATCTTAGGGCTCAAAGCAGTAAGTAAAGTGAAAAAAATACTCCTATATTGCAGATAAAATTCCAGTTAGTATATTTGAAGACAAATTTCAATATTCTGCACTGCATTTTCCATTGTTTCCATTGTTTTTCATTGTTTCCATTCTCTTTACTCAGTTTATGGTTGATTCGCATCTTCTTCATAGTACCTAACGTAGGCAGATGTTCCAAATATCATAACTGGGCAGTGGATTCCTTCACCCTGAGTACGGTGTTACCCCTGTCGTCATGAATTTCAGCTTCTGATTTTGAATAATTTCTGCAAATGTTCATAACCATCCTGAAAATAGAGGTGAATTTTTCAATTTCAAGTGTTTGCAATGTTGTTAAGCTTTGTTCTCTGCAAGTTTTTCATTTTCTATTTTCCTGTTTCATCACCATTCATGTTGCCTGTCAATCAGATCATCAGTGAAAATATTGACTTTTTTTTGTTTGCTGTTGTCTGTTTGAAATGCTTTCTCACTTTGACATGGAACTGCTGAAGTCTGTACTTGGGAGGTTTTTACAGGGTTTTGCCATGTTACAGGGAATTAATGCAGACCAGATTTTCTTAGCATACTTAGGAGAATGCCATAGAGAATTAAAAGAAAAAAAAAGCTTGTGTTTATCACATCTATTGCTTCCCTGCTATCCATTAGCTTGCAACTCTGTCAAAGAAATAAATTATGCCAATTTGATACAACCTTTTTTCTTGACAAATCCATGTCATATGTTTTTTATCATCTTATTATTCTTGAGGTGCTTATAAATGGCTCAATAATATGTTCCAGAATCTTTTCAGGAATCAGTTAGGCTGTCTCCAATTCCCCAGTCTCTTCTTTCTCTCCTTCTTAAAGAAGGTACCAAGATTATCCTTTTCCAGTCCCTTGAGAGTACCCAGTAAATTTTAGAAAAATCCATTAAAGTTTGAGAGACTGTTTCTCTGAGTCCTAAAGACAAAACCTAATCGAGCCTTGCAAACCTGTGTACCTAAAATTATCTAAATATTCCTTAACCTGTGTTTCCTAACTTGGCCAATTAATCTGCCCCCTTTAAAAATACCTGGTTACAATTCACCTTATTTGTAAAAAAATAAAGCTGTTTTATAAATTAATCTTTTTCTAATTATCAGCTCACCTGGCTTCCCTGTGAAACAATCAACGTGTATTTTCTTCTGGTTTTGTCTTTTAGTCTATTTATAGCATCTTTTTCTGCTTCTTTGTTAGTTGATTGGTGTCTCGGACATTTTATTTTGGCTCTGTGTGTTTGTGCTTTATATTCATAGTACACTTTCTATAGTTCTTTTTGACTTTCAGAGTTCTTAAAAAGGTCTCAACGTAATCATTAAGGTTGTAATATTTTTTCTTCTTATTAAATTACTTGGAAAATATGTTTTTAATGTGGCATCTTTCAGACATTTTGGTTGCTGTCACTCTAGTTGATGTAGTCCTTGCAAAGCACCAAACACGGCTTTTGCTTTAAATTTTGCTGTGGAGAAATGTTATTTAGGTGCTTTTGAAAGCTTAAAGCCATGAACTCTGTTATTAAGTGATAGATTCAAACCATCTTCCACTGTCTCCCATAAAACCCCTCGAATTAACTTTGATTAGATATGGGTGCTTTTTTCCTCCTTTACATTATGTATTTAATTTCTATATAAAAAATCTGTGGCTTTGTCAGCATTCAGGAATATAAAAGCATATCTTTTTCTCAGTATATGTTAAACAAATCAATGAATTTCCTTGGCCTTTACATATAGCACCCAGGATTCACACCTAATTTCCCAGCTTGTGCTAAATCAGCAAGTGTTGCTGGATGAGTTTGTGTTGGGTTTTTGGTGGTGTGTTTTGTTTGGTTGGTTTTTTGTATTGTTTTTGGTGTCAGTGTGGTTTGGATTGTCTGTAATTAATTTTAGACCTATTGCAGAAGTCATTCAAGGCTTCTTAACAAGATAACCAGTGTTAACTGTGTTGTCTCCAAAGAGGAAAGTTTTGGCTGGGGCAGTTCCTACTTGAGAAGTGGAGAAAGTGAAAAATGGAGGTAAAATCATAGAATACTAGAACAGTTTGGGTTGGAAGGGGCCCTAAGCATGATCTAATTCCAACTCCCCTGCCTTGGGCCGGTAGGATGGAATTCTCTTGAAGAACTCTGAAAATTATTCCCTTGCCTTTTGTGCTGCTAGGAAATCAATTTTTTAATAGGGAATACAGAGGATGGAGAGGGTTCCTCATTGGTTACAAACACAAAGAATTCCCTAAAATTCAGTCTTGCAAGTGGTATCTACTACCCTATGTCCTAAGTCAGAAAGGGCTCTATAAGTAAAATGGTATAATTTTATTTCTTTTTGGCAATCAATTATTTTAGGTGGCTTTCTTCTTGGGGTATGCCTGGTAAGGGTTTAGCTTAGTGGGAAATATGTAAGTTATTTTCTTCTTACTTTAGATGTGCTGCAATAGATTTCTCTGCAGAAGTAACTGTAACCCACAGTCAGCCAAGCATATAAGCACGACTGTGACAGTTGTTTACTATGGATAAATGCTTTTTGGAGCCTAAATTTTTGTGCTTATCTATGTGCAAACTGAGTCCATAAAAATGGCGACTCTAAATTAGGTGAATCATGAATTTTCTTTATGCTTGCTGCTATTTTATAAATCAAATAATCCAATGTTTCTCCTATTCTCAAATTTCACTGTTAGGTTAGCATTGTAGACTACAGTTGATTTTTTTTTTTTTAAGATCTTCTTTAAAAGTGTCCGGAGGTTTCTTTATGGGAAAAAGTTGCTGTACATCTTGAAGTTGTTGTTGCGAAAACTTTATGCTGTAAAATTGATGTAGGGGTGAACTGTTTCTAAATATTAATGCCAAAGGGATTTTTTTTGAAGATAAGATGATATTAATACACAAGATAGTGTTTGTTAAGATTCTTCACTGTTAGAATGGCCAAATTTTCTTGGACATAACGATAGATTTATTATATCATCTTTACTGAGATTTCTCTTGCCTGCAAACTTAAATTTTAAGTATTCAGTTAGGCAACTGTCCTCGCTTCCTCTTCACTACTAGACAGAAAATTTCTGCGCTCATCCATTTTGTAGCTAAAGTTAAAGAACTGTAGGGAAATTGATAACTATCTGATCAAGTAACTACATCATGTGCAGTAAAAGCCATAGCATGAGAGTTGGTGCTAATCAGATCCATTTCTAAAATACTTTATTTGACACAGCATTAGATGAACTGATATATGCAAATGGCGACAGAGGGAAAGGTCTGCCTGGACAGATCAGCTTGAAGGGTTGAGTTCTGTAGTTCAGCACACGGGTGACATTTTGTCTTGTTGATTCACCTTTGCCAAGCCCACAAAAGTCTTCATCGATTGGTAACCAACAAAACAAGACAATCCTTTTCCTAGGATTCTTCTCATAGTTTTGCCAATGGACACCAGATGATGAAACAAAACAAGTAATTCACTGAAAAAGTTCAGAAAGAAGATTCAAATTTTTCTAGTTGTGCACTTTTTTTTGGGTCATTACCTAGTAAAAATGAAGATGTCAGGAATAGGAAATGTATTTTGGAAAAACTATCCAGCAAGGCAGATGGAGAACTGAGACCATGGTTAACAGCAGGAACTCCCAGCAATATCAACAGGTATTGTACTCGTGTAAGCAATGTTCAGCTTTGATGGGTTTTGCCCATGCTGTTCCTGCCATCAGTGGAGGTTGTCATCATTGTCTTATGAGAGAAAAATAAGTTTCTTTGTAGAAATGTCAGCCTAACATATCTTGACACATCTCTGATTTGCTTGTACTGAAGTAGTACTGGCTTTGCGTGTTGTATGTTGATATGCACTGTGGCACTGTGCCCAGCATCTTGCAATTAGCTGTCACTTTGCATCTTCATTTTTGCACCTTAAACTGAAGGTAAGAGCAAAAGGAAAGACACTGTTAGTACAATATCTAGATGGATTAAACGTAGAGAAAACAAAGAAGAAAAGGGGGGAAAAGACATTAAGTATTTATGAATTCTTGCTTTAAACTGCTTATTTTGATGTGAGTTCTTAATTCCACATGAGGCCATAACTATCCAAAGAATTTTACTTACTCTGATGTTTTGATTTTCATATTTTAAAAACATTTTTCTCAGCAGTTTGGCTTTGTAATTTTTATATAGTTGGGAGTGTGTGTAGTCAGAATGGTATTTTTTTTTTTTTTTGGAAGAAACACAGAAGTAAAAGCAGGTACAGATGTAGTATGCAGAATATTTAAACCATGTGCCTTATCCTGCCTTTTATCTGTCAGTTTACCATTCTTCAGGTTTTATTTGTGTGGTGTAGCCTTGGAGCTGTTTCTTCTATTTTGCTTACATGATACGTGGACTAAACTTGCGCCTTTTTAAGTGAGACCTGCAGAAAAAGCTTTCAGTTTCATGTTGTCCTTTGCTTATCCTAGTAAGTAGGCTTTTATTCCCCTCAGTGTGCTGTTGTGAAGAATTGCACCACCCAATATGCTCAAAGCTTCCACCACACCCAGTGCAAGATGTGTCTAAAGAGGCGGCACTATTCAGTGAATGCTTAAAAGTCTGAGCACTGAAGATTACAGGGAGAAGGGATAGAAGGCAGAGCTTAGGCATGGCTCAAATCAAGCAACCTGTAGTTACTAGCTTCATCTTCAAATTCTACTCTAAGAACCCCTTTTTTTACTAGAATTTCACAGCATGTTTTTAAAGCAAATGTAACTTGTCTATAGTCAGGCCTAATAGTATAAAAACTTATAACTTGTCTTCAGTTTAACCTGAGGTTCTGGAGAGCAGCTGAGCCCACAGATTCCTATTGAACACGCATTAGTTACCACTGGGTAAACACATCCCATAATGGCATTTATAGTACTGGAATGAACTAAATAACTTTAACTCATTGCATCTTTCTAAGCACTGGTTTTCCTTATGTTGAGAGGAAGATCTTGAATAGCTTACAAATATTTTGCCTTCAGAATGAATAGTTCAGGGACCTGATTAAGTAGAGAACTAGAATACCATTTTGAAAGAAAGAAGAGAATTCTGCCAATTATTTCACCAAGAGCTATGTAGAAGATATATAAATGGATAGATAAATATTATCCAGTAGTATGCTTGAAAAACTGGCATACCTTTCTTGTAGTGGTGTGTTTTTGGTTTTTCAGTTCTGTGTAGGCATGTGTTCCTTGCTCTTATACCACTTTTTATAAGTTGTAGTGGTTTGGTCCATGTACCCCATTTTAACCCTTCATGGTTTCCCCCGAGTTATAGTTATGTGTCAATCATCAGTTAAGGAACCCCCAAATCCTGTCAGTCACTTTGGGGCCTCTCCCTGTGTCTAGAAAATTCCTGTGAGGGCGTTGAGTGATTGGCCAGGATCCAAGGAGTTCCGTCCCTTGCATTATTGATTTGCTCTATTGATTGTCATTTATGTACAGGGTCACCTCCTCCATATCCCTGATTGTTTCCCCACTGTACCCTTCCCCCTTTCCCCACCCCCATACTTAAGGTGTTACCATGAGGAAGATCTGCGCTCTCGTGGGCAAACTCTCTGGTGGTGAGGTGGTCCCGTGTGGACTTCAATAAACCCCATTTGCTGTACCCAACAAAGTCCTTCCTTCATTCCTCCTCATTGCTCATGCTGCCGCTGAGGCAAGGCCCCACAGGATCGGGAAGGTATCCCTGGATACTGGACCGTACCTCTCACTGTGTCAGAGCTAGCCAGGCAAAGTGGGACGGGACTCCCGAGACACGGTGACCACCGCACTTTCTCCATCAAAACAGAAATTATTGCGATAGAAAAAACCTAGAATATTTGCCTTTTCCCACCTCTAGCTTCTGGGAAACAAAAAAAAATGGTCTGAATAAAAAACCCCAACAAAAGACAAGAAAAAAATTCCTGTAAAAATTTCAATAAAAATACCTTCACACAGAAGGTAGGTATAATCTCAATTTTTTATCTACCTCTATTTTCATATTCAGAGATCCTAACCTCTTCTGCTTGCTGTAGCTCTTCTCAGTTTCATTCAGTAATGGTTTCTCTTCCTCAAATGCCTGAATCTCTTTCAGGTTATCAGTTCCAGGGCCACAGGTCTGTTACCAATATACATGTACAGCGTACATTTACTACTTTTCCAAGTGAACGAGGCCGTCCCTAGGGCGGGAACATAATGCAGTCTGACAATTCTCACTAGGTATCTTGGGAAATCTTTCTTTTGCTCTGTAGATAATGTGTGTCTGTTTAAGCAACAGTCTCCACCAGGGAATCCTGTCTTCCACCTGATAATTCACTTCAGTGGGAATTGGATGTTCTGAGTAGAATGCAGTAACACATATCAGGCTTATAATTCTGCTACCATACATGCTAGAGCAAGTAATAAAACAGCAAGATAATAACATAGCAGGATAAATCCTCTAGTTTTCAGTATCTTTTGGACTGATCTAATAGTGACAAAATTGTTCTAGGGAAGAGCAATCTGCTGTGAAATTTAAAAGGATGGATTTCCTAATTGTAACGATGCCTTGTGAAAGTAAACCTGTGGGATGAAGTCAGAGTGCCAGAACTTCTGTTTTTAACATCAAGAGGGCCCACTCTTGCCTTAAGTTTAACAACTGGGATTTTAGGTGTTCAAGAGCTGGCATGCGTGTTCTGAGGGGTAAAGACAATCCTTTGGTAAGGGGAGGGAACAATATATTTTTAAGATTTCCTTAGGAATAGGAATTTAGAAGTCCTCCTTAAAAAAACTAATAATACTGTCTCCTTTTCCTTTTCTTGAAATCTTTTAGAGCTGCCTGCAAGAGATGAAACTGTGGCAGAGACTCCCAGTCTTCCTGGGCTGTGGCCCAGCCAGAAGCCTGGCTGCCTGTCAGTGTTATCACAGCTGGGAACACATGTATTCATGATGGCTTGTTGTGGTCTCAGCAGAGGGGTGCATGATGCATCAGAAAATCATACAGGTTTGTGAGTCTGAAAAAACTATGTAATTCTCTAAAGAAATATTCAACTGGAAAACTTTTTCCTACCTTTACATATGTGGGAATATTTGTTGTCACCTACTCTAAAATAGGTGGACCAGATGAACTCAGAAGGTAGTGGTTGTCACTTTAATTTCAAAGTAAAAGGATTCCTCAAATGAATCAAAATAATATGACCTCTCTCTTTTTTTTCCCCTAAAAGTTGTAGTCCCAGCTTTACCACTAGGTCTGTTTACTCAGCTGTAATTGCACAATATGGTGAGCAAATGCAAAAGAAGACAGTGTGACCTACTTTAATGAATGGCAAGATTGGGTTGCTATTTTATGTTGCTTTTTGCAACCCTTTTTCAGGGACCAAATCCCTCTACTTTTAGATTATAGGGGTTCCTGTTTCATAGCTCACTTTCACTGATTTTACATCTGTATTAGTGTGACAGTGGGATAAGTTTGAGTGTCCTTATATTATCATGGGTTATAATTAATTTATTAATCTACCAAATTAATCTCTTTTTCATGCTGGTGGATAGTTTTAGCTCAATACCCTTTATGGTTTAAAGTTGCTCTGTCTTCTTTGTATTGGGTGTAAATACTGGCAACTGCTCAAGCTGAGACAGACAAAGAAGATTTTAATTACCTTGAGGGAGTGAAGATTGCCTTTTCAAACATAATAGACTATCACTTCAATTGGATTATTAGCCTTTCTATTTTATTTTTTTCAGAAGAATCAGCTGTATCTTTAGAGGATATTCAGTTCTATATTATCACCATTATTATTCAGACTTACATTCTGCAGTTTGCATTTTGTCTTTAAATTTTGGCAGCTGTTTTGGATTTTTTAAGATCATTATTTTTTTATTGCTTCATATTGCTGAACTTGATATTTTCTAACACCTTTTGTCAAATACAAGAAGATAGGGCCTTTCAGCTTTTCATTATTAAGAGCTTTTTCTTTTTTTTTTTCACATCCATGTTGTTTTATTCTCCCCCCCATTTTTCTGTTTTGTAGGTAGGTGTGTGAAAGGAAAAAAACTAACAATTTTTTGGCAGTATATTGAATATGACAGCAGGAAGGACAAAGATAAAATAATACACACGTACCAGTTATTTGAACAATACAAGCAGAGAAACAATGGGTGTGTTTTAGCCACTAGGGAGCAGTCAATTTGTGTGATTTGACTGCTAGCAATATTTCTGATATAATCTTGATTTTTGAAAAAAAAAAAACACAAAAAACCAACAAACAAACTTGGTATAGAAGCTCGGTTTGAGGTTTTTGTCTTTCTCACTCAAATCAGTATAACCTTTTCTTGGATCAAACAGTGCTAACCATAGACAGTTACAAACATGTTTGGAATAAATTAGCTCATAAACATTTTATTCTCATCCCTTAATGGGGAATGCTTCACAATGCAGTGTCAAATATGATGAGATTTCTCATTTAATGGCTCACTTTATCAATGTTGTAGTAATTGCACTTTTAATGGCACAGTGTTTGTGTGAAGCAATGGTGACATTCAGTGCTCAGTTAGACTACAACATGATTGATCCTCTGCATACGTTGCTTAAGGATCTTATAATTCATATTCTCTTGTTTTACAATGGCAAGTGTGAGAGAATCTGAATATGCAATGAGTTAATCTACATCAAATATCAAGTTGCTTGAAATAGTGAATATATTTTCCAAACACATGACCACGTAACAATGATCTGAAAATATTTTTCCAGCTAGCAGTGCTCAGAGCTGCACCTGGGCATATGGGAGGTTATACAGGCTTTGGAAAAAAAATCTGGAATAAACTGCATTATGTGATATACAAACTCTTTATAAGCTTTTCTAGGTGAAAGGTTGAGAGTAAAAAGCTTTATTGGCAAGAACTTGAGGGCAATTTTGTCTTTCAAGAGTCACACACATGATAGTTATGAGTGCATTATTTATTAAACGCTATTGTATAGAAATTTTAAGGAAAGCTACCTTATTAGGGGGAATTGAGTTCTATTTAAGTGAAACAGAGAAAGCAGTTTAACTCATACCTCTTGAAATAGTCTGCATAGTTTCTTGAAATTAAGAAGGAAAGATGTCCATCACTTAGGCCCTCTTTGTTGATCTTACATGCAGTAGTCTTCTAGTGCTTAAGTCCTTCAAAGTTGCAGGTAAATCTGCCACAGTTTGAAATGACCATACATTTATGAACTATAGCTGTGGTTGCTGCCTTTCTAAAATGCAATTGTTGGATGAGGTTTCCTTTTGATTAAGATATTTGCTCAATATATAGCAGACCAAATCTCAGTTTTTTTCTGTTGTGTTGAGAGTAAGGACAATCTTTCTGCTGTGTTAAATTCCAGTTGGTGACTTGCCAATTTATTATCACAAAAATAGAAAGAATTTGATTTCTGGCTCTGAGGTTTGTGTTTTAAATGCTGTTTTACATTCCTCCTAAGTTACCCTCCCTTCATTAAAACACTTTGCATCCTTCAAGACTGCATACTCAGCAGGGAAGCAGAAAAGCTAGAATATATATAACTTACTAAGACTCTTCCATCAGGTTTACCTGTGCCCCGCTGACACCCAGAGCTCACGATCTATTGTACATTTATCACACTCCTCTTCAGCTGTACTGGCTGTACTGTTTCTACCTTCTTTGCTAACTGGGGGCTTTGCTGTAAAGTCATGGTCTGGTCTGTATACTTGGATGCAAACATCCATAGCCAATTAATCCCAAGTGTAATCAGTTGAAATCAGTAGCAGTAGATTGGTTGGAATACATTATTCTTTCTTTTACATCTGAGCAGCTCTGCTGATTTCTGTTGGGCACTTGAGGGCAGAATTTATTTCCTGAAGTCTGTTGCAGAGAGATGCAGCTGTGTGAGCTACCAACACCAGATTGCAAGTGGTGGGCTGAACTTTCTTTTTGTGCAAGAGCTATAAGAGGATGGGTCAGCTTTTATATTATGTGTCTGCAAGTTTAGTCTGTTCACAGAGGACTCCTGCTGCTTTGTTCAGTTCTTTTGGTTGCAGAAGGCTTGTGCCAGTCACCACCACCTGGACTGCCAGGTCACAACCAGCTGTTCAGCCACATCCCTCCTGAGTAGTCTAATTTCCAGTATAGTTCCTGCCTTTGTGTTCCCCAGACAAATGCACTGACATCTTGTGTCTGACTCCAGCTTATTTCCTAGATGGTTGTCCACCCCTGTACCCTGGTTTTGGGTCCCTATGCAGCCTGCAGCATTGATTTTATGAGCTGAATGTTATACCGGCATAGGTGGAGAACCCAAGTAGCAGATGCTTTTCTCAGTTTTCTTTGAACTGATGTTTTATGTTGCACATTAATATCAGATTAGTTTACTTTATTAACCTGTGTTGGGATGTGTTGCTGACCCATATCTGTTCTTTTATTTGCCTTACTCTTTAATCTGTTGTTCTACTGAATGGAAACTTACTGAAGCCTGTAGAAGACTATCAATTTCCTTGTTATTTATTGCATGTCAGTGAGAGAGGTTAATTTTGATGGCAATTAATTTATGGCAAACATAAACAACAATTAAACAGTATTTGTATATTAGTGTTAACTACCATGCTTCAAAGGTAGCAATCATCTTAACTTATAATTAATAGAAACAAATTGTAACAGTGGAGAGATGAAAAAAATTAATTCGACCTCTCCCGTTTATTTAATGCAATAAAAATATAATGACTTAATTGATCTTCAGCTGCTATAAATAAAAGCTAATGACATGAAATGAAGTTTAGTTATTGGCTTCAGGGAATGATATTTTCTCATGTAATAAAATATAGTGGGATGCACATAAGTGAATACTTTATGTTCACCATTAATGGAATGATGTACTTTTCATTGTGGCAGGATAAATATCTATAAACAATTAATATAGGGAAGTCTGCTTGTTTTTAAAAGCTAATCTCTGGCAGTAAGTGCAATGGGACACGTTGCTAGATTAAATGCTTATGGAAAGAACTTGATAGGGGATATTTTGTGTCTTGTCCATTAACTCATCCTTCAGGACACACACAGAATGTCTTTGGTATCACCAAATCAAAACTCTAGTATCTCCATGTGGTTTGATAACCTGACCCTTAAAAGTCTTAAGGGACTGCTGTTAATGTGACTTTTTTTTTTTTTTTTTAATGCTAGCTGTAACATGAAGACCATTTTAATTAACTTTAGAAAAAAAAAAGTTTTATTTTTTGTTGTTTTGGATGGAAAAAAAGGTAAGATTAGGCAAACATCAGAGATGCAGGCAGTGGCAACCAGCGTGGGCTATGTTTCATCACACAGCAGGAAGCTGGGTGCCAAGGGAGATCATTAATTGCCATTAATTTCATGTGCATATGCCATGAGATGTATTGACATTTTTAGGAGCGTAAAGGAAAAACAAATTAATTTATTGAAAACAAGATAAATTCAGTAATTTTATTTACATTAACAATTCAGGTACAAATTGCTGTCAGAAAGAAAATGAGGGAAAAATCACCTCGGTTCTTTCTGTGACTTGTAACAAGCAAGTTAAAATTAAATTAAAGCACTTTGATTTTCATTAAACTAGAAAGAAATATAAGTATTTTAAGTATTAATCAGATTTGCAATTAAAATTAAATAAATGAGTCAGTGAACCAGCAATCTTGTTAGACTGAAACACCATCAGGTGAGCAATTTTAACCACTCAGTAGTATGGTTAACCACACTGTGTGGTAATGACAAGAAGTCCTTTTCTAAAGTGAAAGTTAGCTTATTTTTCTGTAATCTAAGATAACTGAAAAGTACAGCCATTAATGGCACGTAGTATATTTTTCTTTCATGCATTTTTTATTTCCTTTTGAAACCTTTTATTTAATTCTCTCTGTAACATTCTGTGCCAGTTAGTTTCACAGTTTAGTTATGCATTGTGTGATTATTTGATTGATGTTCCTGGTTTTGGTTTCTGTTTTTCTGTTTTTCCAAAGCCAGGTGGGTATTTAATTGGTGAGAAGACTCATGGAGTCTCCCCTGGATGTCAGAACACTGTTGTACCAAATGGCTGAAATTTCTCTTTACTCTTGAAATGGTAGTATTAATAGGTTTTCTTTTAACTGAGGTTAGTAGCAAAATTTTTATAAGAATAGTTACTTTTCTAGTTTCTTCAAGTCCTAGCTGCCCATAATGTTTGCCTCATTTTTACTGAAAGTAGTGCCAGCTTAGTTGACAGGTTGTTTTCATACTATACATGTCTGCAAATGTGAATATTCATTTCTCAGAACAGCCTCCTGTTGTTTTGTTAGGTTATTTGTCAAAGATTAGTCAATAATTTTATGAATAATGAGGTCTTTCTGTGGCCAAAAATCTTTCATGTAATACACTTTACTGACTGATAAAAATCTCAAAAGGAATCCTTTATTGCAGAAGTGTCTGGAGTAACATTAATGCAAGATACTTGTGCATGATTTTTTTTTTTTCACCCAAGGACTGAAAAACAGAATTAAGAACATCATTGGTTATGTTTCTTTAGTTTCTTTCCTTTTGTGGATGTATATGTATTTATGTGCCAGAATGCTTCTGCATAAAATGTATTTGGATAAGAGTAACTATAAAATTAGGTTCAGCCTTTTCTTTAAACTGCTAATGTGACATTTAGTCTTGTTGAGATGAAGATATAAGTTAACTGGTTGTTGTTGTAAACCAGGAAGCATTGTGTGAAGCTAAATGAAGCCATTAAATTTGGCAGTCACAGCCTTTTCAAAGCTAGAAGCTTCAGAAGCTTTTGCCAGATGATAGTGACAATTCTTCTGTACTTGAGTTAGTTTTATTGCTTCATAGCCAATGTCTCTCTTTTGGGATTGGCTTTGGTCCTATTCCTAGAAGAGCTACATGTAGCGAAGTGTCCATTACAATTAGGATAGGCTAAAACTCTGTCCTAAAGGCAATCATGAAGTTGCTGTTTTGAAGCTGCCTGGTGGTGTTCAGTCCAAGTAACTGGAGAGCTTCAGACCAGTTTATTTTCCCTTCTCTTCCTCAGAAACTTGTGTAGATCAACTTTGCTACAAAATCTGTGAATGGTCATCTGATGGAAGACTAACTTAGCTACTTTTAACATTTGAGGTTTTTTTCTCAGCATTTGCTAGTTTCTCTCCAAGTATGGCAACAACCATGCTACTGTCTGTATTCAACATCCAACTTCAGCCAGTGGTTGCTCCTCACAAATAGATTACCTGTCTCCTCAAGAAACCAGTTAAAAAACTGTGGCTAAAACTGTTGCAGTGCTTTCCCTGAAGTCCCTACATGTTCTTCAGCGGGTTAACATAAGTAGATGTCGTGCATACCAAGGTAATTTACGTCCTCCACAAATTCTCCAGAGAACCTCTCTGTACATTGCTAAAAGGAAGTGTGTGGATTTATATATTTGAATGAGCTTCTTCCTTTATTTGGAATCTGAAAAAACGTTTGCATTTTTTGGTTCTTTTGGAAGAGTAAGTGTCGTGCGTATTTGATACAGACTTCAAGGCAAAATATAGGTGGCCAGAGGTAGATTAAACAGCTCAGAGTGAATAAAGACACCTTAGATTCAGTGCAACATCAATTTCTAACGACTCAAGCAATTTCCAATAAGCAGACTCTTGCTTTTTTTATTCTAGATGGATTCTTTCTAAATGTCTGGTTGGAACTGCTCCACTATATATAAATTATATATGTCTTGAAGTTACTATTCTTGTTTCTCATGTTGTTACAGTCAATCTCCTTCATTTTGGTCAAAAGAGCATTGAATTAAATTGTGTAAAGTGAAAGAGCTCCAGCAGGAAATGTATAGAGCGACTGCAGAGGCTGTCAAGAAAACATTCACAGAGTTTAATGGCAAAACAGAGGCTAGATATTTTAGCAGAGAGAGTAGGAAGAATACTTCTGTACAGGGTTAATCCTGTAGAAATGCAGACATTGGTCAAGTATTCTCAATTTTCCATGCAATACCACAGAAGCAGTAAAAATGTCATCACCTAATCTTAATTGAAACAGAGGAAAATTATGTGACTTCAATAATAGCTGAAAAAAATTTTCCTGTTTGTAGTAACTCTTTGAATTTTTCAGAGAATGTCAATTAGTCGTTATTTCTGTGACATTGATTCCAAGACCCTTGGAGGCCAGTGCTCTGTAAGTTGGGAACTGTAGAAATGTGTACTATGTAGTAGTTCCCTTTTCAGGTAGCACTGAACTATACCTTAGCTATTGCATGGACCCTTGATAGTGTAAGTAGGGCAGTCCTGCTAAATTAGAAGTAGTGCATGTAGTTTCCTTGGTGCTATCTTGTGATTTCCCTGACAACGCTCCTGCCGTTAGTTTCACTGACCTGTGTCTCATGCAGCGATTGCATCAAATTGCATGTTAGTTGCCACAGTATGTACTCCCTTCCCCAGCTGAGATTTTTTTTCTTCATCTTTACACTCACAGTGGTGTGTAACTGCTCAAATCAGATTGCATTTGAAGCCCAAGCTCCTTCTGAGTAGGTCTCTATCACTGTATGTTGACATTTTGTAATCATGTCAGGAATCAATATAGGTTTCTTTTTTTTTTTAATTGACAAGTGCAAGATGAAATATCAAGTTAAAATCAACTTCCTTGAAACACTTATTTTTTTTTCAGATTAAATCTTGATTATTGTAGCTTTTGTGCTGCTATTAATAGCTGAAAATTAAGTTTGATTTTTGTCAGTTTTGTTAACAAGACCTTAAATACTCTCCAATTTTGGCAAGCTTTGATCAGTGTTTTCCCTACAAATAAGCTGAAGGCTCACTCCTGGGCAAACTTCCCTGTTTTCTTTATTTCTGTCTCAGCATACCCCTTTTGAAAGCAAATTTCCATTTGATAAACCAAGCTGCTTAGAGCTTATCCAGTTCTTTCTTATGAAGCTGCCAATTTGCTTCTTATTTGAAAGTCCTTCTTTAAAATTCGTTCTGCTTCTCAGGAATAAGATAGCAGATTTTCCACAGGACTTTGTTTTTCAATCCCTCCCCTGTTTTCCAGCAAGTGTATTTCAGCAGCTTTAATTTGTCAGTAGCCCACTTATGACTCAGCTCTTGAGCTTTATTTGCTCAAGTTTTCTTTTCTCTAGCATGAAGATGTAGACTCTCTCTCCCTTTAATTATAATAATGTAGATAATTACCATTCTGCCAACTTTTTTTTGCTTTTCACGATCAAAAAAGTTTCTGAAACTGGCTTGATTTAAATATATTTTATCTTTTTGTTGCAATTTAATCGTGACTTTTCATTCAATGATTATTAAAAAAAGTTCATCATCTTCTGTTACATTCCACTATCTGCCCTGTAAGGACCCTCTTGAGTGTGTTTTTGCCACTGTAACTCCATGGAAACAGCACGTGGGAGTGAGTTTATTGTGCTCATCTGCTGTGAGTCATTTTAGCGTGGCAGTAGGCCTTGTTGTGTATAGGATATGTTAGTTTTGGCCAAATATCTTGTTAACATCAATAAATAGCTTTTGAACTGCATCAGCTCAGTGCCTGGATGAACCTCCATCCAAATGGAGTGAGACCAACTGTTTGCACCTGTCTTTGGAAATGCTCATTAATTCTTTCATTGATAGCGTTCAACCACAAGCTCTTCCAGATTTTCTCTAAACAATCTGAAGCAATTTCTAGGCTATTCTGCTAACTGCAAATCTTTGACATTGAGACAGATCTGGCTGGCTTGACAAACATCATTTGTTCAGACCAGGATGATTTTAAAATTATAATTTCATCGAACTTCATATCAAAGCTCAAACAAAAGACTTAATGCTTTGGATTCCTCTTCAGAGTATGAGAAATACTGTGAGTGTAGCACACCCCACTGTCACACCTGTCTCCTTTGAACTTCCTTTTTAGGCTTGTTTACAGAAGAAAGACCAAGCTGAATATGAGATTGAGTGTTCTGAGTCTTAAATTCTCGAAGTGTATTTCGCCAGCCCATAACAGTCTCGTACACTTCATAAGAATGCTGAGGAAATTACTAGCTTTGAACTAAAAGCTGTAGTTTGTGGTCCCTTTTCCTGAAGAATCAAAAATATGTTTTACATTTTAGCAGCACAGCTACCATTTTACAAGTAATTCAGTGACTTTTTCCCACAACTCAGAAATCTGGTCTTTACTGGCTTTAGCCAGACTCCCACCTCAGTGGAAATATTCATTTTAATTTTAATTAGAATTAATCCCAATAGATTAATTAATCAACAAGTAACAAATTGTGAGAATGGGCCAAAATCTAGCACTTGATAAAGTAAATATGAAGTTTTCAGTCAGTAGTTATAGTGTTATTCAGTTTGAGAGACATGGATATGATATCTGAATATCGTAGGTGAGATATGACAATGCCATTGGAATCAGTCTTTACGATTTGCTGTTTCTTAAAAACCTCAGGGCAAATGTCAACTACGTTGCCAAAGCATTTCTCCAATCTGTTATCTGTAACACCTGGAAGGAGAGACAATACAATTTTTAACTGTGATATAACAATAGTTTAGCTCAAGTTTCTGCCAGCCTGCCCAATAAGTGTGACTGCAGGTTCATGGTACTAGGCTGGAATAAATTATCTAGTGATGATTTACCTGATACAAATATCTCCTGCCAGTTCTGTACCCTAGTTATGGTAGTTACAATTATCAATAAACACAGGATGCAATTATAGCAAGCCTGTGCTATATACATAAATTATGATTTCAATTTCAAAGCCACATTATGAATTCAAATATTGAGAGATCAATGGTTTTGTACAATTCTGGGCTCTGAAAGCAGCCTTCCTTTTATACAGAACTTGCAGCAGGTTTTTCTGTGGTTTGCTCAGCACTCACTGGGCTTCTTGAAGGAGGGTGAAGGATCTTTGCAATGAAGGAGCATTCCTACAGGTACTAGAAATCTTGTAAGTTTTGTGTCCTGACTCCACACCTATGGAACATATATTTTTATTTTCTTGCATACCGCTGAAATGCGCATGACCTTTTAGCTGTGTTAGGGATAGGAGGTTGGAAAATTTGGGTGGTAATGCTGTGGTCTTTCATAATACCTTCATAAAGCCTTCCAGGTGATTTTTCTGATTGTCCAGTTTTCCTCATAAAAATCAGAAATATATTTGCAGTTTATTCCAGGCTTACTTAATCCATGTCCATAAATTGCTCTGAGATCTTTTCAGAGTAAGCCTCTAGAGCTCCAATGTCCTTTCTCTTGATAATTTAGTTTTAATGTTAATTTTCAGAAGCAAGAGAAAACATTGCTTTTACAACATTTTTCTACAGTGCTAACAAGAGTAGCTAAGGAGAAAGACCTCCATATTTAATCACTGTTTCAGGATTGCTATGTTTCAAAAAGGAGCTTAACAGCTGAAATTCATCAGTCTTTACAAGAGCAGTACAGGTTCTGTGAGTGACATTTCTCCAAAGAAGGCTTTTCAGTGAGAGTCTGCAGATTTCACAAAGTCTTTTGTTGTTCTAGTGTAAAGGTCATGCAGTCTTCCTAACCAACATGTGAAGAAGTTCTGACACATACAAAATCAACATAATAGTTGTCTTTGATGCCTTTAGGCAGTACCAGTAGTTGAGTATAATTTTACATAGCTGACAATTGTTTCATTGTGGAGTTTGTGAAGAAAGACTTTCTTCAGCACTTCATCCTTCTTACCATTTTTGTTTTAATCTTGTATTATGGTAGATCAGCTGTCATTTTTACTTCATATAATTATTGTGTGGCCTCCTGATACTGATATTGAGAAGCAATCCATATTAGTACTACTCTTCCTTGTATGCTCAGGAAGAGTGAATAGTTTTGGATTGCCACTGTATGTTTAGGATTACATTTTTTATCTGAACAATAACCAATTAGGAAAAAAAATGCCTTCCTTTTTGCTGCTGGTGTTCATTCATTAATTGGCAAAGCTGATGAATGAGTGGTCTAGAGGATGAGCATGCTGCCTTCCCAGTGTAGCAAGGTGACCTGGTTATAACCTGTGTGATTTGAGTGACAGTTCAGCTTGCTGCTCTAGTTGTAGAGTTGGATCAATGCTAATAAAGAGTGGAATGAAGAAGGGTTGTAGATACAATAATGATCTCCCTGAGACCCTTCAGGGGGGTAAAGAAAAGCGTGGTTTTACTTTTATCACTGCTCACATATTGAACTGATAGCTGAGTCGCGTTTTCTTTAAACTGAGGATAAACAGGCTCTGTAAGTGTAGAATGTACCTTGTCATATTTACTGTCTTAGCCTTAGTTGCCTAAAGACCAGCTCTTGAAAACTGACTAATCTAGCAGTCATTCTCCAAAGTATTATCTTTGTTATGTCCCAGCACAACATCTTTTGTACAATTAATAACCTAAATTCAAGTCTGAGTTTTGTTATCTTAGAACACTTGTGAAAAGTACATTTGTGACTAGCTATCTAGAATGCTCTGGGGGATGGTACCTTTGTGCCCTGAAATGTAGGTAAATCTGTAATAGTTATTGCCAGATTAAGCAGTCTGTAGATGTACAGACTGGAAACAATTCTTTGAAAGCAATTTTTTGTACAACACATGCAATAGAGAAATTTAAGGGCTGCTGTTACAGACCTCACTATGATTAACAGAATAGATCTAGTCAGGTAGCATTTTTAGGTGTTTTCTGTGCTATATAAATTATATAACAGCGCTTTCAAGGCTGTCCTTATTGTCAAAATGTTTCTATTAATATAATTAGAATGAGTTGCTGAGATAATATTTTAGCAGAAAAAGTATGGTGGTACTATGGTTGGTCTTAATTGTCTGCATTAAGTAATTTCCAGTGTGAAACAAGAGAAACATCAATTGGCACAGACTCTAGTTAAACAGATATATGCTATTTCAGTAATTGTTCCAATTTGTAGAGGTTTATAATGATACATTTATTCTGTGACATTCATACCTATTTCATGTTTGCAATTTAAAAATAAAAAGAATCCAATAGAGTACCCAATTATAAGCACCCTAATGGATTTAAATAAAAAAGGTGAAAATAGTTTCCAGCATAATTAAATTGAGTGCTATGGTATTATACTGCAAATGCTCAGTGGAATTTGAAGCATATAGGAGGAAATATGCTGAAAGCACAGTAATTATACAATAAATCTCTTAAAATATCTACATTATTTGTGCTGGAAATGGGGGAATAAAACAAAACCCCTCTGCCACTGTGAGGCCTGGAAATAATAGCAAATGTATGTTTCTTTTAAAGCCCCTTGAACAAGAATTAGGCATTAGGACACTGTTTTACTGTGGTATGACTATCACCCATGCTTTTTTCCCACTTTTTTTCTTTATTAGAGACAAGAGAGTAGCAACTTGTGTGAATGACAATACATGGAGAATGCTGTTCTGTCTATTAAAGAGAAATGTAACCATATGAGATTGTATTTTTAGAGGTAGTAGGATATGCCATTGTATATATATTGAAGAAATCTCTAATTGAGATAAAGGTGCAATGAAAATAATTTGTGTTGTTGTAATTAAGGACCCTTTATAAGAGGTATTGACTTGAGACTGAATTTAGATTGCCTTGGCAATCTTTACTGTTGCATGTCAGCTTCTGAGAGCTGTGTTTTGTCCTTATCTCTGTGATTGAAAAGCTATAAGAACCCTGTGTCACAGGTGTGTGGAACCAAGTAGCACATCAGCATGAGAGAACTGGATTCAGCACCTTCATGGACTAGCAACATAATTACTCTTTTTGGGTCAGGCTCTTTAAATTAAGAGTAATAGAAGATTCTTTCCTTGGGATTTCAGAAGTATTTGCTCTGAGGGTGAGGAAAACTTGTGATGAAACTGGCATTATGTTCCAGGTCCCAGGAAAATTGTAGTGTGTTAATTTTTAAACCTTTGTCCATATCTTTCAAACTGATCCTGTCTGCCTGTGCATCTGTGAGGATTCCTCTTCTACTTCTCTCCTTTTTGCTTCTGTTTGCATTTCTCCACCCTCTACTCTCTCTCTCTCCAGGTCCTGTAGTGAGAGCAGGCCTTGCAGATCAGTGCTGTGAACAGTGAACCTGTGCTTTTTGGGCATGCTAAGTACAAGGTCTCATTCAGTCTGTCAAGTTCCAGCATAAGCTTCCAGTCTCGCAGAAACAGAGAATGTAGATTTGTTGATATAATAATTTGAGGGGTATCTGTTACCAATAAACTGTTTTCCTTTTATTTCTAAAATACAGTCCCAATATGGCAAAGGCTTTTGGCAGTGTACCTTTTCTCAGCTTTTTTAAATATGTACTTCATTACAGGTTTAAGAGGAATAAAAATAGCATTAATTAATTAGCATACCAAGCCCTAAACTGAAACTTAATCTCTTTCAATGTGTTAAGGTTGTCTCTGTTTTATAGTGTGACAGATTTTGGAAGTGTTGGTTGGAACAATATGGAAGACATAAAAGTTATTTATAAAAAGAACTTAATTTGTTTAACTTAATTTGTTTCACCTTTGTAGGTAGAAAAGGAGTAGTGTAAAATTGCTACCTGTAATTAATGAAATCAAATTTTGCCAGCTAGTTAATTTTTAACTCCTTCTACCCATCAGGAAGGAGAAAAATGGAAGAAATATTTAAAAAATAAATTTTATTTGAATGTCTATTTAAGCAAAATTTTGACTATTTGGATGTCTTAGGGATATATAATGGACTTTATGAGACATTGCAGTGTTTAGTATTAGTATTGGATTTACAGGCCATGGAAGAAAGAGAACAGTGGTTCATTGTTAAGGAAAAAAATACCATTGTGTCAGAATACCCACATTTTTGTGTACCTTTCCCTCCACCATCTCCTACATCAAAAATTTAACAATAGGCCTTGTTAATAAAAACTATGATAAAACAGATAAAGCAGATTCAGAAATTTAGTGCACTGACGTCAACTTCTGAAAAATCATGTAATATGAATTTACTGAATTTTCAACCTAGTGCAATTTAGTCATCATCCAGATTTGAGTTTTCCACGTGTACAGTCATATGACCTGAAAAACTGAAATTAGAATATCTTCTACCAGGAGAGGAAAAAAAAAAATCTTGGGAGTCTGAACTTTGCCACTCATCTCGTNGGAGTCTAAACTTTGCCACTCATCTCGTGCAATTCAAAGAAGTTTTAATGGCAAACACTAACAGGTGTTTATCACTAAACAGACAGTTAAGTGTTGGACAGGATCACTTTTTGGTCCCAAAGTAGGAAATAGTTGCCAAGATTGAAATGCTGAAGTTAACACGCTTTGGCAGAGGAAGAGGACGTTCTTTTGAATGCCCTGGCCCCAACTGTTTGCCTCTCACACAAATAGAATATTGGGTACACTTCATCTTCAGCAAGTATCATCATGATTCATTAGCCATAATGCAGCCAGTCATCAAACAATATAACCCAAAATTACTTCTAAGGTTGTGAAATTCTGAAGGAGAGAATTTATTGTGCTATTTAGAATGTTCTGCCTTCCTAAAACTTCTGACCTATTAATTTCAAAAGCAATGAAAATGATGTCTCTGCTTCTCTCCCATCTGTTCCACCCAATAGATTTTTGAGTGTTGAGTGCAGTGAGGCCTAGGTAATTACCTGAAATTATTTGCTACTGCTTGTATGTTCTTTTGTGTTTTAAACAGTCCTGTTTTCTACTGGGTGTGGTGCCGTGCTCGCTGAAATATTTGGGGATGTTCTAGGTAGTATTTAATAGTAAATGAGTATGATTGTATCACACACAAGTCTTGCTTATGTTACCAATAAGAACAAAACTAAATTTGTAGATTTTGATGTTAATTCTAATGCAGTTTTTGTTTCCATGAATATTTTTCTCACTTATTGGAGAAAGGGATAGCAAGGAAAAATGAGTATTTTGGATAAGGAGATTCAACTTTGTTTTGATTCCTATTTAGAATATAATTTTTATAGACTCAAAAGTCTGGGCATTCATTTGTGCCATGGGACAAGTCTTAAATGAGGCAAACTAACATGTTTTCTCTACCACACCTCATATTTCTTCTGTCTGAGCTGCATCTTTATACTCAAGCTGATGATACGTTAACTTGCATACAGGAGGGAAGAATAGCTAATGCAGATGGCTTGCTTGCCAGAGAAGCTGTACCATTCTTCATGAAGCTCTGTAAATTCAGTGTCTCCTGATGTCCTGATATAGGTTTTGAAAAGCATGTATGGGTCTAAAAATTACATATTAGACTAGATTTCCTTCTAGTATGGCATAAAAACCTCCCTGTACTACTGTGCTTGCTGCTGTGCTCTAAAGGTGTAAACCTCTTGTGCTTGTGTCCTGTATTTGCTAGATTTCCTGGAATGTCAAGAAGAAGCAACCATTTTTAAAGGGTGGAGGCCTAAGGGATTTGTGTCTTTGTCTCGTACACACTCCTATTTAAGTATTTTGGACAAATCTTTTATTGTTCTTTGTTACAGTTAAAAACAAAAATCTGTTGCTTTCATGGAAATGAAAGTTTCATTGCGATACTCACTCAGAGTGAAGGCGTGCCAGCTCTTTATGCCTAAATCCTTGCTGAAATACATACTCTTCTATTTTTTGCTCTCTCCAAATACATTACATTGACTATAGTGTTGTTTGTTAATCAGTTTTTACATAGTGCTGGCACTGTGTCTTGTGAAACCCTGGCTGCAGATTCTTGCATTGATACACTGGCAACAAGAAAACTGACAGCTGGCTGTTTTTCAGGAATATATAATCATGTTTTCTGATCACTTGCTCCTATGGCTGTCTTTCAACATGTAAACAGAGGGACAGATTCAAGTCTCAGCTACACCACTATAAATATGAGACTATCAAAAGAATTATTTTGAACTCAGAAGTGAAAATCAAAGCTCATTCTGGTCATACAGTTAGTTTTTAACATGAGGGGAACAGTCAGAAAAATTTATTTTTTAAAAATTATCCTGCGATGAATTAATTTATATTATTTGTGATTTAAATGGGTGCTTTTTATGGCATTATTGGAACTGGGATTGAATATCTGATGGAGATTTTAAAATTTAGTGACAATATTTGTTAAAGGAAACAAGGGTTTATCAGAAAACCCTGTACCCATTTGTACATTCATTCACACTTTTATCTTTGGATTAACATATAATATCCAGTTGGCTGACATATAATAATGATGCCAATAATTTAAAAATTTTGCTTTATTATTCTTTAGTATGCTAGTGTTTATTTAATTTTCAGTGAACGGCAGAAATACATCTTTTAAGGGAAACTCAAAACAAAAAAAGCACTGACAGTGAGATAAATGAATGCTCTATGCTTTTTATGGATTTAAACCATATTTTCAGGAGAGCTTTTATTTTTATACTTACATTCCAGAACACTGCAACAAAGATATATGTCAATATTCTTTAAACATCCTGCCTACAGAATTTGCATATGATATCAAAACCCAGATTATATAAAATATGTAATAAATTTCAATGCAAAGCGCTTATGAGAAGGGAACTCTTAAAGCAGATTTTGGGGTATAGCATTTGTTCTAGACCTCTATCTAATTGCCACAATTAATGCTTGAATGTTCAGAGCTTCTGAGCATGCCTAATTTGCTTTGAAGTCATAAGAAACTGCAGAATGGTCTTAGCACACAGAAAATGATAAAGCTGAGCACAAAACTAACTTTGTTTCCTGCTTTAATTCAGTTCTTCAGCCACAGAACTATCCTTTTGTTTGTACTATCACACAGTCAGAATGAAATGTATTAGGTGCAACCGATGTACTTAAATTAAAAATGAAAGGTATTTAGCAGCTCTATTATTTGTGATGTTGCCTGCTGTGTATTTTTGTACTTTGCTGTAATTTGCTTGCTTATAATGCTGTCTGTGACATCCTTCCTCATGTGAATATCACTTTTTTCTGCATGAAGTCTCATGCATTTGTAGAGAAAGGATGGACAGTGTGGGCTTTACTAGTTTAAAATAAGCAGTGTTATAGAATACTGAAGTTAGAGGAGAGAGAGGTGAGAGATTTACAGCTAATTCATCAATCTACTAAATGTGGTACAAAATACTTTCAGTACTTTATCAAGAGTAGGTGTACATGGCATTTCTTCATGGAAAAAAATATCATTTTCTGTGGAAAATATCTCACTTACTGATAATCTTATAGGTAGAAATAGATTGTAGTCTGCTGAAATAAGAAAATGAGCAAGAGGCATCAAAGTACTTTTAAAAATGAGACTTAGGGTGAAAGGGCACTGATGATAACTAAGTGGTATGAAATGTCTTCATGCGATAGCGGCCCAAGAGTGGCATTAGCAAAGGTTACTGTTCAAGAGTATCCTAATGAACTGAGAAAATAAAGAACTGCTGTTTTATTATCTTTGTGGATTCTTTCTATGGCACTTGTTAATCTAGGGTTAGATAAATTTTGCATTTTTAATCAGAGATTCAATCTCGTGCCTATTATAGAGCAGAAATTTATATCGTTAAAAATATCAAGGATAATTTTTTGTGTTACAGAACAGCTGCATTAAAGGAATTACATTAATATGGTGAAGACCATCTGCAAAATGTCAAAGTGAAGGCTGCAGGTGCACTTACGTGCATAAACTTTTCCTTAGATTTTGTTGCTTACTTATTAGCTAGAATGTGCATTGTATATAAACATACAGTGTTAGATACAGCTCTCTGTAATTCTTAACCTACACTGAGGTTTAGGAACTTGAATCCTGCTAAAGCCTACAGAAAAAGGGTTCTGGGTATTTGAATCTTTAGAAAGTTGGGACCTACACTTGTCACTGAAATGTGGTAATTCTAGAAAGTAATTGTAATGAAAAACGCAGAAGAAATATTGTTGGACAATATAATATGAAAAGGCTAGGAAATCACCATTTTTTGAGAAATTACCAGATGGATAATTTCTTTCTGGAACTACAATTTAAACAGTCCCTAGAACACCGTCTATCATTCATATCTATTTTGAAGCTGGAGTTTTAAAATCTATGCTGATTACATAGTTGTGTGCATTTCAGGTAGTCTTTTTTTGTGAGTTTGAAACATAAGTTAAGCAGCATGAACCTGTGTGACTAAACTGATCACATCTGCTTATTAGGTGTTTTCTATAACAGTTCATGTTATTTAGATTAAAACAGAGTGCAAAATAATAACCAGTGGAGTTTCAAGCACTAAAACCATTTCAAGCAATAAAAAAAAATAAATTGTAGACTTGTGCATCATAGTATACTTCCCCAAGATGTCTCAAACTGGAGTAAAGATTAATTTCTACTTAATTGAAATCCTGATTATTCTTTTTCTTCCATTTAATTTCACTTTATTCATATTAAATTTTTAAAAATAATCCTAAAATAAGCAAAAATAGAAGCTTGGGGTTTACCTCTGGTTGTTTCGTATGTATTCGTTTTCACCAGTGAACAATTTTTATTATTCTGTCTGTTTTTGTAGTCTCTGAACTTCATGCTTTCCTGGTATATTTTCTGTTTCTTTTCTGTCCTGTTTCTCATATCCTAGAAAAGTATGTTGCACCACTTTTTCCTTTAGCTAGCCTAACATCTCATTTTACATCTCCAATAGATTTTAATTGCTTTTGGTTATATTTGAGTTCATGCTACAGAGGTCCTTAAAAGGGATATTAATTGCAATTAAAAAAATCCCAGTGTTCCATTTTGACATAATAATCTATAATGCTTGAATGGGCATATAAAGAATACTGAAAATATGAATGCTGGCATGACCTACATCTGAGACAAAAGCTATTCCCTTAGGGAATGGAGATAATTTGCTTTTGTCTCATACATTATACATCTCCTCTTTTACACACCGTATCCATGAAAAATATTTTTTGTTTTGTATCAGAGAGTTGTTAAAGTAGAGTATTAGGCTCAGTTGTTCAGGATGTTAACATCCTGATAGGATTTTGGCACTCTCATTCTTTGTTTCCTGTTATCTATTCATTGTTTGTTTTTGTCCTCAATGCTTTTCTCCAAGTGAAGTTTTCTATTTTCTCTTTTATTTTTTGAAGAGTGAATGATATCAATTCCTTTTTGTTGGGGATGAAAGAAATGGCAAACTCTATAAACAAAAACTAAACTGAAAATGTTTCACTGATGCAAGCATGCCAGTGATTAATTAGCCACTTTACATTAAACATGCAACCAACCTCTCCAAAACTGATGCGTTCCTAGACAGATAGAGAACAGGGCTGGCCCCTTCTAAAGTACTATGTTGTCTTTTCAGAGAGGATTCATGAGCAGAACTTGTAGGTAAGGGAAGAGTTCAAGGTGCAGTGGATACACACCCCAATGGATACACAAGGAGAAATCATCTCTTCCACAACACTTAAAGGAATTGTCCCTTTATGACAACTGAGCTTCCAGGGATGAATTTTTCAGCTACTTTATGCTGAGGATAAAATGATGTAAGTTAGCACTGTGCTAAATTGTTAGCATTGTCTCTAGCTTGTTGCATATTGTTTTCCTGTTCCAGGTTGTAAAATAAAGGAAATTGGGCAGGATCTTTGAAGGTCATGAATCTTGAATTCTGCATTTCCTACTCTTCTAACTAGACATGTATTATGTGCATTAAACAATAGGGAACTAGACTGTTTTCTAGATAGGAAGCAGATGGAAGCATAGTATAGTAGGTTTCTTGTTTGTCTTTCTGAAGGTACCTATTTATTTCATAGACACTTTTGCCAAGTTAAGCTTTTAATTTGAAACCTCACCTATATATCACCACCTAGGTGGTGTGAAAAATAAAATATTACATGACAATTTAATAAGCTCTGGGGACAAATAATGTTCAGGTGAGGCAACTCATCCTGAGTGTGTATCCAGTTTATTAATTGCTATGTTACATATTTCACGGACAGTGATATTTTTTAGACAATTGTGTTTATGGTGTATTTGTTGTTAGGTTATTTATCATTCATCATTTTACAGACAGGATGTGAATATAACTGGTGTGTATGTAACTGTGGACTGAAAGATGTGTATTTCATTTTCATTCTCGTATTATTTGACAATATTTATATGGCTCTCTTATTTGCATGTTTACATTTCTATATTAATAGGCAAGTTTTTTTTTCAGCTATAAGCAAAAACAGACATTCACAGCACTGTACTGTACAATGTCTACAGCATCTAACTCAACAGAAGTACTTACAAAGTATTTTACAGACGTGTTTGGTTTCATCATTATTCAAATCACAGTGTGAAATGTTTCACAGCAAAGGATCCAAATGAGTTGTTATGAGAGTGCCATGGGCATACATGAATGTTTTAAACTATATTGCTTGTGTATTAACCTTAACATGAGAGGAAACACTGGATCATTGGCTTGCTGTGGGATTGTCGCTTGCTGTGTGAAAAGCAGCAGCAACATGACAATGTGAAGAATGAGTGAAATCAGCAGAGAGTGGCCTGAAAGGCTGTCAGGCTCTGAATAATGTTTGAACAAGTGTGAAGTGGGAATATTGTTAGATGATGTATGTGACGTATCGGAGCCTTGGAAATACTGCTCTTCTATCAGATGAGTTACTGTGTGCGTCTAAGCCCTGAATATCTTTCATCTGCTCCACACTGTCTTAACTGTGATGTGCTGTATTTCCTGCCTCAGAAATTCTGCTGAACATTTTATAGGGTTTTTTTTAGCTGAACTTCAGTTTTTACTCTCTTTTTTTTTTTTTTTTTTTTTTTTTTTTGGTTTTTTTTTTTTTTTTTTTTTTTTTTTTNTTTTTTTTTGGTCTTTTAAGCATTGGCTGTTCTGGGTAACTTTATGATTAGGATTATGTGAGAAAAGCTAATGGGGGAATAGCAGCCACTTTTCCTCTTGAGAGAATAACAGTACTTACAGTGGCTAAACACATTATATTAGAGAAATTCTTTTCTTTAAGGGCTAATTGTGGTTGGCAGTGCTAGCCATTTACAAGGTGTTAAATGTTACAGATTCCTGTTAAATTCAGTGGGAATAGTATTTAAGCCTTTAAATTGCACTGGATGAGGAAAATCTGTGGTATTTATGATCAGGAAGGTGCATCACTGCTTTTTCCTTTTTACTGTTGAAAGTGGGAATTTCTTGCTGAAGGATGTATCCCGTTCTCAAGGGCATCCAGTGTTGTGTTTTTTTAACTTGTTCAAGATTCAATAGTCATTTTAGCTGTGTGTTTCTAATGTATTTGTCTGTTTGGCTGTTGCGTACATTTCCCTGTGCTTTTTCACACTTCTCCATATTCTTAAACATTATCTTTTATGCCTAGCTTACTCTCATTCTTTTTACAACTTATTGTCTTTGTCAATATTATTACAAGTAATATATAATCCAGCTCTCTCTTCTTGCTCTTGGCAATTAAAACCCTAAGGAAAGTGACACCCTATTAAAAAACCCAAATAAGATATATGATACGATATACTCACTTGACAAGGCATCACCTCTAAAAAATATATTCCTTCTAATGTAATCTCTTGTCCTTTTTTATTCCCCATCATGCCTGTTGTGATTATTTCTGGTTATTATGACTTTCAAATCCTTCAGCTTTTGTCTACATGAAAATAGGGATTTTTCAAAGGCACAAATGGTGGATACACGCACATTTCCCATAGAAAAGATCGATTTCTGCTCCTTATGGATACAAGCAGCATGAGTATATCCTCATTGTCATGACCGATTTTTCTGGTTTTAGACACTAAACCTCTAGAAGATCCCAGTAGGAGAGAATGGCCCCCCCAGGTCTGTGATCAATATCCTTTAAAGGCAGTTTGTTGCACTATAAATAAATGTTTTGTTTATGTAGGTGGTATGGTTTAACCCAGCCAGCAACTAAGCACCACACAGCCACTCTGTCCCTCCCAGTGGGATGGGGGAGAGAACTCAAAGGATTAAAGTGAGAAAAGTAGTGGTTGAGATAAAGACAGTTTAATAGTCAAAACAAAAGCCACGTGCACAAGCAAAGGAAAACAAGGAATTGGTTCACTGCTTCCCATGGGCAGGCAGGTGTTCAGCTGTCTCCAGGAGAGCAGAGCCCCATCACATATAACCCTTACCTTGGAAGCCAAACACCATCACTCCAAATTGTCCCCCCTTTCTCATACTTCTCCCAGTTTTATATGCTGGGCACCATGCCATATGGTCTGGAATATCCCTTTGGTCAGCTAGGATCACCTGTCCCAACTATGTCCCCTCACAACTACTTATGCACCCACAGCCTCCTTGCTGGAGTGGTGGGGTAAGGAGCAGAAAAGGCCTTAGCTTGGTGTAAACCCTACTCAGCAATAATGAAAACAACCTGGTGTTATCAAGACTGTTTTCAGAACAAATCCAAAACATAGCCATGTACAAGGTATTGTGAAAAAAACTGACTTGATCACAGTGCAAAGCAGCAAGTAGGCCCTTATTATTAGGCAATTATTATTAGGCAGTTATTAGCAGCACTTACAGACTAATTATGTGGTTGTAGTCTAGAGGCAAAATTACGGGTCATTCCAATCTCAATATGTGTCATTTTTGTGTCTGCTCACAGGTAATCTCTTAAAAATGGAATTGTATCCTTATCCAGTACTTCTTACGCAGCAGGGAGAATGCAATTTTAGATTTTTGTGAATTTCTATCCAATTCTGACTGACTGAAGAATGGAAAAAGCCTTTCCTGTGTAAAATACCATTTAATATCCTAATGTGAGTTGCCAAATAGTAGCAAAGTAACTTCTGGATAACTCAGTATCTGTTGTGTGTCAAAATACAACCCTGATAGCTGGACCTTGGAAAGGCAAACTTACTGTGCTTTTGGAATGGTGTGGATTATAGGAGAGAAGAAATAATACATACTGCAGAATTTGCTTTGATAAGAGTTTTCAGAGCTGATATGATTATTGTGTTTCTAGAGCAGGATTTTGCTGCTTTGTTGATATTCTTAGCTCACTAAAGGACATTTAGTATATTCTTTGCTCACTAAAGGACATTTAGTTCATAGTGATGGACAGTAACTCTATGAATTGTCCCGCTGGCTACATTAATATTACACCTTTAAGTAATGGTTCACCAGCAGGACTAAGAGTCACAAACTTGTCCAGTTTGAGAAGTTTTGGTCAGGGCCTGAACCTGCCGTTTGTAAAACACTAATTTCAACTCTTGCTTGTATTGCCCTAAAGAATATAACCTGCTGTTCATAGACTTTATTTTACATTCCCAGCTTTAACAACCTTTGGAGTCAGCTCTTTGGCTGCAGCAAGATTATGGTTGTACATGGCAAGAACCTAAGGATAGTGGAACAAGCAATCTAATGTCCATTTTAAAGAATCCCCCTTACTTGGACAATATTCAATATTAAGATATCCTTCCTATCTCCCATGTGGCAGATGTCATCTGCTGATGATATGCCACTGTCAGTTGACTAATTAGGTATATTTTCTCCTACTCCTCAGGTAGCCTGGGGTAGCCATAAGCCAGTAATTGGTGAAGATGGTGCTGACAACATAAAATATTTAGAAAAATAGTGATGTGCACATAGGTAGCAAATCTTCAAAATTTGAGACTTTCAATGGTGTTATATTAATTCAATTTAGACGAAGAGCTCCACATTTGTTCAAAGTACTTTTTCATGCTAATTGGATACTCTTCAAAGGCTTAATTTTAATTTTGAAATTACTTTTGTGTCCTGGATAGATACTGAAATGCTAATATCTTTACAGTCATATGCTTTGTAGCTGGGGTAGAGTTTTCTAATATTGAAAATTTAAAATACAGGGCAGTACTTCTTACAGATGTAAAAAAAGACAGAAGAAAAAAAAAACAGTTCAGCTTAGTCTTATTACTGTAATATCTGGTAATCTCTAGTGTAATAGGATCTTGTTGCACTTTGGCTACAGTATTGTCACACACCCTTTGAATGTTTAGAAAGGTCATGAGGCAAAAATTTTGCCCATAACTTCTCTTTTGCAGTTTCAATCACTGGAGAATGAACTGAAAAGAAAAACCTAACCAAACCCTCAATAACACCAACAATAGCAACAATGATAACAACAATTACAACAACAATAATAATAGAATATAAACTCTGTACATATATGTGTGTTTTTGGGTGGAGGAGGAACAGTGTCATAAACTGTGGACTGTGATTCCAAAATATCTGAGGATCATTTTGCCTGTGTGCTAAGCATCTGCAGCAAGACTGGACATCTTTGTGTTTGAAGGACTAACTTTCTACCATCTGAGCTGAAAGTTTTGTTTCTTTTAGTCATAATTCTAGAAGCTTAGGGCTGAATGTAGCTGAGGCATAGCTGAACAAGAGGACTTTGTGGCTGTAGTATTGCCCTGTGAGAGGAAAGTAGAGAAAATTATAACCATTTTAGGCCCTCTATCCTTTCCTGATAAATCTGGCTATAGGTCCCTCCATAACTGATATGCAGTTTTGCACCTAACAAAAGAGCAGAGGGCATACCAGTGAATAGTTAAAGGTAGTGTAAATAAAGTATTCGTGCATGACTGTGTTTCTATGCTTTTGGATCTTAGCACTCTGGATATTAATTTTATATGAATATGTTTTAGTGGGCACTGTATCTGAAATGATCTGCAATTGACCTGGCCTCTAGGTGTAGTTTACAGATTACCTGGTAACTGCACAGAAGACTGATCTCTTTCTTTTAATAAGACATTAGTATGATTTTTCACACCAATTTTGAGTAAATTCCATTCTTTGGTTCTTGGAAATAGTCTGATTTCCTTGCTAATATGTCTTGGGTAAGCTTTACACTTTGATAACTTGGATGCACTTTATGGAGCAGCTGGCAGATTGCACTGGAGTTGTGCAACTACACTGTGGTTTGTGATTTTTGAATCCTGCAGCTGTTCATCCATTTAACTGACAGGTTTACCATAAGACTGAATGTGAACTTGTTGTGTTTGTAGAAATTACTCAATACCGTAGGAATATAAGGTTTCAAGAATTTAGCTGGTGGCATTCTCAGAGTTTCCTTCTGGTTGCCTCCAGAAGTCCTCCCTGGTTAATATGCAGATATACGCAGTTCGGATGAGACATGCTTGTTGTGGGCCATTCAATTTCAAGGCATCTGTGATTCTTTTCAAAAAGGAATAGACGTAGGAATGGCTGTAGGCCTTCTGAAGGGGAAGAGGTAATCCAACAGATCCAGACTGTTCCTTTTAGGCCTTTGTCAGTTAGATTTTAATTGCTGAATTTATACTGCTTAGCAATTTACTTAGCAGGTCTGTTACCCTGAGTCTTCAAAAGTCTTCAAAAAATTCCAATCATCTTAAAAAACCAGATCTGAGTGTATAGAATACCTACACCCATAAACCAGAAAGTTTGATTCTCTAATGTTACTTTTGGGGCCATATTCTAATACTTCTATTCTAATACACATGGCCATATTCTACTGGCATCCTAATTCTAATTCATTCTAATTCTAATAATTCTAATTCTTTTATTTCCCAATGAGTATTACCTTACTCAAAAATTGCAGTATTTGGAGGTGGAGTAAACACGCTCTTGAGATTAGTGAAAGTGATGACCTCTGGCAGAAAATGTATTAAAGTTCTAGGAAATTCCCCTGTTTCATTAACTATTTTTAGCTACTTTGTGACCTGTCCTAATTAAGACATGCATATTTATTAAACATACTTTCCAAACTGGGCTATTATTTTGCTGTTTAAATAGAAATGTATCTAGTCTCCTCCAGTGTCGAATGAAAGTTACAGAACAGGAAGACCTGCAAGAACTGGCTTTGCTACAAAGTTGTAAAAAGAATGCCTTCTGCCTAGAAGTACATTCTCCTAAATAGACGGTTTTAATGTAAGTCCAGTTGCTTTAGCAGAGGGTGCATATTATTATACTCTGCCTACTGTCTGGTGTTCTTGCGTGCAAGAGCTACACCTTGTCTGGTTGTCGTGGGACCATTCTGCGGAGAGCTGTCAGGGGAGCAGAAGGCTGGGGATAGAGCAGTGAATATTGCCATGTGATTCCTGAGTAGGCAGGGGGAAGAGGAAGAAGGAAAGCAGCCTGCAACATGGCAGGAACAGATGTAGCCCATCACAGGAGATTTTGCTGCAAGGTGGCAAAATCTTATGCAAATAATGGAAATACTGAGCAGAAAAAAAGCCCACTTACTTTGAAGCTCTTTTGACAGACTTTTCAATAGGCACAGTTTTTTCATAAATTATTGCATACTTCCAGGAGTACATAATATGACAGAAGGGTTTTTGGCTGCTTTTTTTCTTGTGCTTCCAAATATTTCCTTGGAGAGTCTATGTGGACTTTCTGCTGAGTTCACATCAGCATTTTTTGCTAATTGTTCCTGATGCTTCTCCATATTGTGAACTTTTTAATGGAAAAGTAGCAGCAGATTGCTGTCCTTAGAGATGAACAAAAATGTCTGTTGATGTGATCTAAAAAGAGAAAGGGTAAAAAATAGTACTTAAAATAAATGTTTCCATTTCAGTGCATACAGAATGAGGGTTAAATGACATCAAACAACTTAATAATTGAATGAGAAGTCACATTTCTTTCATAGTTTGTCCTCTTGACTTGCCTGGATTTTTGCTAAAGCTGGGTTACTGCTATGAAATTGCTTACTGGAGAATCTGCTTTTGCAGGGATGCTGACAGATGAACTCTTTTTGCACTAGTTAAGTCAGTGACAAGCTGTGACTCATAAAATTTGATTTGGTTGGCTTCTCCTATCAATCTGTGCTCACCCATTTTATCTGTGACAACAGTCTGTCATGAGGGTTGTCATTTGCCTTTGGCGGGTTCACCTCCTTATCACATGTTATCAGGCATAATGGTCTACCAGGCATAATGCTGGACACCATTTGTCTGCAAAAAATAATGGCTGTCTCTTCAGAAGGGAAAAGAAATTAGGACTGGAATTGTTCAAAGGTCTGAAAGAGACTCACTGTGTAGTTTCTACAGAACTGCTGAAAGTTTTTACTTGCTAACATTCTGGTATTGATTAATAAAGCAGACATTTTCTGTATTTGGAGAATATCAAATTATACACACTTTTATAAATCAGTCAAGCATCTAGAACTGAACAGGTGACTGTTTCACTTTAACTGAAAGCTGGCCATGGGATGGAAGCGACCTTTTCATGTAGGGGACAAAAAGAGCAAAACCAAAGGACAAGTGGAATACCGGTGACACTTCTTGCTAAAATACATCTAGATATCATGGACTCTAGAATTCAGGCCTCTGTGTACAAAATTTGTGAAGATTGCCAATTTAGTTTCAGATAGATATGGGAATCTGGACTCCCCCCACCTCTGCCTTATTTGTTAGTGTTTGGAACTGTAGTCTAACATCACTAGGTGGAATTTTTGATTCATATTTCACAATACTTATTTATCAAGAAGCTCCTGAATTGGGGTTTTGGTACCTTTTCTGCAGGCTGCCAAGTGCTTTATTGAATCTAATCCTCCAGTACATGCTCCCCCTGTGGCATGTGCCACAGCTTTGGGGAACAGCCATTGTGCAGTATATGCTACTGTGCAGATAGACCCTCCAGCTGGATACGAAGCAAATAGCCCAGACCCAGGGCAGGGAATATAGAGCACTATTACACTCTCACTTCACTTTCACTGGGCAGTTATTTTGAAGTGATTTTCCATCTCAGCCTGGTGGGCAGAACTGTTTATGCAGCTTTCTTCCTGAACTTTGTGGATAAATTAAGTATTTTTCACTACAGTCATGTGAAACCTTTCATGACCCCATGTGATGCAGCAAGTTAACGCTCACATAGGCCACTGTCTTATACATATGTTTGGGGTCTCTTGGAGAGCAACATTTGCTTGTGTTTTTCATTTCTCCAGGAATCTTCCTGTGATAGAGTGTGGTACTGTTTTCCTTGGCTGTGCAAATTTGTCAATTACTATGCCACAACAAAAATTTTTCATCATGATGTTGTCATCTTTCATTTTTATGCTGATGCTACAGTTATGAGTGTCTTTGAAACATGACCTCTCTGGGTCCTATCATGGTGGGGTTTTTTTGTGGTTTTTTTTTATTATTTTTTTTTTTTCCCTGTCAGGCATTACATCATTAATTATTCAAAATCAGATGTCTCTGAACACAAAAGTGAAGTTGCTAGTTGACTATTTTCTTAAATTTTTTGAGAAGTATTAATCCTATTTTTCTAACCTTTGATGACCTCCAGTTCTACTTTGAACAGGTGCTTAGTGGTTACCTTTGGTTGAGGATTGTTTCTTGTATATATAAGAAACTGCCTTTTATCACTGAAATCTTGCTAGATAGTAGGTATTTCTTTCTATCATGAAAAGAGGCACTTTTCACCTCTGACATATTATGGTTTAGCTTACAGGAATTCTTTATTTGTTGTTTTTCCAAAATCTTGATTATTCTGGCTGCAAATAAGCTCCCTAATCTTATTTCTTGTTCTCCAAAATCATGCCATATATCAGTGCAGTAGTTTTCTGTAATTAAGAATGATTACCTAACTAAGCCTAGATTGACTTCTATTTTTAAGTCATTTTTTAAATGCAGGGCCTTTAAAATACTTATCCAAATTGTATTTACAGTTGACTTGCTCACGGTAAGTACAGTTTTGCTCTTTTTAAAGCTATAAGTATAAAAGTGCTTTATTCCATGGTGATATCCACAGATTTTATTAAAATTTTGCTTTCTCCTGTTACAAAAATTTATTTAGAGTGCTTATTTGCAGAAGACAGGCAAGAAGTAGAAGGGTGCTCTCTACCTTTGAAGAACCAGGAATACATATCAATAGGGGTATTACTGCAATCAGACATTCAGGTCCTGTGAGCTCCAATGAGAAGCTCTTGGTTTTTTGATTAAAATGAAACGCAACATTTCTGCCTCTTTTTATACTAGTTCTCACCCATTTTCATCCCTTCCTGCTCCCTTCAAACCCTCAAATTCCCTTGTACCCCAGTAACTACTTTATCTTTTGCATGTCTTTGCTCCTACCAGACAATTTCTTTTCCTCACTTGACTCCCAGTGTTCATCTGTTAGATTATAGTATCTTAATTTCTTTTCACTCTGTAAAATTTCTTTCTTCCTTCCCTGCATCCCTCCCTTTTCTTCCCTCTGGCCAGTCTTCGTACTACTGGCATTTGCTACCTAGGACATAGTATTTATCTTTGGGTAAGTATACACAGAACTTTTTCTGTAAAGCTGACTTTAAGACAACTTTGCTTCAGTAGTGAGCAATATGGAACCAAACTCAGATGTGATAATGACAAAGTTCAAAATTTGGTTTTGGCAAATGCTGGAGAATATGAACTCATGGCTTCAATTTGTGAGACAAACGATCTTGGTCTGGCTTCCTGCTAGCAGAAGCTTCCCTCTTCCTTCTGTGACACGTTATAGCCGACTTTAGAGCAGTTTTCAAGTGAGGCCTGACAGTCTTTCATTCTGGCCGACTGATACAAGGTGGTAGTCTTTCAATGGTAAACACAAAATACAGAATCCTGATGGTGTTGAAATGAATGACAGGAACGTCTACTGACTTTGTCAGAGGACTATCTAGGGATTGTTGTTGCTTCTGACTTCAGGGAATTCAAAACTGGATTCTGGCATAAAGAGAAAACACTTGTATATATTGCATGCCTTTCAGACCTTTGAAAAGCCAGAGCTTACTGATGTTCTTTTAATTACTGGATGATGTTGTACAGGAGTGTGAATCTGAGGTACTGCAGCCCTGGTGGGAGAGATGCTCAGCCAGCTGAAACTGATTTGTATTGCACTTTGAAAAGGCAGCATTGGAGCCAGCCTGGCTGTTGTTAAATTGCTTTCTAAAGCTACTATTGTAAGTAGCTTGCTGTTCAGATACAGAAGAATCTGTCTGTAACCAGGGATTCACTTTCATTTTCCTGAAACGGGTTCAGACAAACCTTTATGATTTCCCTAGAGAAATACTTTATGTTCATATTGTTCATTCCAGGTGCATGGCTGCAGCCATACACCTTACTTCCTCACAACAATTTACTATACATGTCAGCATTGGCTTTGCTGCTGTGACTGAGATAATTTGTTCTTTCTCATGAAAGGAAAGTTAGAATCAAGGATGATGAGAGAATCTCATATTTCACTCCAACTGAAACCCATAGGGAGAGGTTAATATTATACAAGACCGTCTAATTCTGTTTAAAAAAACCCCAAAAATATCAATTGTAATTTTCCCCCCACAACAGCATCTGTGAGGTATCTTACAGAAACTGTGTGATTCTCACAGGGAAGAAGAGGGAGGGATGGATTGCTTCTTTTCCTTACTAGCTTTTGTGATTCTCACTATCTTTTGGAATAATAATTGTGATTGTGACGAACCACTAAGCTTTGAAAAGAGACAGCTATGCTTCTGTGTACAAAATGGTGACAACATTCAAGGAAAACATTTTCCTCATGTTCAGATTGTACATTATGGACAATCTATTTATTGCCACTTCTCTTGCCTGGTTAATAGTGTGGGTTTGGCACTTTTTTTTTTCTGCATGTGTGAGGAAATAGCTAAACCTAACTGGTTATCTGCTTAAGTGCAGAAACTTGGACAGATAAAAGGGAGGGAAGAAGGAAGATGGAAAAAGAAGAGGGATTTTAACTGTTTCTAGCTTGTTCAAATTTATTTTATAGCATGATAATAGCACTGCTAGTAAAGGTTTTGAGAATCAGTATTTCTGTCTTCCAAATAGTTTCTTTTTTCTCAAGGTTTTCATTTTATCCAGATTTGAGTGGAGGGGGTATGCATTTTTGTGCATCTATATATAAAATCCAATTTTCCTCTAAATAAAAGATAAGGAGAAAACTTCTGCTAGACCCTGCAGTTACCAAGTGGGTTCACTAAGAGCCAGATTACTGCATCGCTTTTCAAATTTTGCAGCAGAAACCCATAAAGGTGGCTCTGAGCATGTGGAACCATGGACACCAAGATTCCTTTTTCCTTGGTCACATGGCAGTCCAGCTGGGCCATTGTCTTTGGCTTTTGAAGTCATGAAGCACTAACATTTAGTCCATTTCTGGTGGGCTGTTGTGACTTCATTTTGAGTCCTGTGGAAGATGACTCAGAATAATGCTGAGCCTGAAACCTTTCAGCAAAATGGTTTGGACTCAACAAAGTAACATCTTCTGACCAGGTTTTAAACTAATCTGGGTCTTAGCATTTAAGCACTACATTTCCTGAAGACTAACTTTTGCGAAAATAATTTATTGCTTAATAACTTGTGGCATATCCACTGAAAGTTCCTTTTCACTGTTTATGTGCAGTGCAAAATGAAGAATAAAACTTTAAATAATTGTGGGCCCTCTAGCGGTCTGCCTGGAGCTGCATGTTCAGAAAATTACAAGACTGAAATGTATAACCTAGTTTATGTATTCCAATATTTGCTGATCATACTAGGCAAAATGTAGTTTTTTGGATTCCATTGTGTCCTCTGGTTATTTATATTAATGAAAAAAGAAAAAAACCCCCTTTACTCCAAAAATCTTGCAGTCTAAATGGAAGAGAAATGTTGGTCAGGTATCTCAGTCCATCAGCAGTAAGCAGCCATAGCTCAAGGATTTCTCACAGCCAACAATAAATTGGCACCTCTGCTGAAAGAAGAAGTCTCAAATCCCGATTTTCCATGATCAGTGTATTTTATTTTTCTGCCATCATCTCTCTTGTACAGGTACGCTGAACAAGCCCACTTGTAAGAAAAAAAAGAAAAAGACCTAATCTTACTATAATCTTCTCTAATACACATATTCACATAAAGTACATTAACTGATTAAAAATTAACAGTTTAAAAATAACTCCAAAGGTTTGACAAGTGCTAACTGGGTCTTAGTCATTGTTAACTTGCATATATAATTCTTTCTTATGAGATATATGCTTACAACCATCCTTTTAGGTAGAGATAACAGACTGCTCTTTTGGCAGAGAATGATGATGTGATTAATCCTGTAGCAGGACTTTTCCATTTGATCACCTACAAAAATAATACCTTTCTTCCTATAATACTCTCCCCCCCTTTTTTTTTTCTGTTTCTGTTTGTTTTCTCTCCCCTTGAAGAGTTGCTGCCAGAGGAAAGTGCAAAAAAGCCAGCTGTAGTAGAAAATTTGATTATGCAAATGTAGTTTAGAATTTGTAGAGAGTTACAGAAGATTAACAGTGTGTGATGTGAGAAATGAATGCAGCTTCTTTTTCAGGATGAATAACTGCAAGCTAATGTTGATCTGTGGATGAAACATTCAGATAAAATCAGCAGTTGTGTTCTTCTGCCTCCCTCCTTCCAGTTTTCGTGTTTGTTTTTTACCAAATACTCTACAAAACTCCCTAATCTTTGAAGAATATGAAGATTGTAGAAATATAGAAAAGCACAAGTGTCGTAGATATTTCATCAGAGAACAGGCCTTATTGTCTTTTATACAGGACCTGCAGGGGATGAAATAGTAACTGCAAGTGACAGGTTCACAGCAAGTAAAAAGAGATACTTCACAGAGTACAATGTAAAGTTGTAAAAGCTGATTGTCCCTGGATTTTGGGGATATTAAAATGTTCAAAAATTCAATAGATATGTTTCTGAAAAGAAAATCTATGAAGACTGTTGCCTGTGGCTCAGAAAGTCTGGAAGACACAAATCATATGAATCAAAGGAAAATATTCTAGAGAACTACTTTTGTATGCTGCTTCTGTTCTTACATTCCCATCTATACCTGCTACTGACCACTGTCAGAGACAGGATACTGGATGGACTTGGCTTGGTGTGCCTGCATCTTTGGAAAAAATCAGGTTTTGTCTTACATTTCAGTTTTGTATTTCTTTCAGATCCCTGCCTCCAGATGAGACTCAAACCACAAACACTAGGCTATCCACCAAGGAGTTCCTAATATCATTTCCATCATAGCTGAAACCAAAAGGAAGCATAAATGTCGAAGAAAAATCTTGCTGAATTCTTTCAGACCAAATTAAAACAACCAGCTTCCTCCCCAGCTCCCTTACCTTCTGGAAATAACAAACCAGTGAATGAAGACAAACACATTCTCATTGGTCCTTAAAGATTTAAGCTTTTCCCTGAGTGAAGATAATGGATCTTCCTTAGACAGGATGTCTTTAGGTTTGGATATTCTGTCAGGCTGCAGGCTCTCTTTGGGTATGTGCAGATTGAACTGTGTCCTTCTTGCTTTCATTAAAATGTTTTGTGCTAAGCACAGATCTCCACTTCAGTGTCCTTGGGAAATATTATCTTTATACTTTTGTAAAGAATCAGTATTGCTTTAGGTATCACAGTCCTATTACTTTGTGGCAGTCTTTGTTCTTCAGACCTCATAAGCTTTTACTTTTTCCTTTTCCCTTGATAAAAGACATGGTTTGATTTTGTTATCTGATTTTATAGAAAAGTTGGCAATATTACGTACTGATATGGCAGGAATTCTATTCATGTGAAAGCTTCTGAATCTTCATAAAATAGGGTTATGGATTTTAATAATAACATCTTTTCTCAAAATTTGTCAGTCAGGTGATAATTGTGAGTTTTAATAAAAGCAAACACATGATTTTCAAGAAGTCTGATCAAACCCCCTTGCTTTGGTAGCTGTTGAGGTTTCATTTTTTGATGTTTGAGATCAAACATCAGTACAAACCTCAATATTTGTATGAAGAAGAGATAATTCATAAGTATAATTCTTTCCTTTAGAGTATAAAGTTGTCATGGTTTAACCCCAGGCAGCAGCCGAGCCCCACACAGCCACTCGCTCACTGCCCCACCAGCAGGATCAGGGAGAGAATTGGAATGGGAAAGGATAGGAAACTCGTGGGTTGAGATAAAGACACTTTAATAGGGAAAGCAAAAGTCATGCAAGCAAAGCAAAACAGGGAATGATTTCACTGCTTCCCATGGGCAGGCAGGTGTTTAGCCATCTCCAGGAGAGCAGGGACCCATCATGTGTAATGGTGACTTGAGAATACAAAAAACATCACTCTAAACATCCCCCTCTTCCTCCTTCTTCCCCCCAACTTGATACACTAAGCATGATCACATATGGTGTGGAATATCCCTTTGGACCCCCTTCCCTTGGGGTCACCTGTCCTGACTGTGTCTCCTCCCAACCTCCCATCCACCCCCAACTTCCTTTCCAATGTGGCAGTACTGCCAAATTCCAAATTCCTTGGTGCTGTGAAAGCCCTGCTCAGCAAAAATATGTCTACACTGTCAACCTTGTGTTCAGCACAAATCCAAAACACAGCCCCATATACCAGCTACTGTGAAGAAAATCGCAGCCAAACCCAGCAAAAAGTGTATTTGTGGTTGACTTAATTTCCTGCATAAAGAAGTTGCATGATTTAAGGAAGGCAGTCAATGTAGTATGATAAGCATGTGAACTGTTGACAGGAACAGTTTTGATTCCTGGTTATTCACAACTAAATGACATAGTCCTGAAGAAATACTTTAATCTCTCCGTGCTTCAGTTCCCATCTGGATAGTAAAGGTTTTGATGATAATCTCCTTAATGATAGGAGATGCCATGCATGCTGTGCGTTCAAGCACAGAAATACGTTTGTTTTCACTGCTTGTGGCAGGTTGTGGTTTTTAGTATCTGAACTGCTCTCTCCATCTTAACATCTGGTGAAGAGGATTCTGAGGAACAGGCCCAAAATGAAGAAAAAACTGTTGTATTTGCTTTGTTGGAGGTGGAATGTAGAGTAGAGCTGGAGTAGCAATGAGGGAGTTCAAAAAGTGAAAAATAAATAGGCAGTAGCAACAGCAGAAGCAACAGCAGGAAGACGGAAGGGAGAATAAGATCAACACTAGCTGTAGTTGAAAGAACTGTTAGACTCATGATTCACTGAAGAGGTCTGCAGCTGGAAAGTGTTCAGGAACAAGACTATATTAAACCATTAAACAACAACAAAAAAGACAACGTATAAATGGTTTACTGTTTTGTCCTTACAAGTGTACTACTTGTGCTGCCCAAAGAATGAAAAGCCTGAGACTTTGCAAAACAGGCTTACTTCAGGAATACTTTGCTAAAAAGGTGAGATATGAATGCTTCTGTCCACAAGCCTAAAATGCTTGAAAAAATCCGTGTTTTAGTATCAATACAGTGTAAATTTTTATGACTTTCTTAACTTGAACTTGGAAAGACCTATTGAAATCCTTTAGGAAGAGTTATTGAATTTTGTTAGCTTGTGACCTAATTAAAGTTTTAAAATAAATTTTTCTTTTTCTTTCTCTGTCTCACTAGAAGTATGACAATCATGCCAAATAACCCTTTGACACATAGATTGAGCTGTGCTTTTAACAACTGAGTTGTACTTGCTTTCACTCATATTTTTGTTCTTCAGTCACTCAAATATAATATCTGCCATTTTTGTGGATCAAAAGCTTTCTCTACCCTGAACTTTGTCTCTGTTGATCTTAATTGTTTTATGCTGCATTTTACAGTTTGTGCCTTAGAACACAGATGGTAGATATTTGCCATATATATAAAATTATTATTATGCTGCTCACATCACATGCCAGGCCACTGATGTAGTAAAGAAGGAATGCCTTGATCTGCATAAATCTGTTGCATACATTTTCAGTCTCTCTTAATATTTTTTTTTTTTCTCACCCTTTCTTCTTTAGTTTTGTATCATATTTTATAAGAACTCACCCTGGATATTCCCTTGTCCAGCTGTATATTAGAACTTCATTAACTGTGTATTGCTTTGACTAGATGTTTCCCTTGCCAAAGCTACTCCATTTCAAGCAAACTGGGATAGCTCAATTCTACATTCCAGGATGTTTGGACCAGACATATCCTGACAGATGTCATCTTGCAAGTATTGAGTATTTTCAAAAGCAAAAATTCAGGCTTTACGTAGTTTTAAAAAAAGCTGTTGTGGTTTATGCACTAACTCAGTGTCTCAGAGGCCCTATGTGTACATTTAGAAGTTCTAGAAGTCGTTAGTGTTGAAGCTTGTGTTCAGCATGTGTGTTTTGCTTGCAGGTGTGTGAAATTCTGCTATCATGTACAGGTCTGTTGCTACCTTTTTATTCTAGGATGCATTGTATTGCTCCAGTACCTTTCAGCTATGGTCATAATACACCTTCAGCCTTGAGTGCATGTTAGCAATCATCTTCTCCCATAGTAGTAAGTTTACAGGATATCCATATAGGTCCAGCCAGATGTGGGGAGAGTTCAAGCTACTGTAAATGCAGCCAGCCAATAGCCAATACCTCATTATTAGTAGTTTACAGTAACTAAATGTATTAGAATGAGAAAGGAAAACAATAACAAAATGAAGTTCAGTCCGTATGTCCTTGTTCATAGAGCTAATTTAATCTACAGATAGTATTTCCAAACAACTCTGGTTATAGCTGTCTGCTGCTACACTTCTCCAAATTTCCATATCTTATTAGTGCTACATGATAGTATCACCAGAGTTATTAAATTTCTGCTCACCACCACCATATAAACCTTTGAAAAGCCACTGGGCACATAAAGTGTGCACTTTTGCAGTTATTTTATTTGTAGGATTTCTGTTTCACTGTACAGCTTTACAGTTATTAAAAAGTATATTTAATCTGTTCAGTTGGCTGTCTCTTGAGTTGGTGTTCCTATTTAGTGTTGCTACTTGGTTGAGTTTTGAAGCATTTTTCATTCCTGAAGCAGGACCAAAGCATTATGGAGCTAATATGATGTTATGTGCAATAGAGACTCTTAATATGTATTCACATTTTGGAAATATTGTAACTTGGATAGATTCTCATGGCCTAATTTTAAACTGGTTTATGTCACATGCTGTTCCATTGACTTGGCAGAATTCAGTTCTCTAAATGCAATTATACATGTGCAACTGAAATTGATTTTTCCCCTTTTGTCCTGTTTCTGTTCTCAGTTACTTGTGCACCCCTCATAGAGACACAAAAAGGCAGAAGTAACAAGCCTATTATTTTTCAAGGGTGTCTATATAATTTTCCAAACACTACTTGGTAGCTACATATATATATATATATATGTACTTCAAATTTAATTTTACGTGTTGGTACACTGGTTTCCTGGACATCTGGGGTTCTGTATCAGTTCCTGCTGTAGAAAGAATTTTACCTGTTAGTTTCATTGCCATGCCAGTACCTCGGCACTTTTCCACTACATTGTTCTTGATGCTCTTGTGCCTCCTACAGTATTATACTGGGGTTTAATGAGTGGGTGAATTATTCCCAGGGTGATTAAGAGCTGCTTTTCAGGTAAGACCCATATATATATACACCTATACATGCATATGGCAGGAAACATTTAATAAAAATGTACTTTCCAGAAATTTCCTGAATTTTTAAAAATTTTGTTTTTTAAAAAATGGACAGGTAAAATGGGGTGCAGTTGTGCTTTATTAAAATTTTGGCATTAAAATTTGAGCACTTTTAGGAAAAAGTTTCTTAGGTTTTGTTTCATCAAAGAAATTCAGCAATAAATATGGGAAGCATCTTAATTACTCCTTTCTACCGCATTTTCCCTTCACATAATTTTCATTACATCTGTCTATAGTTAAAGCAGCTGATCCAGGAAGATAACAGTTTTATGGCTAGAAATTTTCTGTTACAGGCATCCAATTGTTAGAAAAATTTCTGTGCAGAAACCGTGTGTGTTGCAGGCCTACACTCACGGAAGCTATTCAAATATCAAAGAGTGGGATAAGTGTTACTTGTATCATGTGCTGAGAGTGTTTCCTATGTTCTAAGTAATGTGGATATGTCTACAAGTAATTCATAGCTTGAAATCATAAGCAGGTCTGAAGTAAATGGGTTAGCCTGGATGGTAATAATTTTAGTGTAGGTATGGCCTCAGTAATCCTTGGAATATGTTAAAAAACCCACCAAAAGAATTGATGCTATTTGGCATCTGACCATGATTACTGCTGACTGCTCTTAACAGAGTTGCCTAAGCTCCCTCCTTTGAATCTGTCTGCAGATCTGCAGCACTTTGGATCTGCCTGCCTAAGTTGTGGCTGTATACCTTCAGTGTAGTTACCTTTGCAATGTAATCACAGTTTATCCTGTGCTTGTAGCTGTCCTTTATGATCTCCTCGTTGTAAAGTCACCACTCTGCCACATTACACTGTGAAACAATGTGTGATACTTAAAAAAGATGTGGTAAGCATTTACTTTTATTTTCATATGAATAGTATTAATGGGCAGTCCAGTTCTAAGGTGGAATCGTGTCTCTTACTTGAGTAAAACTATCTTGGTGTAACTTCCATTATCAAAAGAAAGCCCTCGTGGTATGTGCTCTTCAGACAACATGATCTTATCACCTTTTTAAAGTGCTTTAGCAGAGCTATTTAGTTAACACAATTGCATAGAAAACGGGTTCTGAATAATTCTGAACTTTTTCTAATGATGATAAAAAGTAATCATTTTATCATGTATAGATGGTAGATAGGAAAAAATGGGGTAAACGAAACATGGAACAGAAAACGGTGCTAACAAAAAATACAAAGACAATGCTCATTATCATTAATGTTTCTTCAATGATCACTGTTTTGACAGCTCTACAGTGCTGCTACACATTAAAAAAAATCAGAGCAAGTACTTAGTGAATTTTTTTTTTAAAATCCAGCATGTTGCCTATACAACTTCACCTTCATATGTTAAATGCCAAAATGCAGTGATTGGAGGCTTTAGGTGATTGCAGTGCAGGGAAATGAAACTAATTTGTAAAAGTGCTAATTTCTTATAGCTACACTTACAGTTGTGTTTAATCTAATTCATAATGGGAAATCCAGTTTCATACTTATATATGTGCGTGTATATATATATAAATGCTTTTAATAATAATTTCTTTAAACATTATTAGGAAATCAATGTTATATCTTAAACTATGTCAGAAAGTCTTGTAAAAAATGGACGTAAAATAGGATTTTCAGGGAGAAATGGATCATGTATCAGCATGGCAACAGGAGTTTCATTATTTATAATAATGTCTACATATAATTTCTTTCAAGCCTTTAGAAATTTTCTGTGTATGATTTATGAAGTATTCCTTGTCTGTTTCTGCAAGTTGCAGCAGCTGCTACACTAATTGTTAGTCCATTTTTTTGCAAAGTAGAGCCCTTTGTGGAGGTGATCTTATATTTAAATTGCAATGATTGAACTATTAAGCAAATTTTATTTAAGGAATCTACTTTTCTTTTGTTGCATCACCTCACCTTTCTTTTCTGTTTTAGAGCAACATTGTCAACAATTATTATTGTATTATCAATTACTTCTATAGACTGATATCTGTTTCATAAATAAATAGTGGTCATGGTATGGCATTTTTCTCTGAAAGAGATCAAGCAAATTGAGAAGTACATTTAGGTTCTTTCTTGCCCAGATTTACTATGTAACAACTTGGTGATTAAAATAAATCCAAGGAATATAATATCTGCAGCCTATGCTCATAAGATAGTCAATGTGTTGTCACTTATGTGTGCTAATTTAAATGAATTTATTCTTAAGAGACTACTGTGACCATTAATAATTTCTTATTTAATTGATCTGTTGCACTGCTTAATAGTATTTTATCTAGACTTTTACTTGCCCTCATTTTCCCATTACTACTTTGCAGTAACTTGTTGTGATGCATATTTTTGAAGAAATACATCTGGCATTTGTTGCAGGATCCTTGCAGGTATCTCCACCAGCCAGATAAAATCTGTTGTGTGTAATAGTCATGTTTGCAATAACTATGAAATTCATGGCAGCTGCAAGCACTTTACACTCTTAAAAATGAAGCCTAATGTGTAGCAGGGAACAGTTAAAAAGGTAGTGACCAATTTCTGCATGAGAACATTGAATTTAGTATCCTGCACACCAGGGAGGGAACACATGAACTACAGCAAATGTGCAAGATATAAACTGGCAACTTAAAGTATTACATGTTGCTTTTCAGCTGTTAAATTAAAAATGCACCTTTTCTTTACTGTACAATTGACTTGAGGATCCTTTGCAGAAATGTCTGCATAAGGTTCTCTGCAAATGCAAACTCAATGAATTATTTGGAAAAAAAAACGGTACAGCTTCCCCTATCGTTAGGAAATTTTTTTCTTAATGGGATTTACACTATGTGATGAAAGAAGCTAGGTATCCTTTCTTGTGTGGCCATGTTTGTAAATAGCTTTCTTTCACTTAGCTGTTAAAGTAGAGCACAAACAATAGAAACTAATGTGCATGCTGAAATATCTTTGTAATGATAATACAATGGTTCGTTTAGAAAACCTTACTGAGAAAAAACATTTGCCTGGATCACACTCCAAATAATGTAAAAAACTTTAGATCTGGCATGGATGCCTGAAATGACTTTTCTCATTTAAGAAAGACTTAATCAGATATCTCCTCCTACTTTCTCCTTCATCACAATTTATTTGTTTGGCATAAGGTGTGTTGATGGACACTAATTTGAGGCATAAACAGATTAACTTTGTGATTGGAAAGATGCCACTTTTAAAAAAATTGCAGTCTGTCCTCTACTGGCCATCTAAAGATGATGGTTTCTTGTTTTATCTGAGGACATGCAAATAATTTTAATAGGATTAGAAAGGAGAAAATCAGACTCAAATACACCTGAAACCATTCAAATTCTGATCGAAAGAAACATTTTTTGTGTGCATGTCATATTATAGTGGTAAAATTGAAACTAGAAATATATATATTTTTCTGAGTTGTTGGGATTAAAGAAAGGAATACAGATTTTGAATTTGTAAGGTGAATGAAAAACCATCTATGCCATATTTCTTTTCCCCTTTGCTCAGAAATACAACAAAAATATGGTAGAGTTCCCATAGAATGGTTTAATGAAGGAAAGGGTTTGAATGCCTATCTGATAAACATTTACAGATGGATGTGCAAAGGCAATACTTCAAAATGTAAAAGATAATCAATGTGAATAAAAATTTGGACTTGAATACTTTACTGCAATGTTATTACTTCCTCTGTGTGGTGTGTTTCCAATTTGGAAAAATAAAAACCCAACTGTGAGCAGGAAAAAAATATATCCTTCAATAGTGACTCCATTTGTTGAGAAGATCTAATGGTTTTATTTTCATGCTTAATGCCTGTGAAGTTGCACAGACCATAATTTCTAAATCCATCAGGAATACCAGTGTAGTACTGTTGCCTTCAAAACTATCTGTAATGGATTGCTTGCTTTTGATTTGTAGAGTGACATGGCAACCAGGATTAACTTTCACCCCCCCACCCCTGTTCAAACATGTATATATTTTAGACCCCATTAAAAAAATTAAAAGGGGAAGTCATAACTGTTAGGTTAGATCATGGTTTTGAGTTCTGGATTCTTATATCCCTGCGCCCAGGCTGTTAAAACTAAGAGACTGATACTTAATGATGTTTCTTGCCCTTTGTTCCCCCATCTAAGCTATAAAGCAGATTTGACAAGCTCTTTTAAAAAGTGCATGAAGAAAAGGAGAAGACAAACGAGAGACAGGAGGGATAAAATAGATTGTTGAGAGACGCTTTGCCAATCTGAAGAGCTGGAGAATAACTTCTGAATTTGGCAAGTCCACAAAAATATCTTGTATTTGACACAGAAAATGTATTTTTCTTTTGATTAAAAGATGAGAGCTACATGCATCCTAGGTTTCATACCTAATTGTACACACATTTACTTCTATCAAAACACATTTTCTTTAGGGGAAATATTTGAAATCTGTAAATACAGAACACAAGACATCATTTTGGATGTGAGAAAACCTTAATGAAATGAGGTGGTAATAAGAAATAATTGTTTCTAAAATAATGAAAAGAACTGTTCTGGTTGAATATGATGTTTGTGTTTGACGTAACATCTCTTAACTTATTATATTACATTGTGATATTTAAACCTCATATTAAAAAAGTAGTTGTGGTGCAAAGAAGAGTTAGGACATGGATTAAATTGGAAACAATTTTTTTTATTGTCTGGGATGTAAAGAAATTACAAATGCAGTGTTTTCCAGTTTTCATGTGAGATATGATGTAGTGGAAGACTCTTTAGTTTAGCAATGAAAGTGATAGAATATCATATGGCTAGAATTTGAAATCAGAAAAATTGAGAATAAACTAAATACAGTTTCATTAGAATTCCTTGGCATGAGCTACTATGCATTCTCTGCCAATGAAAATTCCAAAATCAAAGGGTTTCTTTAGTAGTTGTGTTTTTTTCCTGATATTAAATTCAAACACAGTTGCTGGACTTTAAATGGACAGTAATTTAGGGCAGCTTGCCTCTTACTTTATGTGGGATAAAATGAATCATTGCACAGGTTTCTTCTTGCCTTAGAATGTGTTATTTGGAATTGATTCTTAAATTTATCTCAGGTTTTTATGCTGGCATATCTTCATCAGAGCGGGTATTTCCTAGGAAGAAAAAAAGTAATAGGCAAACAGGAAATCAGAAATGCATGATAATCTACTGAAATTATCTTTTGAGTGTGGTCAGGTTGCAGAATAGACTAAGTAAAAACTTTTTAAATTAAAAAATGTTACTGTCTGAACTATCTGTCTACCTATGCTGAAAAGCCTGTTACCTAAAAATGCTGAAGTGCATTTATAGATTTTTTTTTCTGCTGGTTGCAGGTTTTCTTACGGATGAGCTGCCCAGACCTGAGTTAACCTGCTGAGGCCTCACCATGAGGCCTGTGAAGCCTTGTGGTGCAGTTAGGAATTTCTGTTAAGGGATTGCTGGGAGACAGGGATTCTTTATGTATAGTTTGTAGTGTTCACACTTTAGCCACCTTAAGGACAAGTTAAACAATGTTTGTTTGTATTCCTTCTCATACTGTATACCAATCAGTGAATGCCTGTAACTGTAAACTATATGAAAAGTATATAACCTGCTATCTTAGGTGAAATAAAGGAAGAACGTAGTGATGACCATAGTGGTCGGACCTGTGTTGTTTCTGTCCAACCCTCTCTATTGCTTTCGGGCTACCCTGGCTAGATCTGCCTTGCTGTGTATGAGACAGTAGAAGTTCAAGTCTTCAGTCAATAGTGCTTTATTCAGAGAGCTTTGGATTTGTGCAATTGTTTTCAGAGTCTTAAATCTGAAAAACACAGACTTTGTCCATCTCCATCTTGCTTAATTTCTTCTTTTTCTTTAGTCAGGTCAGAAAGTAGTTCTAAATTGCTTAGTTGCATTTTCTTTAATTCTAGTCTCCTTAATCTTTTCACTTGTCCCATAGCTACTAAATATAGTATTTCTAGGCAATGTTCCAAATCTTCAAAATATTTTCAAGGTGCAATTTTTTTTTTTTCTTTGTCAAGCATGAAATACAGCTTGATTATCATTTGGTATCAAAAGCTAATTGAAATAATTGAAGTAATGGATTAACAGTGCAACATAATTGTTTTGCTATTTATTGTGTACTTGGCTACATCACAGAATACTCTGAGTTGGAAGAGAGCCACAAGGATCAAGTCTAACTCTTAAGTGAATGGCCTATACAGGGGTTGAAGCCACAACCTTGGTGTTATTAGTACTCTGCTTTAACTAGCTGAGCTAACCTCAGATGAGTTCATGTCTCATCAACTGCAGACTTGAAAAACATGAGGTAACCTTTACTATACCATTTATGAATCATTTTAATACATTGGATAGCTTGAAGTTACTTTAATAATTTTCAAAGGCAATTTACTAATAATTTTAAATGGAAGAAGAATATCCATTCTTTTTATATGTGTAAAGCATGGCCTGCTTAAGTAGCATTTCAGTTTAGCAGTTTAGTCCTGTAGGGCCTTCCTTCCTTGGAGGGAGTCAACAGCTTCTCCCAGTTCTGTATCGTCTGTGAACTTGCTCATCATCCCTTCCAGTCCTGTGTCCAAGTGGTTAATGAAGATGTTGAAGAGCACAGGGCTGAGGAAGGAGACCTGTGGAACCCACTAGTGACAGGTCCCCAGTCTGACATCACCCCATTCACTGTAACCCCTTGTGTCCAACCCACGAGTTGTTCACCCATTCCATGATGTGTTTACCCAGCTGTGTGCTGGACATTTTGTCCAGAACAATACTGTGAGAGAAAGTATTGAAAGCTTGGTGTTTAGAGGAGGATGATTTAATTTTGCATACTTCATATAAATCAGTTAAAACAATGTGGAACAATTAAGCATAAATCTACTTGAGATGTGGCATATTACTTCTGCTGGTTTCGTAACAAATATTTAGGAACTGCAAACAGCAGCACTTCTTCAGTACCCAGAATCTGTTCCATGGACAGACTTGAAAAACTTTCAGATCATGCTCAGTCCATATGGGACCTCCTTTAATGGTGGTTCTGTAAATTAGCCATCAGGGCGTTTTTTGTTTTTTTTTTTTCCCCCAGGTTTATGACAATTTACAATTGAACAAGGACAAAAAGAGNAGCACTTCTTCAGTACCCAGAATCTGTTCCATGGACAGACTTGAAAAACTTTCAGATCATGCTCAGTCCATATGGGACCTCCTTTAATGGTAGTTCTGTAAATTAGCCATCAGGGCGGTTTTTTTTTCCCCCCCCCAGGTTTATGACAATTTACAATTGAACAAGGACAAAAAGAGTAAGTAGAAGTCTAGGAAAGTGAGATTACAAGGAAGCCATGCACCCCATACACTGATTTACTCCCAGAAATATTCTCAGTAATAGTTAACAAGTAGTTTTTACTGAAAGGGTTAAAGAGTTATCCAAAGTTGGACTTTTAAACCCTTATGTGAAAGAATTGCAGAAATATGTTGAGGGTTGAAGCCTAGAAAGTGATTCATACCTTTCAATGGCTTTATTTAGCGACAAAACAAACGTAGAACATTCACAAGGTCAACTTATTTTATGTTTACAAACAGGATCGATTTTACTGTTATCTCAGAGATGGCCCCAAAAGAAGAGGCTCCTTTGATACATTTTAAGAATTCCAGAGATCATCTCTGCTTGTTTCAGATTTCTTTCCTTGCTTCTTCCAGTCTTTTAATTGAGAATTTTTTTTTCCTCTCTGGTCCTTAGTGTAGAAAAAGCCCTTTTATTAATTTTTTAAAATTTAAACCGGCTGTCATATTAAGGTTCTAAATGACAAATGCTGCAGCAGTGTCTCTATCATGCAGATTGTTAAAATATGTTTAAATTATATTCTGTGTGTTAAGATCCAAAGGAGCAACAATGGCATGTTGAATCACAGTGTGCTTCTAACCCCCCTCCAAAATCCCACAAAACCCAAACACCCCTCCCCACCCCAGACCCCCAGCTCCATACAGATTTATGTGACTGTCCCAGAGGTCCTGAGTTAATAATATGTAGCATGTGCACAAGAATGATAGATGGAAGAGGAATGGCTTATGTCTCTGTTAAATACTGCATTGTAAAAGTTGTACCAATACATGTTTGTGAGACAGGTCCTGTTTCTCTTGCTTTCCTGAAGGTTGCTGATCTCTTGGACAGATAAAGAAGGTGGTAGCTTCTGAGGTTTTGGATTTAAGAGCCCTGTAGTGTACCTCACACTTTGAAGCAAAGCACTAAAGCACTATTAAATTTTAAAATATAGTTCAGAAACATTAAGTTTTCTTATACCCTGCAGTTCTTGGTACAAATGACTGAATTTCAGATTAAGGTAAAGAAAAAAGAAAAAAAAAACCACACGAAGAACTAAACAAGTGTAAATCACCCAGGAGTTAAAGTGGGAGATAAGGATTGTAGTGAGTCAGTTTGTATTTTCCTGTAGCTGAAAAGTGACAGCTGCCGTGTCCCAAGGGCTATTTTGCTTTTAAAAGTGAAGATTATACAGACAACACAGAAACTGTCTCCTTTCCACTCCATATTCAGCTCATAGAAAAAGTCCTTTAGCTGAGGAGAAACAGTTTGGTGAAGGACTTCAGTTTTTTCACATTCCTCCTCATTGCATGTAAGATTAAAAAATAGCAAAATTTTGAATAGTGATATGAGTACAGAACAAATAATTTCATGTTGATAATCTCAATTTCACCTCTTCAAAACAGTAACTCTATATGTTCTACAAAGCCACTTCAAATGGAAATGCACTACAAAATGGGGCAACTTTAATGGAATAGAATTGTAGAATTGCAAGGGCTGGATGGAATATCAAAGATCATCCAGTTCCAAGCTGGCTCATTACAATGGCCTTTATTTAATATTAAATGCCACTTACACCTCATTCTGCAGTAAGGAGAATAAACACAGATCACCTGGGGAAGGAGGCAACCTGAAAAGTGTCTTTATCAGAGAAGTATGAAAGACTAAACTACCCAACTATTCAACATGTTGAAGGTCATTCCTAAATCAGTCATCAGCCTCTGAGACTTATTTTGGATAGAGATTCTCAAGGTGCTGCTCCATTGAAACATTCATGTGTGGCACAAATGGTTCACCAGGATGGAATTGTGTTTGTACAGAAGTTGCATTATTAATCAGTTACTGAAAACTAGGTTGTCATAGTGTGTTTTGGAGAAATTGAGTATTCTGAGACATGAGGACCTTCTCTCAGTCAAGCTGTCATTTGCTGGAAACCTGAAAGTGCAGGGAGCAGAAGGCTTTTGGCACTGTAAAATGAAATGTGAAAGCATAAAAGCCCCTCAACTTAAAGAGGCTGTAGAGCTCCATTCTAAAATCTGTCCAGCACAGTTGAGTGTTATGAATTTATTTAAGTACAGAAGGGCAAAGAAAACTCTGTGAATAAAATAGATCAAACCCAGAAAGGTTCAAAATATACCCCAGAACTTGATTAAAACCAAACAAGGTTAGATGTTGATGCCAAAAAATTTGATAAATTTATTTAATACTAAAAGAGGAAAAGAGAAAGAAAGAGAAAAGATAGAAAGAAAGAAATAGAAAAAAGAAGTGTCGGTGGGGGGCAGGGGGGGACAGGGAGAGTGACAAGGGTTAGGTAGTTGGAACATATCACCCTTCTGAGGGTCCCAATGACATCTCATTGCTCTTCTCCATCTGGTCTTCTTGGTGGTGAGGGTCCTCTATCCAGTATTAATAAGGAATAAAATAAAATAATTAATATTAATTATATTAATCCATCCAGTGGATTAATATGCACTTTGTGGAGTTGGGAGTACCCAGGTGCCTCCCCTGCAAGGGGCTAGGTTTGACACTGTCCTTGCAAGAGTGTGTCTGTTGCATCATTTTGCATTACATGCAGTGCTTTGGTGCAGGGTATGGCCACTGCTTTGGGCGTGGGGAGGGCCTTTGATGGACTATGGCACTCCCTCTTCTGTCATTCGTGTGGATGTCCCATAGATGTGGCTTTCCCGGGGTGGGGAGCCCCCACAGCTGGGCTGGTCTGCGCAGTGGAGGATGGGCATTCAGTGCCTCACCAGAGGCTTTTTGACCACACATCCAAAACCTCTCATCCTCCCCTTAGGTGTGAGGGTCAGTGTGAGCCTGACAGCAGACAGCCTGGGGCTGTGGTCTCCACCCTGAAGGTGTGAGGCTTAATCCTACTGTGAATATATTCTTCTCCCTCAGCCCAGACCTAAGTCACTTTCTCTTTTCTCCAGCAACTTGCAGTCCAGGCCCATTCAGGGTGTGGTGGTCTTCCATGCAGCTTTTGTTATACAGTTTCGCCATAATAGGCAAAAGTCCTTCATAAAAATGTTAAGCCATAAACTATAACAGTTCAGGTTTTTGAGAGTGAATTTTACTGGGATCAAACAGTAGAGGGGGATGCATGCCATTAATCATTTGCTATGGTTCCTTGCAGAAAGATAAATAATTTAAACAATAATTTTTCTTTCATAGAAAATGTGAAGAAATGCACCAAAACGCTGTTTGTATTGAGACAAAAGCAATTCCATTTCTGTATGTAGAAGTTAAAATTCTATTTTTCTTTCTTATGGTATTAGAGCTGAATTTTTGTCATCAGAGTGACACCTTTCTGTTAATGTGACAGCTTGATCAGTTCTGTCATTTCGTATCCTATCCTTTAGTCCCCTAATTAATTTGTGCATTCTGTTTTTGAGACCAACCTTGAATTAAAGATGTTTCTGATGGCAGTTAACAAGCTGAGATGTACAGAAGCTAACATGTAGGACAGAGAGATGTCTGTAACAAGTTTGCAATTTAAACATAAGTAATACAGAAAGTGATAACGTTTTACACTAGTTCCTCACAGTCTGTATTGAATGGCACCTTATACTGAGTAAGAACTGCTGGAAACTGGCTGGTAGATTTTTCTTTCCCAGTATGGCCAATCTATTTTTGCTGAAGATCAATATGGGGAAGCAATATCAGCAGGCAATAACGTGTAAAAGAAAGCAAAAGTGAACCACCATTCAGGCTTGCAGACAATGAAATAGTGCACACTTATCCAAGCTGTTAATTCTCCTGAGCTCCTTCAGCCACAGTTGAGACTGTGTAACCTCTGCAACAGGTTGTGTCTCACTAATTACATTTTAATAGTCTTACACTCTGTATCAGTTTAACTTGAAATTCAGGATTCCCTTTGTTTTCGCTTTTCCACCCTATAAACTGTTATGCCCCACACTACTGAAGTACTGGGCTTCCTAGGAGAACTCAATTGCCTGCAGAGGCAGATGTGCTAAATGGCAATGCAGGGATGATTTGTCGAAGGAGATTTGGGACGTGACATCTGATACTACCTACAGCACTGTCAAGGGGGCAACATTGTCAACAAGCTGTTAAAAATTACTTCTAATGGCTGAACAAAGTAGATGAAACATCAAGAAAATCACTTTGTTCTTTGTTCTTATTGATTGCCTAATTTAATTGGCATAGTTTTATTGAATTTTTTAACAGAACAAAATGAGATTTTAATGTAATCTCACTGAGGTTGGTTCTAATTAGATATATTAATTTATTATGACTTTCTTGGTTAGAAGAACTAAAACTCATTAATTTCTTTTGGTGAAGTTATTTTAGACAAAGTCTCAAACCTTCCAGCTATCTGTACTCTTGGTTATATTGGTGTATACTTAGTTGAAAATCTACAGCAGATGGAAGAGACCAAACAACTTTACTTATTATGTTGAAATTCAAATTCTAAAACCAACCAAAATATTGAAAACTTTTCATATTTTACAGATACCATTCTGTAAGCTTTTCAGGCATTGATACGCCTGTGCCATCAACCACTGCAATTGTTGCAATAAGAGTGAGACAAGGCAAAGTAGGTTTCTTTATTTGCAAAAATTTTTAAGGCCTAATCAGTTTCCAGTTTCATGTTAATTCTTGATGACTTAAAAACCCAGATGGCAAAAGAATATGTCAGTTTAATTTTGCTGGATTAGACGTTGAGTGATTTGCAATACACTTTTGCTTTGAAGCAAGTTGCTTGACATATGGTTTTATACACTTAACTTCATTCTTACAAGACAGTTTGGATTAGGAGTAATCTTGAAATCCTCTTGTATCATTGAGATTTGGTAATTTCTTTCCAGGGTTTATGCATTAACCACATGTAAGCTTTATTGGGACCATGAAGAGCAGGGGAGAAAGTTTATACAGATTCAAAGAGCTGTTCTGTACTGAGTCTAGAGATGACTTTGCTGTTTGTGCATTTTGGGATTTCTAATTTAAAGCTAGAAATATGACAGTGGTTTGCTATTTATTCACTGACATACCATTGTAAACCATATTTTCTCAACAAGAACCTGCATCTTACCTGGAAAGTATGGGACATACTATAATCAGAGTAACTCAAATGCTACTTGAGTTATTCAGATAAGTCAAGTGATCTTGACCCACACACCCCTCTCGTGATGAGACAAAAAAACTTGAAAGAGAAGAGATAAGGAATTACCTGCTTTCTTATCTTCATTGGATAGAATGACACTATCTGAGTGTTAGTGGTATTTATTTGTTTTACAGAAAAGCTGAGTTTTCTATGTGTAAAAATTCTGTGGTTTATACAGCTTTGTTCATTTACAACATACATAAAGTGATATTTTTACTGTCTTTAAGTTCTTTCTGAACAGGGCCAAATGGCTTCAACAGAATTTCAAGTTCAGGTATGTAATTGTTCAGAAACAATGTCTTTCACTGGAAGTTTAATGTAACAGAGGCATAGAAAAGGATTCAGATGTCTCTCTTAAATACCTGCTATGTAATACAATTGCTGGAAATGGGAAATAGACTGAGAAAGGAGCATTCTCTGACTCTGTGAGAGACAATTTAGTGCGATTATGAATTCTGCGTGTTCTCTTTTGAAATTGCTGATTCATTGATGCACTGATAGAGAAATTAATGTTGAAGAACCGATGTCAGTGAGGATGATGGCAAGCTGGGGAAGTCATTAACTTGCAGCAATGTTTTAGATACTTTGATTCATCTGGAGCTGGTGTACAGGCCTCAAGGGTGGTTCACAATTCCAATACCCCAGCATTGTGCTAACTTTAAATCAGTAAGTGCATGAATGCTGACATTCAGACTGCTGTATCTGCCTATGCTCTAACAGGCAAATGAGAGAAATTGGCTCCAACTCTGAATCATTTCTTTGAATCATTTTGGTACTTTTGCAAGTAGCATTAGGCACTGTGTAACACTGAGGTGGCTAAAGGCAGCTGTGTAGATATGGGCCTTTGCTTCTTTTGGATGAATTCCAAAATACCAATAATAATAGGGGGCTAATTCTTAGTTTCATAGAGATGTTGTCAGAAAAATATGTTTAGTAAGTGTGTGGATATGCTAAGCATATTAGTGTCCTAATAAAATGTTACTGATTTTGCAGCAGTGGTCTATTACATAGTTTTTTTCTCTTTGAATCTTAATTGCTTTATTTTTCAGGCTTTATTTTTCAGGCTATATTGATAAGAAGACCATCTTATGATCTTAATTTCTCGAATCAGATTTCATGCGTTTTTGCTGACAGAACATGTCTAAAGACATGTGAGACACATAGAAAAATAATAAATCTTAGAATTTTGGAAGAGAAGATTATCCATTAACCTTCAGCTTTTTGTAGCCCTCCAAACAAAACTCAGAAACAACAGTGCAGTGAATGCAGTGAAAAAATGCAGTGACATATGAAGACTAGTTGGCAGTAGCATTTGTAAGTGGTCATTGTTAACATGTCAGGAGTGTGTCTAGATTTCTGCTTTGATGCTTTACTGTATGGCACAAATCTCAGTTGAGGTTTGCTTTTTCTCCTTTCTGCTTTTTCTTCTTTTTGCCCTGGTTGTATAGGGCATTGCTCTTGCTGCTTCCATCTTGCAGTGTTTGAAACACAGTGTAGCCTTTTTTCCCTCACCTTGCATTCTATTAGTGAAATAAGCCATATAGGAAGATGGCATGAGAGAGAGTTTGCTAGATAGAATTAGGAAAAAAAAAATCCAACTCTTATGGTTAGCTTGAGCTCTTCTTTCATGACACACAGACATGTTTCTGCTAAATCAGACTTGACTGAACACTTGCAACAGGCTGTGAATGCTCTGATGTTTGACAGCTCCTGTTTCAGGTTTCCTTCAAGAGAGCATGGTTCACTATCAACTGATCCACCCCTGAAATTGAAACTTAAAGCTTTCTGCAAGTACTATGCTACACTCTCATCATGCAGGAGGGAAACAGTCTGTTGCTCATTCTGACTGTGAAATGAGCCAGTGCTATGTGATTACCTTTCAGTTTGACTCTGGGAAGTAACTTGAACCTCATCAGATTGTGCATTGTTTGGTTTCTCTGTGTAAGTGCTCACTCTCTTCACAGGCTTTCTGAAGTGTTGCTGTAATTGTTGATTTGTGTTGATTTTTCTTTTCACGTAACACCATATGCTGCAGTTGAGAGATGCATTCATAACTTGTTTTCACACAGACTAAGTCCTGAATCACACACACATTCTCTTGATGCAATTTCCTTTGACAGTCAAGAAAGCCTGCTACAGTTGTGGACGCGTTAAAAGGCAGAAACCAGTAGTGAAAACCAGAAGACAAAATCTATATAGCCTAAACAAAGGTGGAATAATATAACAAATGTGTAAATGAACTTGTGATAGTTTCCCATTTGTGTCAGTTCACAAAATGAAATAATACAAGTTCATGCAAAAAAAAAAGGGAATTAAATAATGCTTTAAGTGAAATGTTTCAATTTTCTTGGGAAAAGAATTGATGTAGTAGTGTCACTGGGAGAAAATTATTGTTTCCATGAAAAAAAAAAAACCCAACAAACTCCTAAACAAAAAAAGTTATCATAAATTTTGAGAAGTGTAAGTATTTATGGATAATACAAAAAGTGATAGGTAAGTCTTAGAAAAACAGTGTTCAAAGTTTTATGTCAATTTCAATCAGTAGGGTGAGATTTCTGTGTTTGACAGCTCACTTTGTGTCTGTCTCTGATGGAGTTTTAGAGAAAAATGAAGGACATATCCAAGGCTAGGAACTGCCAGAGGTGGGACCTGAGGCTAGACTTATATCCATTCTGACAATACTCACAATCCTAGAGCTCTCCTGCCTTGTGCCATTCTCTCCATCATTGGTAGACACAAGCTATTTTCTTTAAGTCAAGTCAATAACTTGGCCGTTATCAAAACAACTTGATGAGCTGGAAAGTCATTTTGCACTGCCTTTTCAAACTTAGAGAACTAAATTCAATAAAACCACCTCAGATCTTTTGGGAGAAGTGACAGTCTAATCATTAAGGAACATGTTCATTATGAAACACCAGAATATATCTCACTGAGACCAGGAGGAGATATATTTGGTTATTGAGCTTTCTTTTCTTCACAAATTTTGTCAATACCTGTGCAGGGAGAATGAAAGTGTTCATTATTGTGAGACCTGCTTTGTAACCACGATGTGCATGATAAGGATAGGAATATATTTATCAATAGAAATGATGCCATACCATATGATTGCCATATATGCAGTGATGATTTTTTCTTCTTGGTGTTTTAGCTTCCTTAAATTCACAGAAAGTTTGATTAATTCTCATTGAGGTATGAATAAAAAGCATCATTAGTTTTTTTCAGTTATTTGGTATAATTATCATGCTTCTTTCTTTTGAGTAAGTCACAGTGAGGGAGGTAGACACATTCTGTTCCACTTGGTTACAACGTTGTTTGGTTAGAATAATGCTTGTACTGTTTTACTTGTTAGGATTGTTAAGCCATTATATTTTCCCCTGAAAGAGGTGTAAAACTTGGACTCCACTTCTCAAAATTCTTGTTATCTGATGATCTGATTCATCTTGTAGCAATGGGTGGTCTTTTAATCATTGAACCTCCATCTCACCTTGTATCTTTACTTCTGAAATGGCTGAAAAGGTCAGTGCCAATCTGAGTCTTCTCTGCTGCATGCATCTATAGAGCATAGAACTGATGCTTTTTTTTCCCCTCTCTGAAGAGAGCGTTTTTTTGCATCTCAAGTGCAGTAAGAGAGAGAAGGCATTCTGTTTTGTGAAAACCTTTTCTACTTCAACTCTTTTTTCATTCTGATGCAGGGTTAAACCTCCAGCTTCTGAAATTCTCTGTTAAAAATGGGACTGCTGTCAGTGGCTTGCAAGAGGTCACAAGACTGATTGTTTTGGAGATGCATGTCTTGTAGTGTTGAGAAGCTGAGGAGTTGGCAGAGCAGTGGATAAGGCAGGCTCTGAAGAGCACCAGAAGTCCCCCTCTGCAGCAGCCTGCTGTGGGGAGGGAAGTGCATTTTTGGCATTTCCTGGTACTTTATTAGAAAGATGGCGGGTCCTTGGTGTACGAGGGTCAAAACAACGGTGACTGAGTATATTCTCTGCCCCCTCTCCTCTCCTCCACTCCCCTTGGACCCGTAGGGAGTATACACAGATGTCTCAGCTGAAAACGAGTGGTGGTGAAAGATTACCAGCCACGATAGGGGAGGAGGCCAGAGACCTGGGGTGAGTTACAGCATATTTCTGACCCCACAACTTTGAGGTAGCATTGGATTAAAAGCAGCCATATTGTATGCAGGTTGTTCTATATGGGTGCATTTTTATCTCAGCCTAGTAACTCTGTTTTCCCAAGTGCTGTTTTCTTCTTTTGTAGGAAATATTTGTATGGAGAGTACTTTGCTTTTTATTAATTGCTTGTGATACTGTCCTGGGATACCTTAAGGTGCAGATAGTGAATGTCTGTACTCATTGCTTTGTCCTTTTATTGAACTTTGTGAAGTTAATAATTTAGCAGGAGCAATATAGTTAGTCATGATGCTGTTATTTCTGTTGTTTCTGGTGTTTCCTGGAATAAGATAAAAGTTAGGTATCAGTTGTTTCCTAAAATAAGAAAAGCCTTTTTAGGCATAATGTGAGGTTAGCTGTTTACTTCTTAAGAATGTATATGATAAAATATCTGTAGCATACATACCCCCTAGCCTATATCGTTATAGCTGATAAATTCAAGGCATCTAATCCAAACTCGTGCTCAGTTTATTCATGACTTTTTCAGAAGAAATGCGAGCTTACCACAAGATGAAACAACTGACCTTTAGCTCCCACAGAGGAATGTTGTTGTACTTTTGAAAATCGCATATAATGAAAAGTAGAGCTTAATTGCATACTAATGTCAAAATAAGAAAATCCGATTAAAAATCTTAGAGGTTTAAGTGTAGGAAGTGTGGACAAAACTTGAACTTCTTTCCTCATAAGACTTCTCATTTTTAATGGTTCTAGAGTATTTGCTGTATTTTTTAGAGCTAATTTATCATCTCTTAGATAATTCATTCAGGGCTTTTCTAGTGCTTGATTTATCATGGAGACTGCTAGTGAATTATTTTGTATTTTAGTCCAAATACCATGAGGGTAAAATTGACAAAGCTTCTGTCACTGATTGACAACTGCCAATTCATATTTCATGACTCTGATCACTTTTTTTTTGTTTGTTTTTTATTTTTCTGGAATTTTTCTTTCTCTCTCAGTTTGTATATTTTGTAACATTTAAGCAGCTCTTTTAGATAAAAGACACCACATTTTCTTCTTGGCTTACTGTATGACCTCTGGCAGTCACTTAGATCTTCTATTCCTTGGTTTAATTACATGTAGAAAGGAGGGATAGTTACACCCATTGGCAAATATTTTAAGAACTATCCCTTTACAAAAAAAAAAACATTTTAAAGGGTTGGTGAGGTAAGTCAGAAGGGTTCCAACCTGATGATTAATGAAAAAACAAGAACTGACCCTGCTGGATTGTCAGCTGTACAACTTCACTTGTGGTTTACTGAGCTTTCCATTTTGAGCAGAACGTCAAGAACAGATGAAACTATGAGTGGATTTTGAATTGTGTCTCAAATATTCTCCTCAGCTTCTGCTGAGACTGGATATGAAGGATCTATTCAGTAATTCCCTCTATGGTGTTTTTAAAATTTGTTACAAATAGGGGACATTGCTGTTTATTCACTTTACAGAAACCAATCAGGAACCATAGTAAAACAGTCTTATTATTTCCTTTTATATTATATTTAAGTCAAAGAGTAATTCAGTTGCATTAATTTAACTTACACTTAGAAGTCACAATCATATTTGAGACTCTAAGATGATCTTGTGTTGACTTTAACGCCCAAGTTACTGCCTGTATAAAAGTAGAAGAAAAGCTGAAAGCAATGATGAGTCTGTAGTGTAGGTGTATGATGTGTATGCAGTAGCCTTTTGCCAGTTATGTACCTGGGCAAAAACAAGAAACAATTTGTGGTTCTGATGTATTTCTGAGAAAGCAGAGAGTTGTTGACTCTGCAGAAATAAGAGGCTTTTAAACATTTAGTTAGTACAGCTGCCAACGGATTGGCGAAATGTAAATGTGAATGATTGTTTTAATCCTGCTAAACATTTTCTTTAGCTCATCTCATGTATTTCGTGCTAAAATTGATTTTAACCATGAATATAAGCAATCAGCTTCTTCCAGATCACTGCAACCCATACTGTCTGTAGGCAAAAGCATATATGAGGCATATATGACAAGGGCTAGCAGCACCTGGGTTAAATATTGATTTTTGACTCTGTCTTCTTTCCTAATAATCGATCAAGAAGACTTGTGTGAAAAATTCTTCTTCCAAATTGTTATTATGAAGTATTTCTCTGGACAGCACAAGAAGAAAATACCCAAAAGATTTATTTTATTTTATTTTTTTTACTTTTACAAATAGCGTAGAACAGGTGATTTCAGATAGCAGCCCAGCCTCATAGACTGTTACCAAGAATAAAACATATGGTGTAAAGGCAATAGTTAGGGTGACATTTCCAAAACAGGCATCTTCTTTTTGAAACGTGTAGTTCAAGGAGCAGCTACAGATTCCAAAAATTTTGAAAGCCCTATATGACTAATATGTCTAATATGTCCAGATATTTGAACTTGCCTCTCTGGTCCTTGCAGAGTAGATACTGCTAGTATATGATTGGATATTCTTCCATTTTTTTTCCCAAGAATGTTATTTATTTAAGCTAATCATTGTGTCCCTAAAGCCATTTGAGATGAGACAGCTTTGCTGTGGTCCTAGGACTTTATTTGAGATGAATTCTGCAGGAGGTCCTACTGACTATGCTTATCACTTCAGTTGTACATCTGTAAAAGTGATTAGGAAAGTGGACACCCCTGTTGCTAGTGATCTAAGAGGTGAGGACAGACTTCAAACTCTCTCCATGTTTCTTAACGTGTAATCAACCTTGTCCAGGAGAAATGTAGCTAGCACGTTTCACAGCTAACTCAATACTCATGGTGTGTAGAGTTTGGTAATCCTCTGGAATTCCTTGAAAAAAATGTAGTAAGAGAAAAGCCTGCCTAAAGAAATTGTTGGTACATAAAGAGGTGAAGGTGATCTACTGATGTTGTCTCTTTTGCTTTCCAGAACACTGAGAGTAGCTTGTGGTTTGAAATGTGTCCAGAAGCTTCTTCCTTGTGCTCCTGATAGCTGCACCTGTCATTTTTTGAGTTTCAAGAAGAGTCTGTGCTGTGCCTCAGTTTTCTAAGGTTCTGTACATGGCTATGGGGAGAGCTGAGGAGAATTTCCACTGCAGTACACTGGAGAAATCAGGAGGAAGTGCAGCTGGCAGTAAAAGACTCCAGCCTTAAAGATAACTGCATATGATGACTGGACTTAAGGCAGAGCTTCCTTTCATAATGGCTTGACCATTGTGCATTGACTAAAAAAGTATATTGGGTGAATGGTGTGGGCAGAATGACTGACTTTTTGACTGGTCATTTTTATGGGTACCATAATGCAGTAGCCACTTAGTTCTCTCTAGGTCAGGCTCTGCGCCCTAATCTGTCCAATTGCCTTAAGAGTTGTATGAGTATTAACACAGCATAACCTTTTTTACAGCCATTAGTTGTGCTTTTGAAAGAATTCCCTCCTAACCACTCTGTGGTATGTTAATGCTTTTGAATCCTGAGCAGCAGTTACGACACCTTGCCTCTTACTGTGACACTGATTGGTTTCACACACAAACAGGTTACACATAATGATGAATGCCATGTTTTAGTGCAAGACTCCTGCTATATTGTCAGACAGACAAGTGCAAAATAGTAGCTTACAAACTTCAAAAGGATTCTACCAAGCTAAGTAAAGTAATAGTAAGTGTAGCTTTCCTGCAGAGTTTTCATTGACATTAATCCACTTGCCATGGTTCAATTTTAATTTGTGATGTCATTGTTCCATGCTAATACTGAAACTACCACCTCACAGAATAACAAGAAAACAGATAAATAAAAAACCTGTTTGTCATGTGTCAGGATGTTGATGTATTCAATATATCAGAATAATTAAATATATGATGTTCATTCCTTTGCATTTTATTAATGCTACTGTGATATGCTTTCTGAAACATTTATTTTCACTTATTTTTAACCTGCACAAGAATTTATAGGATTTTGGTTATACATTTTAGGAAAACAGCCTGGACTTTAACACTGAAACAAACATACAGCTTCATACAAACATACAATTGATAAATTTAAATTAATTCACTAGTGTGCATTTTTTAATGCATCTGCGCTGATTTGAAGTTAATTCCATGTGAATTTAGACTTCTAAGCCCCTGTCAACCACTATATTGGTCATTTTTTTTTCCTTATTAATATAGTTACTATTTTAACATTTGTTAAATTTTAATCAACATAAAGTTCATTAAAATCCAAGTTTAAATTGCTTATTGGTCATTGTGGTTGCCCTCCAAGAAAACAACTGGGTCTTTTCCCTATCCCCCCCCAATCTCTCCTGCTCTCCAAGTCCAACTATGTGGGCTCCAAATATCTGTTGTTTTGTTCTACTTTCCTGCTTTATATAGAGGTTATTTTTCATATCGATGCAGACTGAAAAGTTGCATGTGTGATTGAGAGACTGTACTGCAGATTTGCCTGTGTGAGTTGCGCTTTGGTTTCCCTGGTGGAATAGAGTGTAGGAATTTAAATGCTTTCAGTTTTAGGTCTAGACTTGCAAAATAATGAATCACTTTCCATTTTTTAGTGGTCTGATGATTTAAGGAGTAGAAAAGCAAAGAAGTCCTAGCTAGTGGTCTGTGGTGCATTTGATTTGGGAAGTCTCTTTTAAAAGCTAAAACAAGAGTTGAGAAAAGTTTCTTTATCTGTTTATTTTGGTTCATACCAGGTCCTCAGATCTCTAACTTGCCTTATGAGCACTGGATTTTTTACCTCTAGGAGATCAAAAGGCTGATATTTTTAAAGCATTGCAATTGTTGTTTTTGTGAGTAGAAGCTTTCCTTTTGCCACAGCCATGCTTGGCTTTTAATGCTCATTTAATAAGCAATTTAATGCCGACAGAGTCAGATTTGATGTGAGCCACTGGCTTTGCTCTGGTTTAGGGAGTACACGTGTGCTTTGCCTACTTTCCTGCTTGGAAAGCGTGACATGACCTTGAAAACTGAAGCATGCCAAGACACTTGCCAAGGAGTGAAACAGGGCAGACATGCCATTCAGCCATCCCTCTGGAGACAGCCACACTTGGGCTGTGTTAGAATCATTACAAAGGCTTAGCTGGGAAGTCTGCGGCTTTTAATGCCATTTCATGGTAGTAAAACTTGTTGTCCCACCAGCTAAAAGAGTGGGTGTTTTAATAGAATAAGCATTTGATTAATGAAACAACGTGTACTGTACAGAAGAAATGATCATAAAAAGCTGCTTTTTAACGGTCTAAAGTACCTTTTGCAGCTTGGAACCTTTTATCACCTTGTAAATCGCCCCTTGAGATGAATAGTTGAAGTTAGACGAGGCACACTTCCATTACCAGCATATCCTCCTTCAGATATTATTATAGAGCTTGGGCTGCAGCTGCTTCAAAGCTGCCCTTCTCACCAACACATTTTTACATCTTGCTTTCATTATGCCAAGGTGCATTCTGTGTTATTGCAGTGGCTTTGCTTTTAATAATCTTCTTGATGAAAACATTCAGACCTGAGGGAGGTCCACTATTTCTCCTTATCCTTCTCTTACAAGGTGGTGACCATTTTTTTGCTACTTTTGTTCTGTTTTATAGATAATGTTCAAAGGTGCTAGTTAACAAGACTTAAACATACTCAGGAGGAGAGGAAAAGGCATAATAAAGCCTACTTTAAAGCGAATATAGGAGAGAGAGTAAAGTTATGTCATTTTCATTAGGGAGAATTGAAAACTTCTCATTGCTTTCAGTGGGAGTATAAGCAGGAAAATAAAAAACATGACACTAACAGCAAACAGATGGCATTCCCTTTTCTGTGATTTTGTACACTTTTGAAGTTGTAGAGGAACCACATAAGCAGTCATGCTTTCAATTATTTTCCCCACTAACAGAGGCAGACACAAAATTTATTCGTTTTTTCTTACTGATTACTCTTCCATTCCAGTCATTGTGTCTGAGCTCTAAATTCTCTTATGTGAAAGAAAGGGAAATAAACTTCAGAAACTTCTTGGCCTCAAAGCCAAAGGAATTATTTACTAATTTTAAATTTTTAATTTTCTAGCCTCTCTCTTATTTTGCCCTTCTTAGGAATTAGAATGGATACTGCAATGATATGGCTTCAATTTAGTAGAGATAAGCATCCAAAAATAGTATTTTTCCATGAGGCATCTCTCCACAGAATTGACGGAAGACCCTTTCAAGTTCCTGTTTTTTCTCTTTCTCCATTGTTGCTGAGATATACAGTGAACATCTAAATTTAATAATTTTACTTCACAATAATATCAAGAAATTTATTATCTCATGTTACTACTAACCTGAAAGCAAAACTTTATAAGAATGAATATGATAAATCCCATTAAGACTCTAAAATGGAAACACAAGGCAATCCAAATTAAAATAATATATTCCCAGTATGGCTTCAAAATAGCTGTTGTGTTTCAGAGTAATGATAACCTTAGAAACAAGAGTATTTTATGTTTCCCTGTACTTTTATGTTAGGGTCTCAAAGCACTTTACAGCTGTAAGTTAAGCAGTGTTATAGATGATAGTGGGAGAAAGTCAGCAGTTTGTACATGGAGAAACAAAATTTTGGAGGGGACAATGTAATGTAACCCGTAATTAGGGGCAGAAGTAGGAACACAAGAACATTTTTTTGATTCACGTATCTAGATTTTGTGAGCTTACCAGTCATCCCTTCCAAATCGTATTTTTGTGTAGTTTCTGAAACTATTCTGCAACTACCAACACTGATATAAATCAATGGTCACAGGAAAGAGAATGAGATATTTCTCGAGTAAGATTTCCTACTCTGCTATTGATTTTCTATGTATCTGTATCTTAACATTGGTCTGTAGTTCACTTGTCGTTTTGTAAACTCATCCACTGATATCCTTGAAAGAGCTAGATAAGTGCAAACAGGTTTCTTTCTGTACTGAAGATGCCAACTGATAGCTGTTATATCTCTGTGTGCAGGTTCCTCTCCTCCATCATGCTCCAGAGGTGACGATTAAGAGCTGCATCCTATAGTTTCAGTAACTTTTGTTGTCTTTTTTTGTCAGGCCCTCTGGGTACAAAATAAGAAACACCTATGGATATATTGTACAGGACTCTTTGTAAAAATATTACAGGAAGCCTCCTTGTGGCATACAGAGTGATCTGATTTCTTTTTTCCTGGACACTAGGATGGTTCTAATCTGCATATGCTGATGAATACTTTTACATTTTAGCTAGGTGCTATAGGCCCTGTCACGGCACATGTCTCATTTTTGCCCCGGGACGTCTTGGGCAGGTCTGAGGCGTTGTGCCTTTTCAAGTCATGGGACATGAATGACTGTCTGAGATGTAGTCATCTACACTGTATGCCTCCAAAGTTGGGTTGCTGCAGCCAGCCCTATTCCTGGATGATGTAGCTTTCTTTTGAAAATTTGTTTTATCTATAGGCCTTGGCTAGAGTAGTTAGAATCCCCTTTTTGTCCTTAGCTGAAGTCTGAGGACAAAATATTTGACAAACACATTAACTGTCTATATCAAACATTGTTTCACACAGAATACGAAGAAAATTAGTTAAATCTGAACTGACTGACTATATTCCCATGCTTTATAGCATTTATAATATGCATTTTTACCAAATAATGATTTAATAACCTGAGCTGGCCTGTTGGTTTTATTTTTTTAAAGTCGGGCTTTTGTGTGAAGAGCCACTGAAACCTCTCCTTTCTTTCCTCTTTTCTTGTTCTATTAATTTCCAGGGTATTGCATCCTTGATCACAGAAATATTTCAAGAAAAATAATGTAGCAGAGTTCCCTGGAGTGAATCTTCAGTGAAACCTTCCTGTCCTAGTAAACTGCAGTTCCTAATTAGAAATAAGGCAATCTGTTTTACTTTCATTAATTTTTCACTCCATCATTTTTTACTCCAGTCTTTATACATTGTACTCTCTGAAGTCTCCTGTTTTGATGAAGATGAACAGTATTTCAGTGAAATGCTGCAGTTTTTTTCTGAAATGTATCCCCCTTCCTCAAGGTTCAAAAATAACTCCCCACATGCTTTTAGACATTCTAATGATCAGTTTGCAGTGTTAATGATATTGGATTTAGAAATGGTCCAAAGAGATAAATATCATGTATGAATGTAATGAGACTGGAATTTTGAAAGAGAATTTTAATTATTTTATTATCTCCTAAGAGAACTGAGGAATAACGTCTGTGTTAGAAAGGTTTTGCTAGAAAAAAAGCAGAATCAGAGTTAAGGATGACTAATGGGTTTCCATTAAGGAAACAATGTCTAAGTTATAGCATTTCTTTTCAATGAAGTGAGAATAACTTGATTATATCAAGAGGTAAGTTATCTTAATAAATTTTCTTTGTTAATTTAAAGTCCCTTTACTGAGCATGCTAAGAACTTCTGGATTCCTCTATTTAAGCATCAGGAATTAAAAAAGGAGGTAAAGCAAAGGTGTTTTTATTATGATGCTGTCCAGGTTTTCATAGTTGCAGACAGTAAAATGAATATGGAAACATATAATAACTGTAATCTAAAAAAATAATAATTATCTGTCTAGATATGAAAAAAATTAATCTTGCACATTCAAAGAAGCAAGTCACTTTAGACCTCAAATGGAAGTCTTCCTATTGAATTCAGTGGTCAATGGATCAGGCATTTCTTACATTTTCCCCAGCTTCTTTAAATATACAGCATAAATAATCTGCTGCTTGGAACTGATGAGGAAAACATTGATCCTGTGACTTCAGGATTAACAAGAATAGAGAGGAACTTCCGCAGTGACTGAGAGATGGATGGCCTTGACCCCTGCAGGGTTTACTGTATCCTGCTTGGAGCTAGCTCATCCTTTTTGAAACAGATCCTTATTTCTGATCATTCTTAAAAGGTTCATTCTTTTTTGCCATTCTGTCTTTTTTTTGGTCCTTTTTTTTTCATGTGAACTTCCCAAAAGGTGAAAATTTTAAGGGAGTTGGGAGTTAATTCAGAGGGGTTTGAATGCCAAGCCGCTGTGTACATCTCATTTTGTGTTATGTATTCAGCAGGCAATTTACATATATTTAAGATGCATGAGATGATAGAATTCAAGTTTCTCTTTTTAGTACCTCATGGAATTTTAATGATTTTTAATATAAATGTTTGGTAATTGATATGTAAAAAAATTTCATATTTTAATGTTTGGCTAGTGTATTTAAAAGCAAATTGCAGTAAACAACTAGCAGATAGTGAATTAAGTGCTATGATTTCTTTGGGTTCTCTGAGAACACGTATTTACTTAGTAATTGCCAAATGTTTTTTACATGCCCTCCTCTAGATCCTATAAGAAAAACGGCGAAACCAATTTAAAAATGTATATTACATTTTTGTTGACGGCTTGTAGAATAAGTTTCAAACATACGGGATTCCAAATACTTTTAACATCTGTATAATAGAGAATTTGTAGTGGAAACAATCATGGTGCCAGAAATACTGCAGTGATGTTGCTGATAGGACTGTGACTAAATGAAAGATGTAAGATAATGCACTGATGCATTATTCTAAAAGTGCAGTGAACCCGTGAGTATCTTGTGTTTGAAGTTCAGTTGTTGAAATCTGACTCTATTCAAGAAAATAATGGCATGTATATAAAGAGATATTTTTTCTCTTGATCTCCCAGTATTTTGGGATGTGCTTTTGAGCTAGAAATGATTGCCCTAGTTCCCTGCATGCCTACAGAAAACCAGACAAATGAGTATCCAGTAGCCTTAGACTTGCAGTTTTCTCATAAAAAAAGAAGTCTTCTCTGATAGATACACCCCTACCAAGGCTGACTGCAGCAGATTTAATTTGATCTTTCAGGCACAGATTAAAAATGGTGTTCTTGTTGCAGTTAGAACATTACCACTTAAGCTTCAATACTAAAGGAGCTTTTTCATCATCCCAAACCATGCACTCTCAAACATTTTAACTGACAGTGGTTTAGTATTTGCATTATCTTTTCCTGATTGTGTATTTTTCACCAGAGACAGATGATAAAAGTTTATGTGAGAGAAGATCTGCAGTAACATCAAGAAAAGCCTTCATATTCTGTATTACTGGGAACTGCACAAGAAATTGCTGATTGCATTAAAAGAAATTGCATTAAAAATTTGTTGAATTTTCTATATGTGAGCATTTTTGCATATTTAGCTGATACTGCTGTTTTGCAAGGAGGCAGACAGCATCAATCTTGTTTTAACATTAGAACCAAAGTTGTAGAGGATTCTTCCAGTATTCATGGGCTAAGGATGATGATTTTTGCATGGATTAATTGTAGAATTAAAAATTCGTCCTGTCTGTAAGTAGAAGTAATTACATAGATGTAAGATCAATTATTTGAAAGAAAATAAGGTATCTAAGGCCAAGCCCTAAATTTGTTTGCACCTCAGATAGATTTGCTAACATCCACTTTCATATATTTTACATCATTTTTCAATTTGATTAAAGTGGAACAACATTCTCAGGTAAGCAGTTGAGTCACCATCCCTGAAAGTATTTGAAACATAGTTTAGTGGTGAGCTTGGCAGTCTTAGGTGTATGGTTGGACTCAGTGATCTCAAGAGTCTTTTCTGACCTCCAGTTATTCTGTGAACATGCTTTGGGGCTTGAGGACCTCCCATAACAGTCTTTGCTTTGACAGTGGGTTCATACTGTAGTGCCCAAGGGGGCCACTGCCTTCCATTGTCATGCGCAATGTAATGCAGACTGATCAAACTGTGTTGAAGTTCTGAGCATTTGGCAGAGTGTTGTAAAACTTGAAGTGTGTTCGGTTATCTTTGTTGGTTGTCCTTCCTCTCCCTTTTCTGTGTGATCAGCTGGCTGGATGGGAAATGCATGGAAGTGGCCAGTCAGTCTAGAAGGATGGACTGGCTAAGGCTTGCATGTTGCACAGCGCTGCTGTATTTCACATAATTTATCAGGCAGTACAATTCCAGTATCTCATATTTGTGAAAAATACTGTACTGAGATCTAAAAAAGCACTTAGGAAGACTGCTTTCAGAAAATGAAATGTTAAAATTCACCCCTGTCTAATTGTAATTGATCCTTTTATCTGTGGGTTTAATATCTAGTCCCATTAATAAAATGTGGTCTATATTAGAACCATCAAATCTGTCAGAGAAATCATCAGCATGGTTGTATGGTTGAAATTTCAGGTATGCAAAGAACTTTATATGCACAAGTGTATTCTTGTGATCTCTTAGCTTTTAAACCCTTGATCCCAAATCCATTGTATTTGATGATAGAGCCCTCCCAGCTTTCTGCGGAGACTGAAGAGAACACGCAGTGTGTTTCTTGTAAATCTCTGTTTCTGGCAGAGGTGCCTGTGACAATGGATCCCTGTAAAGATCTTTTCCTCCTGAACAGAAGGTTTTCTGTACACAAATACACACTCTGTGCCCATAGTTCTGTCCAGACATGTGACTGGAATGACCTACAAGAACAAGTAGAGTAATGCAATAGGAGCAGGTCTATAGAGCAGGATAATTGATCTTGAGGATCTGACATTTATACTACACACATTTCAAAAGTTTTAGATTAACTTAGGCCTGTTCCATAGATGAGAGTATGCTATGTGTTCTCCCAGCCTTCTGTCTCCTCATTTAGTTGCATTGGAAAGGATCCAGTGCTCTCTGAGACCATTCTATTGAACAAGCAGGGATATGATACATGGAGAGAGAGGCAAATACACATGAAAAGCACATTCCTGATATCAAAACGCTTGCATTTAGTGTTGGCTTGATTTGAGCTGTTTCTTGACTGAAGACATAAAGTCTCAAGATCAAAATAATTGATTAAAAAGGCAGATTAAAAAATAGCCATTTGATTTTCAGATTATGAAATTTTATTCAGAATTACTAGACAACTACTTCTGTAGTAGTTTCAGATTCTTGTTGATTAGTGTGTTTTTACTACAGGTGCTGGCAGAACGTATTGTCGGGTGTATTCCCCTTTAATGGAGAAATCTAAGGATGATGCCAGATGGGAGTGCTCTTTAAGGCACATGAGCAGTGAAATCTGTTAACAAATTAACTGAGTTTATGTGGATATTGAGAAGCATTTATTTTATTGAGATGAAGTTAGTGTTTTTAGTGTGGAGAAGGAGGCTAAGAAATACTCAGTTCAAAACCTTATTATGGAAGTGTTGGACATACTGTTTGACTTTCTTCCTGACCTAAAAATTATGATCCCATTTCTCAGCTTCAGTCAAATTTTACAGTAGTGGAGGTATTTCAAGCATTCTAAGTCCCTACAAGTTTGTGAAAATGTGACCTTGGGTAGAAGAAGTATCAGCTGTCTGAGTTGGGGAAAGGCTGCAACTGAGCCTTCACTCGACAGCATAGAATCCACACTGATGGAAAACAGGAACCTAGGACTTTATTAGATACAGGGATAGCCACTCAAACATAACAAAATGCTCATCAGTTGTTATGTTAAACATGAAAATTTAATTTACATTAAGAGTTTTCTTTTCATCTTTTACTGTGAAAAACTGAAGTTAAAAAGCTGAAATTGAGGCTTTGTATTACTGAGTATCAGTAGATTATCTGTTCTCATTGATTGAAATGACAACAAGAGTGTTGCATTTTACTGTTCTGTAACTTCTAGTCTATTTGTTTTTGGTGACTCACTGAAGCAAATAAGCAAGAGAAAGACAATGTAGTTCCTGAAGCCATGTGTAAAGAACACTACCAGAAATCAGGAGCTTCAGTGATGCTGTAACTGAAATTTGTAGTTGCTGAGAGATGCTGGTTGATGCTATTGCAGGCTTGCTGGTTTTTTTATCTACACATAGCAGCAATGTTAATTTGAAAAGGAGTGTTTAATGTCATCAACTGTCACTTGACAAACTCTGCTCTGCATGAATCTGAGTCAGTTTTAGGAACAGCAGGTTAAATATTCACATTTTTACAAGTAAATGGTTAGTACCAATTTTCCAGAACTTGTGCAGTTGGAAGATGTTTGCATCCTGCTTCTACAAGAATTCCAGCCACCAGAATTTTCCTGCATTGATTTAATTGGGAAATATCTTTTTCAGACATCTTTATCTAATTTCCCTGACAATTGTTGGCTGCTTTCCCTTACTCATGAAAATACAAATTCACTGAAAAATTGTGGCATAGAAATAATGAGAATGACTTCTGGTTGAAATGACACTGTATATGCAGCTCAATTTATTAAATACTCTGAAATGTTGATTTAGAAAGCTGAAAAGATCATCTCCTGTAATAAAGTATGTCCTTACAATATAGCATTAAAAGTGTCTGCCCAGTTGGGGAAAATACATTTCTAATAATACGAGGTTGCCTTATATACACATACCTGTGTATTTTCATTCACAGTACAGGAACAGATGAAGTGGATTTATTTAATTTTGCTTTTCCACATAAACCCTCAAGATCTCAACTTTCCCACTCATTTTTTAGAAGTTACCATCTGTAAGGGAATTAATTTTTAAGTGGTGTAATTTTATAATTTCTCAACTACCAGGTGGCTAACATTACAGTTTTTAAAATTTGCTTTCTTTCTAAAATATGGTTCCTCATTTGAGTACTGGTCTGAAAATTATGCCGAGGTCTGAATAGATATATCACTATGAGAAAGTTATAACACTGCCTAATGCTTGAAATTGGCATTAGTTTAGACTGTTTTGGACTGTGTGTCATAAACCTCTTAATGATGACAAGCATCTAGGGGTCCTGATTCTCATGTACCTTATTCTGGTTTTGTACCAGCTCCCTGACTGGAGTAGAATAACTTCTGGTTTATAGATACCAGATTTATGGCTTCTGTGGATTATCTTAATTTAGTTAAATTAAAATTAAATTAATCAAAACCAGTTTGGAAATGTTTTATCAGAATTCTACATGCACAGTACTTTTCTGTATTATGGACAGATACTCTGTGGACATTAGAAATTCCTTCTGATACAATGTGTGCATACAAGGACATGCAGCTCAGCTGATTGAGTCTTACATTAGTTGTAATGAACAAAATTTATCCCTTTACTAACAGTTTTCAAGGTTTTATGTATTTAAGCAATTCTCCAGAAGCTAGCAATGCCATTTTTTATTAAGTGCCTATTTTTATTAAGTATCCCATTATCCTTTCAGGCTTGAAAGGCAGGAATCATTTTCTTCACTTTAGAAAACTGATACAAATATTACAATTTTCTGAGGAGCAGAGAAGTATCTTCTTTATTAGAAGTCCCTTGATTAAATAATGTGAGATTCTGCTAAATGTTCTTATTTGTAGGCTGAGTGTGTTTAAAAGTTAAATGTTCTTTAGGGATTGTCCACTGTTTGTAAACATCAATCCCATCCATACATACTAAGGAAAAAAACCTAAGGGCTGGATTGTATGGAATGTTGTAAAAAGATGACTTTCCAAAACTCCGCCTTAGGTTGTAAGATGGTGCACAGCACTGAATGTAACCATGTCTCCCTGGCAAACACCAGAAACATATGGTTTATATATGGGGCATCACAACAAAAGAACGATAAACTAAAAATGGTGAGTAATTTTTGCTCTCCAATGACAGTCGTGCCATAAAGTGCTAAATGTCCTTAGGAAAATCCCACTGTCTAAAATCCAATTGCTACATTCTGTAAAATCCTCACTGAAACAATTGAGCTATTTAGTTAAAGAGAGAGAGCAATGGAAAGAGATGAGATTTAGAATAGCTAAAACTTGATAGACTTGACAGACTTCTGTTTATGTTTAATCCACTGAAATATAGATTAAAGTATTTTCCTTATATAAATATGAAGAAATATAAAGTATTTTCTTCCAGTTTTAAAAAAACCTTATAGTGCCTGTATAAAGATAATTATGTTCACTTCACTGTGTCGTGGTTTGTAATTTAGTGGCAGTGGTGAACCTTTGGTTAAGAAATGAGTCTACAGAATGGGTATTTGCAGATCTGATGTTGCTTCATTGTCTCAGATTTTTCTATGCCTTATTTCTCCCTAAATCTGTGGAAAAAAAAATTCAGAATTTGAAAATGCTAAAAAGTGATACATATTACATGCAGTAAATACTGCAGTCCTGTGTCAGATGCTGCTGTCCTTATACCTATTGAATAATCAAGATTTGGAACAATCATATGCAGATTTTGAGCAATGTAACAAGACTTTTTTCCCACTATATAAAGTGTTTTAAACTACTAACAATGTCCCACAGTGCTCAGTAGTTGACCTATTATTTTATTTAGCTTAAATCAAGGGTTGAAAGCAGCAGGACTATTTTGCTCATAAATTTTGTGTAATTTAAACATGGATTTTTTTGTAATTCCATGGAGGTTATTAATTTTGTATGCATGAATAAAAACTTCCAGACAGCAAAATATTAGTGATTAAAATACAAATTTTATACTCTAACATCTTCAGTGAAACTATGAGCTTTTCCTTAGTTGAAGAGGGAGAATGATAGAGATAAGATTTAAAAGAGTTAACACGTGAAAGACAGACATCCATGATTTCTAATCTCTAGATATGAATTCAGATACAAGTTTGGTTTTTTACCTGCAAGTGTAAAGGACAGATAAGCATGTTTTTATCAGTGAATTTGGCTTAATTGCTTTCTGATGGTATCTAATACTACTGCTTAAACAATTATGTTTCTATTAAAAAATAAGTTGCAATCTCAGGTCTTCTACTTCCAGCTTCAAAAAAAAAACCACATTAGATTTTTTTTTATTTTAATCTTTGAAATCTGTGTTGTAGTAAATGAAGTCCACAGTCATACAGTGACTATATTTAGAAGTGTTTATGGGTTTTTTTGTTTGTTTGTTTGTTTGTTTGTTTTTTAATTTTAAAAGGGAAGAGAGCTATAATCCTTTCTGCTATGTATTTATTTAAGATTTTTAGTTTTTCTCTTCAGAAATATTTACTGGTGCTAATTACTATTGTTCTAAATACATGTTGGCAGAAATGGAAGAGTTTTGCCATGTATATGATAATCCAAGAATAAAAAATTATTACCAAATCGGCAGGATGCTTGCAGGGAATGTGAGAACAACAAGTTTGAGTCCTCACTTTGTCTATTCTAAATCAGTGATGAACCCTATTCTTTGTATTTTGAGTGAATTTTGTGTCCAGAATTTCAGGTTTACGTCTATGATGTGGTCACTGATGTTCTCTGGTGAAAATGCAAATCACGTAAGTGATTTTTGTGCAAAAAGAGAATGGGAGAATCTCTGAGGTCTCAGAAAGCTCCCAGAAGGCTTCCAGGCCTCCTGAGTATGCAGTCCATGGTGTGGTTAATACCACCCTAATGACTGATCAGCCCATGGAGCCTGTTCAACCATCTTTGCTGCAGTTGTGAAAACTCAGAAGTAAAAGGACCAAAAGAGCAAGAAAATTTATGAGACTGCAGAAACTCAAAGGGATGTTGAAATATTTGCTTTTTTCATTTTCTGTCTGCTAAAGCAGAGAGCCAAAAAACCCAAAAAAACAAACAAAACAAAACAAAACAAAAAAATATTGTGAAGGCAGTTTATCTCAGTCATTTATTAATCAAGCAGTGTGGAGATCTTTTTTGCTCCCTAGTATTTTTTAGGGTTGAAGCATGCCCTGTATATCTAGCAGACCCCAGAACAGTGGGTTTTAATTAAATGATTCTGGAACTTTATAAGCAAAGTTAACCTATTTCTTTGTACTGCTGTGATTCAGTTAGAAAAGCTAGGACTGGAAGTGATGAGCAGGTAGTTAAAGTAACTGCGCAATAAAAAGAAATATCTCCATCATGGTTACTCCAGTGAATCAAGGCTATCATAAAGAAAAAATAATTGCATTAAAATCTCAGCTATTACATTTAGGAAATAATCTTACAACATAAGAGGGGGAAACAGTAAAGAGTTTGTGATGCAGGTCCAATTTACTACACAGTTCCTGGAAAACACATTAGGGTTTTCTTAAATTTATATTGAGGCACTTTTTTTCAACCCCAGAATACAAAGTAGCATGAGAATACTGCTAACTTACATCCTGGGCATTATAAAATTTGGAATCTGCTTGCCACTGCTTAATTTCACACAGCAAAAGGAAATCAAGGGGGATTAATTCAGTCTCTTAAACTGAAAAGGTTGTTCTAAAGATCCCCTATCAGCCAGTCTTATTCTTTACCTGTGGGCGATGGCTGCAAGAAAAAACCACCTGGCTCCATTCCTTTCACAGGCCTGTGGACTTTTTGATGTTGCACCAATGTGTCCCCATAAAATAGCATGTGTTAAGCAAACAAAATCTAATGTGTTAGGATCTGCTAGCCTTTGTTTTCGGTTATTCATGAGAAACCATGGTAAAAACTCCCAAGTTAACCAACCCTTCCATTCTTTGAAAAGTTTGCTGGTAGCAGGGCTTGCCTCATCTGGTTTCTAATGTGAACCAGTAATCTCACACTTACTGTTATTTCATCTACTTAAAACCAGCTGCCACAGACTAATATGAGCTCCATGTAGATAAAAAGGTGTCCAGATTGGCAGAACCCTTTACTCTCTGGTTACTTTACTTCTCAGGCAGAATCCTCAGGCACAGAGGAACGTGAAAATACTTTTCACTGAAACAGCACATATTTTCCTGAAACAAAAAGTCTGTAAGCCATTATAAGCATTATTTCTACTGCTTAGCTGTGAGATCTACACAAGTACTCCTAACAATCTGCAGTTTTGTTTTGCTTTTGGAAATAAGCAATTCTTTAGCTGGTTGTCCTGGCAAATAGCCACTAAATTCTACATGAGAGTAGGAAAATGAACTAATTTTATATGCATATAATATTCAGGGGGCCTAGTTTTACCAAATAGCTTTATGTAAAATCCCTTTTTTCCCCTGTATCCATGACAAATGCAATAAATATTGAAGTCTGTTCTTCATCAATTTTACGGGAAACTCATCACTGTGTGATAGACTATGCCCTCAGCTAGCTAATCAGTGTATCAGAAAATTAATTCAGGCAGAGCATAATCCAGACCTTGCCTTTTGCATATGCATTGGTCTGATTACTGAATTTGCAGAAATAACTGAGTTACTGTCTTCATGTGGCTAGCAGGAACTCACAGAACATGAATATAGCTATATATATGGCAATTGCTGTACATTGTGTGGTATCTCAATTCTACTTGAGAAAAGATTGCATGGTATCAGACAGCTTACACTGTTATGCAGAATATCAAATTAATAAAGGAGGCTGGTCTGCCTTAGAGCTGCTGAGTTATTTCAGTTATCCTCTGTTAGTTTAGAACTTCACACATCTTTTGGAATTGATTTTTATATTGCTGGAATACAATGACTTCCCAAACTAAGATCTAGCCTGGCTGCCATCTCCATAGCAAACATGCTAATACACATTTTCCTCTACGGAGAACACAAAGTAGGTGAGTATTGTCCCTACTTTACTGAAGAAAGCCTTAAGTGTCTCATAGTTCTTCATGGCTTCTCTGGAAATCTCTTACACAACTAGAAAAGGAAATCTGGATTTTCTCAATCATTGCCCCATTATTTATTGACAGAGAGTGCTTTTTTCTGCAGACCATTCTGAATGATGCTTTGCCCTTGTCAGTGTCTCTGAAAATCTCTGGCTTTGCTTTCTTGGTTTTTATAGCAGGGGAGCAGATTGACTGTTTAAAGTCTGTGATAGGAAACTCGGAAGCAGAAGATGCTCTCTCTCTGAAGGGAAAGATTTGTATCTTGAGCCATGGGGAATGAGTCTCATGTGAATGAGTCTCCATTGGTTATTGATCCATGTCTTTAATGAACAAGATTGAAACATTGTTCTTCTGTTTCCTTGACTGGTTTTCCACTGAAAAAACCCAAGTTTTTTGAAGTTGCAAGAATCTGTCTATCCTTCTTTGGTCTTCAGCTTTTAAAGAAGGACTTGCTTATCAGTGGTGGCAACAAAAAACCAGCAGCTTCTCCAAGAGTCCTGAAATAAGACATAATTATTTCCACTGAAAGTAATATCTTGCATTTCACTTCAGACATTTTAATACAAAGTGTGTGAATATCGTATGTTCTCCAGCATTTCTGGTTATGTTCTTGTTTGCCTGGATGAAGCAACCCTCAGGCAAATAAGTTAATTGCAAGGGTATATGAAGAACTATAACCTGGGGAAAGGATTATACATTTATTAATAATGGGGTCTGAGACATAGATTTGAAAAATCCCAGCTGATCCTTTATGGTAGATTTAGGAACATATACTGTATGTTAGAAGGTATTCCAAGTAGTGTTTTAGAATATATGGGATGGTATTTAGTGAACACCGAACACTGTGNGGCGTTTCAGGATCATTGGTCATTTTTCTACAGTTTCTCTGAACTTGAACTGATAAAAAGCTTGACAAAAAGTAGTACAATACCAAAAGGAAGTCAAAATTACTCCTCCAAAAAAATAATTTATTTGGTTTTAGTTAGACATACTTTAAATGCTAATAGTGTCAATACATTTGATTTACTTCATGCATGTTGGCAGCTAAACAATTTTAGAGGCTCTGAACTTCAATTTTCTGCAGAGAGGCAAGTGGCCTAGAAACCATCTTCAGTGTGATTAAAAATGCATTTTAATTCCTAAAGCAGTTGGGTAGAAATAACTGTAAAATAATAGAAGTATTTTTAAACAGGTGATGGACGTAGGCTTGTTGAAAAGGTATTTTTTAAGGGTAGTGGAGTTGCAGGTTTTTTCAGTACATTCATTTCCTAGTGTGGACTGCAGATAAAAAACAGTTCTCTTGCCTGATTTCAAAGAAACCATATTCCATAAAGAAGCTTTGATTTTGCTGTACGTTGTGACAGTTCTTTTACAATGTTTGCTATTACACCCTTAAGCATTGTCACTTGATATAATGTTAATTATCTCTGAAAGTTCCCTCTAGCCCTTCTTAAGAATATGAGTAATTGTAAATGCATCAAAATGACTTCCATCTTATGTGCATTGATTAAAAATAAATAAACTTGACCCAGGAATTAAGCAACAATGAAATATATAATAATGAAGCTAAAAGGCTGTTTTTTTCTCAGGTTAATTGTGTGTTTTGCTGACAGTGACACATTTTTTACAGCAACAGTAGTGTCATACATATGGGACTAATGATGTTATCTCTTGAGGGAATGTAGTAGCTTAGACTGAAGGAGTTTCTTTTCCTCCTAAATATGGTGCTCTGCTTTTCACAGGAATTCAGGTCAGCCCTATGATTGTATAGTACACGAGTGCAGATGTCCTTCCTGTCTGATTTCCTAAACTGTGCGTCTGTGTAACTGATGGATTTATGGTATAAAAGATGTTATTATGAACTCACTGGAATCAGTGAGTCTACATGTGAAGGCAGTTTTTCTCAATAAGTTGTCAAATGGTCCATAGACATTAGATGCTGTCTTTTGGATGTAAACAGTAGAAAGGCCCTTCAGACTTTCTAAACGTCAAATCTTGCAAGGCACCCTAGACCATTTTTTGTATGTGATATAGTGCTCTTTGTGCACATGACTGAGCTGTCTCATGTGGCTCCTGTGGATGCTTCCATGAATATTTTTCTTCAGTGATGTGAGTTCCTGAGAAAAATCCTTTGTCCTTTCTTTCTGCAGGATCTCCCTTAGCTGGTTTTTCCTCACTTGGCTGCTAACTCCAGTGTCCTCCTTGTCTCTCCCCTCTGCCTCTGTCCTCATGCCTTGGAGTCATCTGTGATTTCCTTTCCACCTTGACAGTAATTGATCTGCACCCTCCTTTCCTTTGAGGAAATCTTGCTCTCATGAATATTTAAGGATGTAAAATAATGACTTTTTGCATAATAATATAGCTTGTAATTGTTAATACTGTTTTATCAGGACTTCTCTCAGAGCAGAAAATCTTTCCTGCTCAGGACACAATATTCTGCTTAGAGGATGGACACAGTATGCACAAGGATCAAATTTGTTTTGTCTTGCTTAATGTCAATATTTGATTAGCACTTGACAAAACAAATATATGTAAATTAAATATCTGACTTTTCATTTCAAGATCATAGTAGCCCTGACTGCAGACTTTCACAAAACCTCTCAGTGGGACTGGAGTAGACATACTCCTACTGTAAAAGTCAGGTCTGCAGAATTGAATAGTTCTGGCAAAGATTTTAAGGAATGAGGATTTTTCTCTATATGTACAAGGGAACAGTAGGGAAGAATTTTTTTTTTAAATCCTGGGAGTAGAGGAAGGGCAAGGGGAAGGAAGCATAGAGGTATTTTTCCAATATTTTTAAATTTAATATTTATATCAGAGAAGCTTTTTAAGTTCCATCAGGCAAGCTTTCTGCTATGAAAAAATTTTTCTGTTGTTTAGACAAAGAAAGTGGGTACCCAAACACCTATGAAGTACAGTGCCTTGATACCTTGACTCTGATTTGTGGAAGTGCATCTTTGTATAAAGAAATATAGGTCAGGTATTGCTGTTATGTTTTTTAATATGGTGATGTGAGAAGATGGTTAGCATACTATTCTTCTCACTTGCTGCATTCAGAAGCTTAAATAGTACTCCTTTAATTGGTTTACTAGTGAGGTCTCTGAGGATCCTGAGACATTTGCCTGTGTGATATGGCAGTGAGAAAGATGCCAAAAGGATTGAACATTTGCTTTGTTTCCAGGTTCTGATATTAGTGGTCCCTATTCAAATATGTTATGGCATGGAAATGTTCTTCTTGATAGGGAATTACAGAAAGCAAAAATTAGATAATTTCTTGAAACTGCTGTAAATGACACTGGGTACAGAGTAGATCGTATATAGGGAGCACAATGCTATTTGAAGTTAAATTTCCATTCCACTGAACCCCATCCTGTACAAGCCTCCAACAATGGATTGAAGTGAGAGAGATGTGTGTAAATTATGGTTTCCAAAAGACATGTGAGATTTAGACCAACTTTGGGACAGTCCTTGCCCCTTTTAATATGTCTCCTATTATGTCCATATGGGTAAGGGAAACTCATCCCATTTATTTGCATTTTTATCTCTCAGCAACATTTCCCTTGATTCTCTACTACCTACAAGATACTGCTTTCTGTAATAATAATTTTGCAGCTTCCATTAGCAGACACATATGCTATTGCTTCCAATCTCTCATCTAAAATCACTGACTGACAGGTCTGACAGAAACAAATAGCAGGTGTGTTGGTAGATATTGTGTTTGGATTTGCTTTAAAGTGCTTTACCCGCCCCACCCCCCCCTTCTCTTCATAATTTTTTTTTTGGTTCAGCACATTTTTTTATATAATACAATAATTCCAGTTTGCTTGGTATGTAATCATGGGTCACTATACTAATATTATCACAGCTGTGAATGTAATGTCATGTTACTTCCTTTGGAATATCATGTTCTTCTGCTTTTTTTTTAAATATACCTCTGTATCATGTTCTTTTAATTCCTTCACAATGGAATGTTTTTCAGTTTTCTTTCCTTACAGCATGGCAGGGTAGACCAACAGCACGCTAAATAGCTTCTAGATCTCTTGTAATTTTAATTCTCTTGTTAATACATGCACTTTTGTAGATGCCAGTAGATCCCATCTGTGCCCTGGTTGAAATAGTACAGATGACGCAGATGAAGATTACATATTAGCAGAAATACCTGAGGAAACTTGGGCAGATTTCATTTTAGAGTCTGCTGACTTCTTGTTCCAGCTGGACAAACCACAAGGATCCTTTGCTTCAGAGTTTGCCGCCTCTGTAAATCGTCTTAGAGTCCAGATTTGGGAAGATCGGAATTGTGAGTATTTGTCCACTTTTTGAAGATTCTTTGCTTCTCATCACATAAAAGCTCACTAGAAACTTAGTAGTGTTTTCTCCAAAATGAACATTTTTTTATATATTTGCTTGTACCCTTTATTAATGAAGGAAGTGTAGTTGTATCAGAGATATTTTCTGTTGAATTCAAACTCCAAATGTAGTTAGGTATGTGAAGCATAAACCAGTTACTCTTAGGCTGAACTAGGTCAAGGAAATAGGCCTTTTTTTTTTTTTTTTGGTGTGCAGTTACTAAAATGCATTTAAAATTATAAAAATACATACAAAAGAATTAGTAAGACTGGTAGTAATATCATCTAATTGCACAGCTTTTTATTTTTATTGCAACAGCTGGTGAAAGACTTTATCTGGAATTAAGGATTGGTATCTCCATTTTGAAGAAGGGGAAATTGAGGCAGAGCATTTAACTGGTTTCTTCAAGATGACAGAATAAATCAAAGATAACAAGTAAATGCAGATACCATCCAACACAGAGGTCTGTCTCTATGTTACTGAGATTCCTATCAGGGGAAATCTGCCATAGTATGAAAGTGAAATCTTGTAATTTTTTTAATGCTTAGAGGTAATCATGGGCTTAGCACCATGTGAGAGAAAGAAGAAAGGAACTGGATATGCACCTTGATCCGATACAAGAAGATTCTCTTCAAGTATACTGCATACTTATGGTCAATTTGCAGTTTTCTGCTATGAGTGTCCATTTGGGAATCTGTCTGTATGTTATGTCATATCTTGATCCTGCTTGTCACACCCTCAGCAAAAGGCAGGAGCTGCATGAGGGTCACGCTTGTGAGTTGCTTCAGTTCAAATTGCCATCAACAAGGAAGTTACACTCCTGTGTTTTTCATTGCCATTACACTGATGGTTTACCTTCTGCTCACATATGTGAAAAGGTTATTTCAGAAAGAGGCCATTTTTTTCCTAGATGTAGCAGTACCAGTTATACCAGATGTATACCATACGTATAAGTATTATTCTTCACCATCATCATCACTATGAATCTGTGGATTTTTGATTTGTGAAAGGAGTTGGCTTGAATTGTGATTTGAAATAGTACAATCCTTTCCTGTAGCAGAGGGGAGGCTGCAGAGGAGGTTGAGGAGGCTTGGTTTGTTTTTGTTTCACTCCTGCTTCTCATCTGTTCTAGGGTCTGGCGTGCCTTTGCTTTTTCAATTTTAAGGATCATTTACTACTCAAAGTGTTAGAAGTTTAGTTTTAAAACCTAGAGGTAAGAGGCTAAGCAAATGTAGTAGAGGGTTTATGTTGTCCTGTCAGAATCAGATGGAGGGGAAATGAAATGGAAGAACCAAAACACTTTTCATGAGAGTGGAAAGCCTGCTGAAGTGGGAATGTCTACCCCATAGCAGCTTCACTGTCAGCCTTCTCCCTTAGTCAGATCCATGAGGAAATTAGACAGGTCAATGTATGAAAAGGTAACAGGGTTTTGTAACTATGAAGAAAGACTCTGAAAGTTTGTTGATGGGGAGGGGCAGGGAAGAAGGAAGCACAAAGTCTAGATAAAATTCAAAGTTTACATACTTTCTCAGTTCTCTGAATTTGTTGATTTCACTAGCAGGTCATCTGTCACAATCTGCTTTAGTCTGTTTCTAGGAGCTTTCATTGGTATGGATAGAAGTTGTGTGAACAAAGATGGCAGCACTAAACCCTAGGAGCATTCATAAGAATGAAAATTCACTCTAGAAAGAAGTTTTGGGAAAGTGTTTGGGGTAACTGGCTGTGTTGGAGAGTCAGGGAAGAGAATATTTCACTTCCTACTTTGAGATTTCCAGGAGGAACTGGTACATTATTAGTAACCCGTTCACGAAAATCTGATATTAGAAGGATTTTAATTTAAATTTTAAATATAAAGCCATTTAAAAATAGCTCTGTATAATAGCATTCTCCCTGAAATAGCAGGGAGGATGCAGAATCAGCAATTCAAGGAAGTGAGATCCTTATGTGATCAAACGTTACTAAGGATATAATGGGCATTGTTTCTTCCTTCTTTATGTAGTTCAGAAAACTCTGTTATAAACTGGCTATGTATGGTGTTCTGGGTGGAGCTGACACAGTTTGAATACAGGTATTACTCCCAAAAATAGTTGTCATTAACTCATCTTATAGATTGGTGTATGAACAGAAAGGTGAGACATCAGATAGACATAATGAAGGAGACATACTAAATATTCTGTCCTTTGTAACCAGTTGCCACAACCTGCTTTGAAAAGCACATTGGATGTTTCCTCTGCCATGCTCTTTAAGGCAACAGGAATAAATAGTCAGCTGTTTCTGTCTTGGTTAAGAAAAACACTTATGCTGTTTAATGGTATGCAGGCAGCATATAATGGTATGCAGGCAGTAATACTGGATTGGCTGGTTTCTCACCATACATGCAATACCTTACTGACCATAGGATTTCTGTTGTCTATTTGCTATTCTAGACTTTTTCATGGTAAATGACATTAAGACAGCATTGTAGAAAGGACCTTTGATTATTTTATTTATTTATTTTAAAAAAAGAAGAAATTCTCTGGCAACACAGATTTTCTGGAAATCTTGTTGGAATGCTTGTTTCCTGATCATCAGTTTCAATATTTGAAAGGAGATGGATTGTAATGAAAAAAATGGATTAAATTGGCTATATTGTCATTAGATTGTGGTAGTGTATATATGTATGTGTGTACATGCGTGTGTATATATGTTGAGTTGAGAATATCCTCAGGTACAATTAATAGACCTTTGAAAAAATGTTAGTGATCAGTCTTCCATTTTAGCATCCTCTTTTAGCACTGTAAACAAATATTGATGCTGACAGGTTCAAAGGATGGGAAGGACTCTGCATCATAGATCATCAGGTTCAATGAAATAAAACTTCAAACCAGAAACAACAACATAAAATACTTAATTAATTTTAAGGTACTTTAGTCTCCCATAAAACTGTATAGAAGTCACCCAGAAAAATATAGAAGTTCTTCTTCCTTTGCTAACAAAGATAAACATTTATATTTAGTTGCTTTGGCATTTTTACAGGGCAGTTTGGGGCCATCTTATTAACTAAGATTGCAGTCAATTATCTGCTTTATTGAGTATTTGTTTTCATTTGAGTGATCTTTGTACTGTTTGTCAGATAATTTTTCTGTGGTGAGGAAACTCATTAGAGCTCTTTCTCTACCTGCTTGCTAGGGTCTTACTCATCTGAAACTGAAAATTCCAATTAACGTGATCTGAATTTGATTGGAGCTGTAAACAAGTGCAGCTACCTTTGCTTCATTAAAATATGGAAAATCATATGCTTTTTAAAATTATAATTTATAATTACTTTTTTTTCCCCCTGCTTGATGCAAATAGGAACTGGCCTTTATTCTGACATGGAAGGTGCAGCATCAAATCAACAACTTTATTTTATTGCACGAAACAGATGGTGAAGATTGGAGATATTTCCAAGAAAAGACTATGTAATTTCAGTGCTAAATTACCCTTGCTCAGAGGCCTAACCTCCAGGAGTTATTAGGAAATACAACTTTATGGTGTATTTCTTGTTCCAGTCTAGGCTTAGCTCACTTGAGGCTGAGAGATTGAATCTTTGCTTCATATTGCTGTTTAAAAACTCAAAACCAGACCACAGTGTAATCATTGATAGTTTCAGAGCTGATTTTAGTGGGTTTCATTCATTCAGTGGTTTGTGTAATTTATTACTATGTATAAAGTGAAGAAAAAAGGGATCAGATGAAAATTCCTGAACTGCTGAAACCAGTGACAAAGCTTTCCCTGATACATTGGGGAGGATCTGGGCCACTTCCATAGTGTAGGGTGACAAACATTCTGTGTCTTCAAAGGTATTTCTCATTTTAGGGGATAAACAGTAGCTGCTTTTCTTCAGGGACAAACATGAAAGCAGTGTGTGTACAGCCAAACTTTCATTACAACTAATATAAGCCTTTCATCCTGTGAAGTGCCTAGAATCTTGATTTCAAAGTAAATTTCTTTTTTCCCGGGGCTGGTATGGCTTTCTGTGAGGTTCTAGAATACTTATCTACTATCAACTGCTGTATAGTTTGTAATTCTTGCTTTACCAGGAAATTTATGTCTAAACATCTATCCTTTTTAAACTTTCTCAGGTGAGTTACAGAACAAAGGAATCTGCCTATACCCAGACTGGTGTAGGTCCCTGGTCCCTACCACTCTGCCATGTTTGTCAGTAACTGGAAAGAAACTTGGAGATACCACTGCATCTAGTGAAGTCAGCCTGTATGCACCCAAATAAAATGCTTTTTGCAACAGGGTGTGTCTGCAAATATCCTGAGGAGAGGCCAGATTGATTTAAAAACTTCTCTGATGGATCGCTGTTTGTGATGCATCCTGTCTAATTGAAGTAGCATGCCATTTTCAGTAAGCCAGAAGCAATATTGGGTCATGTAAATATAAATTTAGAATGCACCAAAGAACTTCCCAGCAGTTATTTGTATGTTGGTGGCCCAATTTTTGATGCTATTCCAGCTGATCTTTTTAATCAGAAACCTGCTGGGGCTTCTGCCATTTCTCCTGCCCAAACTCCTCAGCAGGCTGCCTGCAACCACTTTTTAGCACAGAATTCTGGGTTTCCAGGTCAGTTGTTCTCAGTGGTTTAGTCATCACTTTGTATTGAGTAGTTGTAATAAATTGCCACAAATTTATAGACTGGCTTAATTGCGATTTTGTGCTTTATGCATAATTTTTTCAAACAAAGTAAAAATTACGTCTTTTGTTGCAACTACTTAAGGTTGGTTTTTAGAATTCTGCTGGGAATCTTTCTACATTTGCTTAAGTACAACACCTTTAAGTGAATTTATTTTTCTAGTTTTGAGAATGTGTCTAAGACCTTCTAAACTTAGCTGGAATATATCCAACTTAGCTTTAGTAATTTAATTGAGACACCTAATTTAGGAGCATCTACCTCTCTCATTAAGTTCTTTTTCAGTTTAGTGTAGACACAGTCCAAATAACATCTGAATTGCCTTCTGTATGTGGATCCCTTTTCTCATAGCAGAGGAGAATGGAATGAGACTGCCAGAAGTTAAGAGGCACAGATCTGTGCCAAAAATCATGCTCTTCCATTTAAATTTAGATACTTGCTTTTTCAGTTTGATTTTCTGCTCTGCTGAGCACCCACTGATTCATAGAAGTCTTGTGTATCTTTTCTGTCAATAGGACAAATTCGTTCATCTAGTTGCTTTAATATTTCTGCAACCATGCTGTAAAGAATGGATGGCAGAATCACCACCTTCAAATGTCAGGTTGCTGACCTCTTTTTAAAAGGTTTTAGAGCCTTAGCTATAGTTATGTAGCTTGGAATATTTCTGATCAAGTTGCAGTTAGTATGTGTAAGGAGGATCAGATTTCGTACAGGTGTATATTCTCTCATGTTGAGTTGAGCGGTAATTTCTTTAACCATTTCTTTCAGTGCTAAGATTTTTTGAATGAAGTGTGAAGTTCTCAAATATTTTTCCACCTTTTGCTTGAGTTGACATGAGGGAAATAAAAAGATGGTTTGTAAATATTTCGAATACATGTATTTTTCTCTGTAGTCTTTGCAAAGACTGGGTTGCTGCAAAGTGACAGGGTTGCTGATTATCACACAAGTACCTAGGCCAGTTTCAGTATCTGTTAATTTGGCAATGGTACCAAGTCAACAACAGGATTGTTGTTGGGACTGCAAGCTGCATGTATAATGCTATATAATATGCTCCTGGAATGCCCTTAAATAATATGTACAGTTTTAGGAAATACAGAATTGATTTGAAACTCCTTAAGTTCTTCTTTTCTAACTGCACACTGTTTCAGTGACTGAGTGATACTGAGTCTGAATCAATGACAGGGTATGAAAAAGTCTGTCTTAAAACCAGGCAGAAGTACATGTGCAGTTATTATATCAGTCCTATTAGTCAAGGGCAGTTTGCAGTGAATTTCAGAGAGAATTCTTGTGGAATGGAATGTTTAAATTGTAGAAGAATGGCAGCAGTTCTCTGCAAGTTTCTTTCAGATAACATGATTACTTCAAGAGTGATATTTGAGGGAAATTGAAGCTTTGCAGAAACTAAAGTCAAGTTTAATGGGGTCAGGAGTTTCTACTCTATTCTTTAACTTTTATAACAGTTGTTCAGTTTGTCAGTGATTGTGATGAAACTAATGAGAGATCAAAATTCTAACTGTGCAAGTTATTTACATTAATACTGCTCTTTTCTTTCCTCCTTCTGGTGGGAAATGGTTATGGCAATAACTTTTAAATTAATGTATCTATGGACTCACCACATTTAACTCCAAGGTTGCATTTAAAATGTCTTGCTAAAAAAACAAACCAAAAAAACCCACACCGTCCTTCTTTGAAAGAGTCTAATGCATTGCATTGAAGCCAAGTCTAAATACACGTACTTTTATGGGATAATTTCAACAATAGGTACCATCTGCTTAATGTGTAATAAAACAAAAGATTAGTTTCCTGGTAAATCAGTTGTAAACCAGAAAATATTATTATTATTGCAATAATTTTTACATAAGATAAATGTCTCAATGGCTCAGAAGGTTAAAGTTTAGAATAAGAACTGGCATTTACTTTTCTCTGCAATTTGGCTAAAATTAGATTACCTGATCATGAATCCCAGTCATATTTTATTTTTCATAAAAATAGAAAAGACCTGGAAACAATCTGTAGACCACCAGGATGTCTGAAAGTTATTTTCCAGTTATAAAAATAAACTAGCCTTGAATTTATTCACCATCTGTCAGTCTTCTCTTCCTGCCAGGGAGCTGAATTTTCTGATGGGTTACTTGCAATCGTAAGGAACAGCTGTAGGAAGCAAGGACACTAAGACTGCTCTAATTATATTAAGACACACAGTGGCTTTTGGAAATTTGAAAGAGTTCAGATGTAGTGTCTGGAGAAAGGTTTAACATTTTCAGGATTCTCAAGAATGCACATACTTCTACCACGTCTGAACCTCCAAGGGTTCATTCAAGTGGAATGGAAATGGGCAGAGTGACCTTCCATTACTTAATTTTCCTCTGCATCAGAATTTGTGTGCAGGGCTGGAAGCAGTACGAGTGAAGCAAGAGACAGTAATAATCTTATTAAGGTAAATGTTGATGACCAGAAGAGTGTTACCTTGCCATCATAACCTTTGGGGACCTACTGACTTTGATTCTTATTAGTGGTATGCCATTCTGTTTGAGAAAGAAAAGCAGGTGATTTTAATCCATGCATGAAGTGATGATGACTATTTGTAGTTGGATGAGCTGTGTCGTGTGTAGGAAGAGGTTCAGCAAGTTCTTTGTTACACATGTAACAAGATTAATGTCACCTCCACTGCACAGAGGGATGTAATCGACCTGCTTGTATTCTAAGGTTTTTGTTTTCTATTGTAACTATTGTAAAGATATGTCAGGACTCAATAAACATAGAGGTAGATGCATTTGAAAAAGCCCAAATCTTATTTTGACTGCCTGAGATTTTTACTGACACAGAGAGATGGTTCAAAAGTGGTTTCTTCTCTCAAGAATAAGACAAGCCAAGAGAAAGTGAAAGGCACAACAGAAGCATCTCTGTCTAGATCCCATAATGGATTTGACTTCAACATAATAACTAATTAATGAATGAAAGTACTTTCAGACCAAAACTGTATGACCTTGAACTGTAAGAATGGCAGGCTAGATCTCCTTGGGAACCATTAGAAGCATAAATGGAAAGCCTATTCCTGTATCGTAGACTGTAATAAACTGGAGAAAATTGCTTTACAGGATGAATGAAGTGCAAGAATAGTTAAGGAATTATTTGAAAAGTATTTCCAGCTTAAAGATAAATTATTTCTGTGTGTGTCTTTCATCTTAGTTCTTTTATTTGAACAAAAGCAGCTTAAAATTACCATGACATATTCAGAAAACTGCTGACAGACTTCAGGTCTCTCTACACCAGAATATGCAAAGAAAAAAAGGAGGAATGAAGTATGAAGCTATGCTGTCTGTCAGACTTACAGAAAGACTGGGCCATGCACCAGATTTATGAAACAATGCAAATAACTTCCTTACAAAAAAATTGGAAGTATATGTCATTTTTTTTCCAAAACTTTGTATGTATATTTTTTTCAAAAGCCTTGCAGCACAAGGCTGTCAGTTCCACAGCTTCAGGTACTGTGCAGTTGAAAATACATATGGAGAAAGGCTGGATGGCTGGCAAATAATATAATCTCCTAGAGTTCTTTTGTGCTAGAGTTACCCATGCTTCTGGTATACCAGTTGTCCTGCTCACAGCAGAGGACTCCTGTGAGTACTGGAGCAGAAGAGCTGAAGAACTGAATGCACGACATTTTATAAAATCTAAGGAGACAAGTCATTATCAGTACATTAGAAATACATCTTTTTTCTTCACTCCCCTTGGTATCACTGCTTGGCATGGAAATTCTGACCCTATTAACATTGGCTGAGTCTGAGGTTTATTTCTGGAGGCTTTTAAAAAACAGCTGGGGAGTACCTTTCACTTTTAGTCACATACTGGGGCTTCTTTTTCATCTCTTAAAGTTGAAAACAATCCCAGGGCTCTCCCTGGCCTTATGTGACTTTCATATGAATACATCTATGTTCCTAACCTTATCAACTTTTTCTGGTAGGTAGAAATGGCCAAGTGGTACCTCTATTTGATAAATTTCAAAAAGCTTTGTTCATATCCCAGTTCCCCTTAAACTTCCCTTTTTCAATTCACCACTTTGCAGGCTTTGCAAATCCATAGGCTTCATACTGTGTGCTGTATTTCATCACAAATATGATGACACAACTAGCTTATTTCTGAGTCTTCAGGTGTTTTTATTGTGAAAGTCTTTGGGGCAAAATTACCTGAATTTACAAGGTAAGTCTTGTAAGACTTTACAGAAGTCCACCTTAAAATATTCTGTGCTAATCCAAACGACCTTTGCTACTTCCATTTAGGATTTCCTTTGGGGAAAAAATATGTTACTGTGCTTAATTAAGGTTTCTCAATTTTGTATATGTTTTTTGTTTATTTGTTTTTATTGGTATATCGCTTTCAACCCCCATCCCCAAATTCCCTGTGGTATCACCCTGAGCAGAGAACCTTGTCAATCACCCTGACGGACCTGAAAAGAGATGTGCATCCATTTGTCCAGGTGTTTTAGCACCCACCTTTCCCATTGTTGTGTTAAGCACCCCTGTCCCAAGCCACCCCCCCCATCTCCCCCATTGGTCCGAAGTCCTCCCCTGCTCGGGGTATGCCCAAAGTACTTATGGGGAGGACAGAGGCCCAGGGGGCACTCTGGCACGTGGAATTTCCAGGAAAAGAACCTCTTTTAAACCCACGCTGGAGTCCGCTCTTCATTCCAAGTCTCAGACCACGCTGCAAGCCTGAGAGCGAAGCCCACCAAGACTTTCTTGTGTGCTGGTCAAGAGCAAAAGCTGGCCAGTGAGCAGCTCAGGAACCAGTACAAAAGTAAACAACTATGTTACAACACTACCTTTCTTTCTGGAGTGTTATAATTTAACTACATCCTTTCAGCTGCTCTTAAACCTCATCTATATTTGTGTCACCTGTATCATATTTTTAATGTCTATAGAAAAAACTAATTTAGATATGTTAATGTCTTCTGGTTAGCATGGCCATCAGGTTTCTGAATCTTCGCTGTCACCATTCTGGTTCCCTTCCTCTGCAGTGCTGCTTCTAAACTCTTATGCATGACGAGTATACTGGACATACAAGTCTTTCTTGAAGTATTAAAAAATAATTTTTTCTCTTTTTGGTAGAAGTCCAAAAATCTTGCTGCAGGAAAAAAAAAAACCAATCTCAAAATATTATCATTATCAAATATTATAGCTGACTTGTCCTAATTGTAGAAGTTTGAGTGACCCTTAGCTTTATCATTTGATTGTATGAAGCTTAACTATTAATAATTCATAAGTTTTCTTGCATATACTTTTAGAAACTTCACTAAATGGGAACTTTTCTTGCTGAAAAGAAATAAATAGACCATTGTGATCTCAAAGGAGCAAAGAATTCCTGGAGCCAGCTTGCTGGGACGCTGCTGAGCAGTAGCCAAGATTAATTTGTTCTTTAGATCTTGGTACTCTGAATTTCCCTACTACTCAAGATTGCTTTGGTGATATTTATTATCTTTTTCACACCGATAGTAACTTCAGATGACATTTGTAGAGGTGGTAAAAGAAATTAACTTCTCTAATTTATAATAGAAGTTATGGGACTCCAAGTGAAGTTTTTCAGGAAACAAACTTTACTGAAACTGTGCAGATTGACCCTTGAATTGTTATTTTTTTGCTCAAGAAGAGAATTGGGAAAACCTGTGTGTTTCAGTTCAGTTTTGTCAAAATGAGACATATCTACTTTAGTTTCAGAATTCAGCTTAATTTGAAATCATATACTTTTTTTTTAATAGCACAATGGATAATATAATCCAGTATCTTTGTTTTAATTTTTACAAATGTTTCAAGGTGGTTTGTTTCATTTTATGGAATCAACCAGAAAACTCCTCGAAATAATTATTCGCATAGCTCAAGGAATAGGTGCCCAAGTTATTTAGACTCACTGCAAACGTTCAGCAGTAGATGCTTTTATGGAAAACAAAATTTGTGTGTAACGAAAAGAAAGGTACTGTAAAAGGAATGTTGTTAACTTCCTTTGGTTGGGTTTTTGTCCTCACTTTTCAGAAGGAAACAGATGGAAAAGTCAGTTCATGTACAGAAATCTCTAAGACATTTCTGGCAAGATGAAAAGACCAGTGACTTGAAGCCCTTCCTTAGATAATGAGTACGTGGATGACAGTGACACGTGTTGTATTAATGTTATCTGCATTACAATGTATTATACAGCAGAGTGGGGGTAGAATTTATGGGACTGAATGAAGTGAATCAAGATCAGGAAATCATTAACATTTGGACCAGTGGCTTAAGACTTGGTTTCCTAAACTTAGGTAGTTAAATCCAGATTCTGGGCTTTGATTACTTTCAAATATGTAACTTGATTTTCTGGGTTGCAGAAGACTAGTAGCTGTCATTTAAGCCCTGCTTTGTAAACGTAGGTTGGTACTTTAATTGCAATAGTTTGTAATTACTAATGATTTAGTTTGATATTTCGCTTGTCAATGCTCTATGTGCACTTGTTTGAAAGCAACTGGAATGTGCATAGTTACTGAAAAAGGGTAAAGGAGGAGAGTTTTGGTGGAACTGCTGAGATACTGACCATCTTAAAATAAACCAGTAGCAGCATATCTGTAATGAAAATCCATAGAGAGACTGAATTTGTAGTTGGAAAAGTCCAGACTGAAATGCTAAATCTGTGATATGGCAATCTAAAAATTATAAAATGAATAAGAGTGCCAAGAAAAAAAAAACAGAAAAAGGAAGAGACTGTGAACTGTTTAAAAAATTGTCTCAAGTATCTTTTATTTTTCTTCATGTGATTTTCATCTGATTAAAGGAGCTCAAATCATTGCTATTTAGACTTAGTAACCAGGCAATTAAATAAGAGGAGAAATAACAGACTGAAGAAAGATTTGAAAAAAGTTAACATCTCAAATTTCAGGAACACAAGATGGTACCATTCTACTGTTTGCATTTAGTATTTACACATTTCATCATTTTAGATCTTTCTGAAATATAACTATGCCACTGTTATGCAACATTTTTAGAACTCAGATTAATGTTAAACTCATACAGTTTATTCATTATTTTAGAGTTCCATGCCTCTTTTTAACCTAGTGTCACAATAATGTTTAGTAGCAGTGGATGTAGAAGTGGTATTTCAGTGACCATTTCTAGCTTCTTCTACTTTGTTCTTCAGAATTGGAAACATTCTAGAGTAATAATTTTTACCTGTCCTCTGGGGAGCCTAGAGGAGTTGAAGGAGGAGTTGAAGAGTAGAGGACTACCTCTTGGTTAATTGTAAATACCAAGCAGTGAATTAGTGAATAGGCTGGTATTGAACTATCACTTGTATTTGGTCTGGACTTGATGATCTTGGAGGTCTTTTTCAGCCTTAATGATTCTATATGTTCTGTATATACTCTAGCCTGTACAGAACCCAGGTTTTCAGAATATTGTGAAAGAAAGCTTGACTGACAAAGAAACAGGAAGAGATAAAAGCACAGATGACAGTGGTATCCATCTGAATGTTTTGAGTATTTTAATTCTCACATTAAACTCATGGAATGAGGATAAAGTTCCCTAATGCAAGCAAGAGATACATGAATTTTTCTAAAGGACCAATCCTGTGGACAACTGACACACACATGGTGTAAATTCCAGGGTGTTCCTTTTTTTTTTTTTTTTCAGACACCAAGCTTCTAGCCAACTGGCAATGGAGAATTGTTGGATAAGGCTTGTCCATAAAACTGGTCCTCAGTCAGATGTAAGTAATGCAGATTTCCTTAATGTTCTCAATAGATACCTTGTTAGATCAAGTTAGCCAGCCCTAATTTATAACAGCTTTTGATCAAACAGAGTTTATTGCAGATTCTTTTTTCTATCAGCTCCTTAACAACAATCACAACAACAACAACAACAAATCCTACACCTTTCTTCCACTTTAGTTACACAGGCCTCCAGCCAACCTCCAGGTGAAGTACAGTTGAATGATGTTATAATCTACAGTTGAATCTCACCCCAGAAGTCTTTTCGATTTGCCGCTGATACTCCTAAATCTCAGAGGTAATAATTTTGATGGAAAAGACCATAAAACGGAAGATGGAAAAAAAGGCTAGGGTTTAATCCACCTTAGTCCCAGATTTATTCTGAGCTGAGCCAGGTAGGGTATGATGGCTAGTTTGTACCAAGTTTAATTTTATATACCTTGTCAAAAAGTGCTTCCATCAGCAACTTGTGTACTAGTAAACTCCAAATAATGAGACATTTTGGAAGATTCAGCTTCATGACTAGCCTATAGTAGTATTTATTTGTTTTGTGGAGAGGTCTGATTTAACGTTTCACTCTGAACTATGGGTAAAATTCTTTCTGTAGAGTCCTTTATTACTCACTCAATGCCAAGATCTTTGATGAGTGTGTTGAGAAGCCTAGCCAGGATGGGAGAACATGCAAAAGAGTATCATGATTCTGCAAACAACAGAGTGGTTCAGTCAGAAAAGGTTGGCCAGCTAAGTCTTTAAAATGACTGCAATCCCATAACTGCCTGGGAGAGGTCTGTCATTACTTCATGGCTTAAAGTGTTGTAGGACAATGGTCTAAATCAAGGGTATCATAAAGTTTTTACTAAGCTTGTTTTAACAAGACATTATAAGTGAAGTACTTGTTTTATTGCTCCAGTTACACTCTATTGGATCCTGGCCTACAGATTCAGAGTTGCTTTTTTCAGAGGAAGAAATAGTTAATTTTCTTGCTTGTTTCTTCTCAGCATTGTTTTTTCCTTGGCGTCCTTGCTCAGACATTTGGCCTAAGATCAAGAAATTTATGTGGAAGACATTGTTCAAATCAGGCCTTTTGTAAGAATCACTTAGAGGAGGAAATATGGTCTTGGCTTGCAACTTACTCTGAATATGAGTTACAATGTGAAGGAGTGATTCAGTAATGCCACCAGTTGATTGCAATCTCCATATAGTTTCTTTCTGCACAGAAATTTTTTCAATATCAGTATCCCTTATTTTTCTTTCTCTTGACATTCACTGCATAAACTTCCATAAGGAACTGATATTGACATCTGAAGATGTTACTTTTCCTGTCTTTCTTTCCTTTTTAATATATTTAGTATTGCTGAGGTGGAAAGGGAAGACTTCCATGCATTGGAAGTTATGATTCAGGTGCACAATTTGAAAAAACAAATCAACAACCTGATTTGGACAAGAAGACAATGAGCAATTATTGAGACACTGCAGGAAATTTAATTAAAAATAGGATTTTTATGAGTAGTGTTAATGCTTGCTGCCTCAGCTAACCTGACAATAAAGGCTTTCCAAGTGACAGTGACATCTGGCACAGGATCACATGTAGGAATTATGCAGAGGTAATAAAAAGCACTTAATTAGCATTGCAAATAGCATTCCAACATTTAGGAGATGTCTGCAAATTTGCATACAGATACATAATTATGTAATTTGCAGCTGTTATGTTTGTTCCATAAGACCTTGCCACTTTACTAGTAGAATATGTAAATCAGGAATTAATCCTTTTTAGCACCTATTTTCTCAGTAGTCCATAAATCTGTGGCAAATTATAAGAACTTGTGGACTTTCTGATCGTGGCTCAAAATTCACTGGGAAACAGAACTGTGTCCCTGGGCTTACTTAACTCTAAAGGTCTTTTAAGAGGTTTGTAAAATGCATCTCCTTCATTGTCAGTTTTTTGATCCCCATTCATGTCTGATACCTTAGTTTGCAAGGTCATGCTGCAAATCTCTTTTGATATATTCTCATCCAGTTTTAAAAGGAATCAAGTTAATTTTTATTCACATTAATACCTTTCCGATACAGGTAATTACCTTACGTTAAATGTAAACAAAGAAGGCTGGGAGGGAAGGATATCTGACCAAAGAAGAGTGCTGTATAGGTAGATCATTAAATTCGAGGTGAAGCTGGGCAACTCAGATGCCTAAAAAAACCCCAAACTGGACCAAATTATTAGCTAATAATTTCTTAATACATGATTTCTCAGTGTAACTTCTTATAAGTCTCTTATATGTAAGATTTCTTTGCCAGGATAAGCTTGAACAATTTTCACTTAGGTACCAACAGAAAAAGACATGAAAAATGTTTATCCAAACTGACTTTCTTGAGATATATTTTAATATTAACTTCTGTTGTGTTGCTACGTAGATATTTTTGTAGCACATTTCTTGAATTTAGCTCTGGGAGGTTTGCAGAGATACAGTCGATTAACAAAAGGCAATTCTGGCTACAGAGTTTGAACACTCCGAAGTAATATATAGAGAAGTTCTTCTTTGTTTTTATTTTTTAACATGTTTTCCCTTGTGTTTTTGAAAGTGCTTTTAGTATAATCATGCCATTTCCCCTTCCATTAATGGAAGATTCCCCTTATGCCTGAGTCCTGTAAAGAAGAAAGTTCAAAGCAACAAGGGAGTTCAGAGCAGGTTAGGTGATAAAGCATCTTAGGAAACAGTGATTGTGCTCTCCCCCAGGAGATCTTCATTGTATCCAAGTTTAATTTGTGCTAGGAAATTGACTGGATTGTGGGCTGCTAGTTCCTTTAACACTCTTCCATTAGAGGAAAGCAGTTTGCAGTAATGCAGCCTAAAGTATATTTTTCTTTATTGACTATATAATACTTTTTTGTTATTTTTTCTTGTAATCTAACTGACATGTGCAAAATGACAATCTGTTTATAGAAGAATTATAATTAACAATGAATATATCTTTAAGGGTTTTTGTTGCTGTTTTTAATGAGGATGAAAATGGGAATTGAAAATGAAATCTTTCTGCCCAGAATGACTGATCTGCCTTATAGGCATTGTCAGCAATACTTTTTATGGAGAGAGGGAAGTTGTAGTAACAGAAAGAATAAAATAATGAGCCTTCATAAATGCACTAGACAAAGATGGTACCAACAGATGTTTCTTTTTCTTTAAACTGTGTGAGCACAAGGAGAAATGTTTTCTGCTGACTGCTCCAGCAGAGTGTTGCTGCTGGTAGTGGCTCTATTGAAAACAGAAAATGGAAGCAAGGTCTTGCTTCACATTGCTGTAGCTACACCTGGTTTTCAGGTGAAAAGTTGATATTTACTTTCTCGAGGAGAGTTCACTTAAGAGAGGATGAACTGGGGCCAGCAGTGCAGATGGTTCTGAGCTCTCTCTGCATCTCTCACTACAGAATGGGGACTCAAATTCAGAAGTTTTGGGGACTCAAATTCAGAGACAAAAATCCCCGACTCCAGCCTGGTGCAGCTTAAATACTGTAGGCTGGCATCTAGCCAGATCATATGGAGAAGGTGTCTTAGCTCAGTGTTTATTTTGCTTCTGAAGCTTCCAAGGTAGCACGCTATCCCACTGAGCCCCAGAGTTACTTTTAAGGTCTTCAATGATTTACACGTCTCCAGATGAAGCTGAAACTTAGGCACTGTCACCTCTTCTTTCCTGCTCCACCCACTGTCCCTTCTTACCTGGCTGGAGGTCTGTTGCTCTGTGCGTGGATTCCATGTGTTGGGTCTTGAATCATTTGTTAAAGAGCTTTTTCCAGAATAAAATGTGGAACAGTGCTCTTTCATGGAGAGTGAGTGGTTGTATAGAAGTGCCAGAGTTTGGGAATGCTTCAGACTACCCAGGCAGCGACTGACTTTGTGTTTGTCTGCTGTGCAGAGCTAGGGACACAGGCCTCAGTCATGGAACAGGGCTCCCTGCTACTGCCAGGCACAAAAAAAAGACATAAAACCTCTCCTCAATGAATTTGTGTGGCTGAGTCTTTCCCTTGTCTCATGTGACGTATGAATCTTCCAGCAACACATAGAAGATGATTGGTACTAATGGTGGTTCCTTCTCCTTTTTTTTTCTGGTTCTTTTAGCTACAGTTACTAATAAGTACAGTCACAGAGGACATTCTCTTGTTTTTAAGGTCCATAGCATTTTTTCTCCCAATCAGCTGTGCATTTTTGAGATGCACAGCTCAGTTCTTTCTTTTTAAAAGGTAGGAGGCTTCCCAGTGGTTTGATCTATTTTCTGATTGATCTTTTTTTTACAGCTTGAAAAAGATGTTTCTGCAGATTATAACTGATTTATTTTTGTCAGTGCCATGCCACATACCAGTTCTAGGCCAAACCAATAAGAAACACATCTTTTGTTAGCTGAACAACTGTGATGTAACAAAATGTAAGCCTGGAAACCCAGACTTTTGCAGGAAGCAGGCTGTCTGGAGGACTGTGATCGAATGTCCTCTGCAATGCTGAAGCCAGGCAGGAGCTCACTCACAACCTGTGACAACCTGTGTGCCTACAATTCTTAGGGCTTATTTGGAAATTTCAGCTCATCAGAGGCCTATCCTGACGTAGGACCAAGGCTTTTTATCCCCCTGGATTTTCCTTTGCTATTACTAGTAAAGAAAAGAGTATATACAAAGTCACTTTTTATTAAGCTGTTGAAAAGGAACTGTAGTTATATATGTTTCTGCTACTGCTGGCACAGTCCTGGTCTTGTCTGTCATCTCTAGATACTCTTGTTTTATGAAACATCGAAATCACATTGTGCAAGCCAAAGAAATAATTTCCTTCCTTTCACTCAGGAATAGATGGTAGAGAAACTATCAATTTAATTCATCAGCTTCACTGGCTGTATTTCAAATTTAATGGTTTTCAAATATATTTCTAATTTGCTGTTCAGAAAATTAAAATAAAATTCCCAAATGCCTTGCCAAAGGCAGTATTCAATACATACTAATCTACACCTCAGGAAGGCATTCAATTTTTTTTTTGTCCATAACTGCACATAATTAGTGTTTCTGCAATAAGCATGTAATTTTTATTATCTGTGAAGAGTTTGGCAGGGGGAATACATCATTACCTGCACATCTAATAATGTGCAGTGCTACAATTCATTTTCTGAGATGCCATGTGTACTGACAAAAAACATTGACTTTATCTCTCTCTCTGTTTTTTTATAGACATAGCAGAAGCCTAGCAGTCTGAAGCAGATAAAAAATAAGAATGGACAATAAGTTGGAAAGACATTTACATAAACAGTGAGCAGTAGTGAACAGCAAAAAACAGTCTGAAGATCCAATGAATAACTCCTTATTTCAAAGACTCAGGGAATGTCAAGCAACAAAAAAAGTACATTCTAGTCACTATCCAACAGCCTTGAATATGGACCTGTAAGTGGTTTTATGCACATGTAAAATAGCATAAAAGTGGCAGACTACTGGGGCATAAATAAACATACCATTGCTTTTTATTATTGGCCTTTGGGACATACAAAGTACAATCTTAAGTATACAACTTTACTATGAAATGGGTTTAATTATCTCACTAAATTATGGGCATAAGTGAATGGAATAATTTGGAAGAAGTAGCTACAGACATGAAGCAGCACTGAGGGCTGCTTGGATTTGTGTAGTTATGTGCAAAAGGAATCTTTGTATAAGGAGTAGTAGTACGCTGAAAAAGGTTGTGTAAAGAGGACTGTGATGAAGAGGACAAAAGCTCCATGAGGGGTTGTTTTCTGAGAGTAACTATGAGAAGAACTAGGCTAATAATTAAAGTCCCTATCTGTGTGGGCATGATTCTTCAAAATACTGTTTTGAGGGACCAGCAAGCAAGTCCTGCCTTTCTGAGGCATTTCTTGGGATCAGATTTATTGTTCTTGCAGTCACTGAAGCCTCAAGTGTGAGCCTGAAAGCCCATGTAGACCATGAAGAACCACCACAGGAAGACTGTCAGCTGTGAGATGGCATCTGGAAAAGCTGGAGGGTGGATGTGCCAGGAAATACACTGTGAATATGGCTGTTCCTTGCATTCCTTTCAATATAGCATAAACGCACACTTTGAATTTGAGCCATGGACATCATTTAAGCAGAAAAATGTGATTTAAATTGTTACAGTTCTTCTATTTGAACGGAAAACAGACATTTCTTGTGGTGTTCTTAGCTGGCTTTAATAATTTCTTCCTCACATTTGCACTGAATATGAAAAAGGGGAAAGAAAATTCTCTTAAAATAAGAAGTACCAATAGGACACTTCCATGAAAACAGAGTTCTGTAATTAAGTATTTGAGATGAAAAACTAAAAACTCTTCAGCTGCTAAATGTCCTGTATTAAACTTCAGAGCTGTAAGGTGATGAAGTTCTGTGGGTCCAACTGGAGTATTGTGAGACCAGTGGTAGAAGCTGATCTTCCTTGCTAATGGAAATACGGATTTCTGCCACACACCATTTCTCTTCTGCAGAATCTAAGGTAATGTTTCTTTGAGAAATGTATATTTTATCAATTGGGATTGCTAAGACTGTTTTTAGACTACAAATCAAATTCTGAAGTTATCTTACAATGAATGCAGTTAAAAAGTGGAACTTCTCTGTCTTAGTGGACGCTAAAATAATATTTCAGTGCTTTTAGGTGCCAGAAAAAAAAACCAGCTAGTGAGTTTATCTAGTCTAGTGACGTGAATTGGCCCCTTCCTTCCATGATCTGCAATCATGATACCTTGTGATTTTTCAGATGTGTAAATGGTCTGGTCTTCTCTCAGCACTTCTGACAGGGAATACACATATTTCTCTGTATATGATAATAAATGCTAATATATGTTGAATGTGTATAGTGTATCTTTTTTTTTTTGTGGTAGATTGTTTTTGAAAAATCTGATCACATAGCAAAAAAGAGCATATATTTATCTTAAAATACAATAGTATTTTATGATAAATATCCTCTTTAGCAGCTTGCACTGAAAGCTTTAACATAAAAGGATGATGAAAAATTTGAGATAGAAGAACGATTTTTCAGGAAAATATTTTTTATGCTCAGAAGGAAATATTATCTGATTTTCAGAAATCCTCTGTTGATGTCTGCTGCATGTGTATATTTCTCCTTCCCTGGTAGAGCTTTCATTCTTTGCTTATGTTCAGTTTTTATTATGACTATCATTTGAGACTAATAATACAAAGTAATTTTTTTCCTGCAGTTTTTGGAAGTATCACTTTTGATGCATAAGCCATCTGATTTTTAAAGATTGAATGTTTTATACTGGGAATGAAAAAAAAGTGCAGTACTCCAAATAGTGAGTTGCTATGTAAAATCATTGCCTTAAGTCCAATTTCTCTTTTCTGTTTTAAATGTTGCTTTTCCTTGTCTTTGACTACAAATGTTTCTCAAGTTTTTCAGGGACTGAAATTATGCTTCAGAAGTAAAGATGTAAAAAATACTAAAGCTATATTTATTAAACAAGCAAAAAACACAAAAAGTTTTGCCATTTCCTTTTTTTTTTTTTTTAACTTGCTTGGCTAATGCAGTAACACAGAAGACTAGAACAACTTTACTAAAGAATACCAGTACATATTGTTGTTTTACTAAGGGAAGTTCTATAACACTACAAATGCTAAAAGTTTACCTAGAACTGCTTCTTTTCTCACATAATTATCAGTTGTTAATGCTTATAAATGGTTATTTATGCATAATTAGATACTAGATACATTTTGAGGACCCCAGATGATAAATTTTAAATTGAACTCTTGGTTTCATTACCTGAAAGGGGCCCACTACTTTGTAGGTTTGGGCCAAACACAATGCCTGAGATGAATTGTGTTATTTCAGAAACAGTAGCTACTGGTAAAAACAGTGAAAATTGAAATTCAAGGAAGTGTTTAGTTACATAAATACCAATAAACTACAAAATTACAGCCCATTCCTCTGAGACTCTATGCACCAACAGTTAGTCTTAAGTGATTCAATCGTGACTAATTACATATTACCAGTCCTGATCTTTAACACTTCAACCTTTAGCTGAGATGTTTATACATAATTTGTCTCTGTTTATGGTTTTATGTGATAACTGTGCCAATCTGCATTTCATTAAAATTGACGTGGAGGTGGTGGAGGCTTTCTCACATAATTTTTTTTTAGACACGTCTTTCTTTGCTCTATCTCTTTGTTTTTGCTCTGCGGCTTCTTTTACTGACTGCCTCATAGTTCAGTGGCCTTTGTTGAGTTGCTGTGTGGGAAAAAGGGGAAACCAAACATCTCTGCAATCCTAACATGACCAGTTGCATTGGACAGCTTGGAGTAGTGTGAAGTGCTGAAGTCCATGACATAGATGTCACCAGCAGTAGGGCAACTGGGCACCACAGCTGTATCAGCGATATGCTCTATTTGAGCTTATGCTGTATGCTGAGAGGCAGGGTTTGCAGTGTGGATGAAATTAGCTCAGTGTTATGGTGACAGCTCTTTCTGGGGTCTGGGAAAAGATTACATTGTGCTTCCCTAGGCCTCTGAGACATGCCAGGCATTTGGAGTCTGCACTGGGTTCATTGGATCATCTTCACTGTGTGAAGCAGGTACACCATTGAGCCCCCAAACCCACGGATGTGAATTCTACATATGGAATCTTCACAGATGTAGATGGGAGGAGCCAGATACCACATAGGGACACTGGTAGAAGCCACTAATAGACGGGGGTATTTTCAAAAACTGGTAACCCCAAATGCATGGTTCGTTGGATTCTCTGACTACTAAATCAGAATTGGACACTTTCTTGCAGGTGGAAATCCTCAGAGGGGGTTGCCCCTCTTGGAATTAACCTTCTAAAGCGTATCTGCTTTTCTTTCAGTAGTCTGGGGCTTAGAGAACAAAAATTTCTGTTTCTTCTTGTGGGCAGTATCTCTTTTAGTTCATCATTCATTTCTCTAACTTCTGGCTGTGGTTTGTGCAGATGGTATCCTTCCTTAATAATGTCACAATTCCACACTTGTTTTTGTGAGGCTGATAGATATCATGTCCTAAATGTATTTGGAGTATACTGACAAGTTCAGACCTTTTTTGATGAGGTAGCTGTTTCTAGTTCAGTTAAGCATTTAGAGGGGCCTCTAGACTGTTGGTTTCACACAGAATCACACACAGAGAATATTCTGAGTTGGAAGGGACTCATTGGCTCATTGAGGCCACTCATAAGAGAATTGGTTTGTTCTATGGCACGGCACTGTGGGAGGACAAATAGAGATAGTGCTGAGGCAATCTTGCTCCTGATAAATTGCAGCTGTGCCAATTACCGAAGAGTGGGAACAGCCTTGCCCTCACAGCTATGTCCAATAAGGATGGGAGTTATAAAAGAGTGGAATAGCTGATAAAGAGGTAGTTGTAGTCTGCTGGCCCTGTTGTGAAGAGGAAGGGTCAGATGGTAAAGGACAGAAAGAGTAAGATGTATGAAGGACAGACAAGGGTAGTTGGTTCTGCAGAAAGGAGAGAGAAAGAGCCAGTGCTGCATGGAGCAGCCCATGGAAAGGCTGCAGAGTAAAGGTATGAGAGTTCTTAAGATAATGAGGGACTGATGCTGGTGTCAGTTGTGAATCTCTGATCAAATGGTTCCCCATGTGAGGAGTGGGTGTCAATGAGACAGAGCTTGTTTTTTGTGGGAAAGGATGCTTTAAAAACAACCGACAGCAACAATAAAGTGGTTGAGGTATATTGGGGTATAACACTAAGGCAGGAGGTACCTGAGCTGCAATATTTTGTTTGACTTCAATCATGTTTTCTTTCATTTGTGGATACAAAACTGGATCTTATTAATTCTGGGCAGAAAGGTGCTGAGTGGCCTGGTGTGGTGACTGCTCTCAGCAATATGCAAAGCTCATAATGCAGGTAACTTTGCTGTTTAGGCTACTTTTGTACTGTGCTCTCCCTGTCTTCATGAACTGATGATCTCTGCTTTTTTAGGGATCACTGTGCTACTCTCAGTTTCATAACATAGATGTGCTGTCAGGGTTGTCTGTCTGTGCAAATCCAGTCCAGGATGTCTCTTTAGGACATTAAGTCCTTATGTAGAGCCAAGCCTTTTGGGTTAGATCCCTTTTAGAATCAACAGTATCAGCTGTGAATATATGAGCTGCAAGATAAATCCTGAAGTCAAGTGCTGTGTGTTTTAGGCAGAATTCAAGTTGAATTGTGTGTGGGGGGAAAAAAAAAGAAACATTTTCAGTTTTCTGACTGCAAAGATAACCTCCCACTAGGGGTCAAAACCATGGTCATTAATCCATGTTTATGTACTTGAGTCATTGTTCTTGATTTTAAAATATCTTCTAAATCATCAGTTCTAATGGAAATGGTTGGGTATTGAGAATTTCCAGATGTACTCTGCAATATAGTTTTCTGATGGTAGGTCAGATATCCCTTAAGAAAAAAATAGCCTATGTTTTTTTGCTGGTTTTGACTGTGAAATTACAAATTCCTTTTTCAACAGGGTAAGTGCAAGTATAAAGTTTTACCATATGATTATTGATAAAAACATTTCTGTTAATATTGGGTGTAGGATCACAAAATGCATTCTACTTAACTGTAACTCAGAGTTTCTGAGGTTGTTCTAAAACCTGTGCGTTTTGACCTCATGACCTGTTTAAGCCCAATGACTCTCTGGTTTTGAGTTAGCAAGAGGTAGGAAATTATTTCCCTGTGTAAAAAAGGATATGGGATCCTGCAAGCAATGCATTTTGTGGTGTTAAAATAATTTCTTAGAAGCAGTAGTTTGTGATTGAGCAGGTCTCTGTCCCTCAACTGCTACCTTTGTGTGAAGAGAGCTTATTTTAGGTTGCTTTCACTTCTGTATCCCTGGCCAAATGGCTGTGCTGAAGTAATGCAGGAAGCATATCGTGGTGCTCGATTTCCCAAGAAACTTTTTGGACCTTTCTATTGGCCTTTCAAATCATAGCAAAACTGTCGTAGGGCAGCCCTAATTTTTTCTTCAGCATTTTACATTTGTTAATACTAGACTGCATGTACATACTTTCAGAAGTAATATGTACTTGGCCACTGGAGTAGCCTGTTGTTTTTAGAAATACCAGAGATGAGCACTAAATGCCACAGCATACCAATTCTTAATTTTTTTTTCTTATGCATAACTTACTGAAAGAAGTAGTTCATAATCTTTGGATCTTAAGCTACATTTTTTTTCCTTTAAAAAAGAGATATTGATGCATTTTGCCTGGGAAAAGAGACACAACACATTGTAAACAGTCTTCATTAAACTTCATCGCAGTCTGTATTGGTTGGATGTCAAGTGACAGAAAAATGCATTTTATTTAAACTGATTTTAGTTCACTGATGAAATTCTTTCTGTTGTAAGCAAGTGAGTGCTTAGGAACTTATTTTTGCAGATCAAGTGGGAATCTGTAAGAAATTATCTCTAGATAAGGTGCATGAGCTGTGTAATGAAATGCTTTCAATACCAGACAACATTTGTTTCTAATATAAAAGTAGTTGGACATGAGAATTGTCTCCCTAAAGTAGTTCTTGGACAAGTGATTTCCTGCCAGTAAAAATGTTTTCTGAATTTTTATTGAATTAGTTTCCAATTCCTGCAAACTAGTTATTCCAAGATATGAAAATCAATTCTGATGTTTCCATTTTTAACATTTACCTTTGTGTCTATTTTGTAAAGAGAAATGTAGTAAATTGTGCACGCTTATCTCTAAAAACTTGTACCTGGATGTGGTGAGTAGTGGATGCTTAGGAAAATGAATGAGAAGCAAGAGAAGTGCAGCTTTGCTTTGGCCTAACAACTTCTAGCAAGCAGGGGGAGATGGCAGGCACACTGTTGTTTTGGATAGCCACCAGTAAACATGCTATTCATAAAGTTATCTTGCCTTTTTTATAATGCATGTCAATATTCATTTTCCACAAAGTTCTTTGGCAATGAATTTCACTATGGAGTGTGGGTGATGAAATCCTATTTCCATTTATTTGTTTGTCCTTGAGTGCTCTGTGTCTTACACTGAAGAATGAAAGGTTGTTCTCTATTCACTTTCTCTGCACTATTCATGGATTTGTAGTCTTCCTTCGTATTCACTCTTCATTGCTTTTTCTGTCTAATAAATATAAGAACATTAATCAGAATGGGAAAAGGAAATGAGAAAGCTCAGCATGCATTGTAGTATTTTGAGTTTGGAAAAAAAAATAGAATTTTCTGATGAGCAATATAACAAGAACCCCCACATCTGGCTGTAAAATCTATTTGTGTTGTGTCTACTGAAGTAAATTTCTTGTAATAGTAAATTTGACTGATGTTAGTCTGTACTTGTAGTATCATTGTTTTCTTAGTAATGTTAATAACATAGAAGTTGTTTGAAAGACTGGTAAATTTGGAAAATTGTCTCTTTTCACATGAGACAGAAAGTTTGCAGTGCTGAGGTTGCCTGTGTAGAGTGAAGGCATTTAAAAATCTCCAGTAGTTATGTAGCCCATCAGATTTCACTAGAGAAGAATCCTAGGCTAGATCAAAAAATTCCATAATTGCCCCCAGAAGGACATTGAGTTAAAAAAGACCAGACTGAAACATATTCACTTCTCAGTCCTTCAGGGACTTATAATGAAAAACTTTCAAAAAGTCTTGCTCAGAACTGAACTCACAAACCTCGAAGTGTTACAAAATTAAACACAGTAAAAAGGGCTATTCAGATAAGGACAAAATTTTTAATAAATTAGTTTGTTACCTAAATTAATCTCCTGATAGAAGATTTACAAAACTAAAATAAAAAATCCTGACTCAAAACTTTGAGGTTTTGTATTTAAACTTAAATTACTATTTTTCTTCCACAATTAATTTATGGCTTTTCTTAAACCAGGGGACCTGCATGACAGAAAGGAATATCTTTTCTCTTACGAAACTAGTACCTTATGCTAGGTGACCTAAGTTAAGTTTGCGCTAGCATCCTTCTAAGACATATGTTACAAATCCAGTAGGATTTCTTGACCATCACTCACTTCCTGATGGTCTACAATTAACTCTCCACACAGATACTTGGACTTCTAGCCTTTTTTTTTTTGTATTACAACATTCTCTATTTAGATGGTATGTCTCAGAACATGAATCTTAAGTCTTTGTCAATCTGGAGAGCCAGAACTGTGGTCTAGGTCACTGGCCTAATATTTAATGAGTGACAGAGTTTACACTCTGAAGTTCAAGCTTGAGGGTTAATTTGTTGGCTTCAGTGTTAAGTTAGGCTAATTTGTTCACTTAGCATGCCCTGTGTTGTTCTCTAGCTAGACTCTTCTGGAGATTCAAACTGGAGTTCCAGGTGCTGGGAAACTTTAAGGAAATTACAGGGATATGCACATTTGTAATCAAACAGCAGCTTTAAAAAAATCTGATAAAATTTTTTTTTCTAAAATAATTTGGAAACACAATATTTTTTGATTAATGACTGCCTCTTGAAAAGATTCCATTGTCATTATAGACCTGATATACTTAATATCAAACCAGAGAAGGGAGAAATGTTGTTTTCAAGTGTATTTTCCTCCAAATTTCTTGCCAGGAAGACTGGAAAAAGATTCCCAGCTTCCTGATTCTATCAGACATTTGTTGTTTTTCTACCAGCTAACCTTGAGGGTTCAATGCTGTGTATGTGTTGAAATCAACAGAATATTAAGTGCTTATTAGAGAGCTGTTGTTTTATTTTGTTGTATGAATTAATGTCTGTGCAAATAGTGACTTAGTGTTTTGTATCCTCATGCAGAAGAACAAAACACTAGCTTGGCAGATGGGCTTTTCAGGAGGTACATTTGACAGATAATCAGTAAAATACGATTCCTTTTATCTCTGTACATATACAGAAACATAAAGCACTGTTCTGATAATGTCTCCGTCCTTTTCTCAGCTCAGCAACTCTGTGTTTCAATCCAGTGTCCAACCACACAAGCCCCTATGGTGGCAAGTTATTAATTCTAAACTGTATAATCTTGCATATTTTCCCGTTGTATTTAATCCCGTGTTTCCTTCTCTAGTGTTCCATTCTTGTATAATTCAGTTCTTCCTTTTTGCCTTTTTGGTATGTTTTTGCATAGGCAAAGTTTCCCTAACATGTCACCACATCTCCTTGGCACATTTCTTACTCCTTTTTGTACCAAATACATTAGTGCAATTATAAAATTAGGAGTGGTACCTTGAGAATTCTGCTGTATTCTTCTGGCCCTATACATCTTATTTTACCACTATTTTTCACCTCGATTTTAATAATTTCAGTTCCTCTCCCTTCATTATTCTGTTAATCACTCTGTTTTCTGGCTAGGTTAATTATTATTTAATCTAATTAATAATCTTCTCTCTCTGGACTTGGCAGGTATTTGACTTCCTACTTAATTATTAATTAGTTAATAGCTCTGCACCATCTCTGATGGGATAGGAGTTGACTTATCAAAGAAAGTCAATTTTCCAACAAAGCTTCCAGTTGAGGATTATGTGATTCATTTCGAATAGATTTTGCTACCTTCTGTTCATCTAGTGAAGTTGAAGACAGCTCCTTCAGATCATCACTTCAATACAGGTTTTCCAGATTATGGACAAACAAGGGGAAATGAAGAGATTAAAAGACTTGTAAAAACTGAAGAGACATACTGAATTCACCTGTTTTGTGAATTATTTAGGAATTGCAAACATGACACTTCTCTCTTTTTAATAGATATTTCATGGAGATTTATAGAATGATTGTTGTATTCTTACAAAGTAGGGTCCATTCAAATAGAAATCTACATATATTTTGCTCATCAAGGTGATACAGTGTGTTTTTCTCCTCTATATTTTGATTTTAGAGACATACCAGCCCAAGTAGCTGTGCAGTGTGTCAGTCCTGAGGGCATCACAAGCATGGGCTCTTTTCTCAGTAATCTTTAAATATAGACAGCATTCCTTAGTTGTGGCTTTTCCTTTTTGATCTACCCTGTTTTTGACTTCTGCATAGTTTTCCTCACATGAAATAATTAATTTCAGCTGTACTGGTCCCTCTTCATATATGAGGAAACTGCCTGGCTACTGTAAGTCTTTGTCACCAAGGCTAATTCCCTTATAAGTATGGAGCTTCTGCTTGGATTAAAGCACTGAACAAAGATTAAACCCACTTATATTTATTCATTCTTTTGACTTCTGTATTCCAATCCAGGAGGCAGCTGTGGAAGGCTGTAATGATTTTGATAGCTTGCCATTATGTTGTTTTTATCCTCATGTACTTCAATGCTTAATCTGATTATTATTTATATCAAAACCAGTGAATGATCAGCTTTGTGTTCATGCTTTTAGGACAGCTTTTACAGCCTGATAACTCAGTTGGTATTCATGATTTCCCTCTCCAGAACACCTTCTCAAGTGCTTATTGAAGAAAAATAAACGTAATTATTATGGTATAATTTCTTCTGAGATGAGAGTTCTGAATATGTTTGTTTAATACTTTAAGGTGCTGGTCCATATGACTCCCATAACTCAAGGAGATTTAAGGCAGCTCTCCAAAGAGTCCAACACCTTGCAGGACTGGAACCTCAGTGAACATTTTTTGGCTGGCTGTATTAGGCAACTTATTGTGGGTTTTTTGTGTTCTTCATGGTCTTCTTGTGTGGATTACCCTATACTTCACTCTCATCTCTCTTTTTTTTTTCCTATATGACAGTCCGTGCATCTCAGAAAATGTGTCTATTGACATAATCATGTCCGCTAAGACTCTGAAATTGTGTAGTCTCTAAGGCTAACTGGAACTGTTAGTATAAACGTTGTTACAACAACAGAAGAGAGTTAATTTCAGTTATGTGGGACTTGTGCTGTAACACAAAGCAGAACTTTCTTGGCATAGTTACAGTCATGCTAGATGTGCTGTTTTGGTATAGGGTATTGTTTTAATTCCTCGCCTATAAATTGCAGTGGGGTCATTGCTCTGATAGTTCTGCCCAAACCAAACAGATTGTCTCCATAATCTGTCAGAATTTACTCTTTCAGTCAAAACAAAAGGCCCAGAGAGTTGTACACGCCTGGCCTCCTGAGAAACACCATCCTTTTAAAGACTCATTGATAAAGACACTAAACGTGATACATCTCAGAACAGACCCCTGTGGTCCTCTGTTTGGCACTGTCATCCAGTATGACTCAATAGTCATTGCCTCATGAATTCTGCCTTTCCAAATGTACTCCAAAGTCCATGTGCAGAAAGAGCTAAATTCTTGTGTAACTGCAGGATTTCTGGAAGACCTTGTCCATTTCAGTTGCAAAAGTTTAGGCTAATAAATAAATGTTAATCCATCATACATTCTCCATGGCAGATGGAAGGAATTGGAATCACACAATTATATACACCTACCATTAAGTTGTTCTGCTGGAATGGGACTTGATTCTGAATAATCACTAGTAGCCTCGAGTCAGTAGTGAAAGTTGTCACTTCATAATGTCTTTACTTTTTGCTACTTATCTTAAAGGGGAATGTGGAAACTAAATTTCATGTCCTTTGGAAATAGTGTGTTTGTAGCTGAAGGATGTTGCAGAGAAATGGTTACATTGTTTAGTCAGTTGCATACATTAGGCTGTTCTCTTCAACTTTGTTTTGCCTTTAGAACCTCAAAAGTCTTAATTCTAATCTTTATTCTAAAACATTCTGTGAAAAAACGGGAATACTTTCAATTTCAGCAAGCATGTTATTTTTCATTTAGTGCAGCAATGGATTTGTTCTCCCTGTTAATGATTATTGAAGAGTCTATTAAAAAAATCCATCTGTTCTTTCGTGAGATGACTGACTTTATAACAGCATTTCTATTTGAAACCAGTGCTTCTGTACCATATTTACCATTTTGATATTTAGTACCACGTGTTGATGTAAGATATATAACTATAAAATAGGTAATCTATGTGTTCTTTGCATAAGTTTTAAGAGCACACTATAATAATCACACGTGGCATGAAAAAGAAACCCCAAAATTTATTCAACTGAGGCAATTTGAGACCTGATGCTCAACTGACTCCCATTTTTCAGCTATCCATGGTACCAAAACCACACAAAAATTTTTGAAAATGTGCACACTGACTGCTACTTCTCCTTTCTTAATATTGTCCAGAATTTATTTTGATCTGTGATGAATAATTCATTCAGCTTCTTGTTGGGAGTTGAAGGAAATTCCTTAGCTGTTCAGAAAGCAGTGCTCAATATTATAAGGAATGGCAATATAGTATTGGTATGATTTTCTAATCCTTTAGCTATTCCATGGATATCTTTTTGTATGTACATAAATACTACCTTCAAGGAGGGCAATAGAAGGAATTTTGTCTATTCAAGAAAGATGGATTAAGTCTGGGATAGGTGTGAGGAAGGCTACTGGGACAAAATTGAGAGCACACCAAAAGTAAGGAGGCTGAAGAATTGCATTAACCTTAAATGAAAGGAGATTAGAAATTATTTATCTATCCATATGCACATATATAGTATATAGACTTTGAACAACAGGAAAACTGAAGAAAAACTTAAGATAAATGACAGTGTTGGCACTTGAGCAGCTACATTATTTCTGGATAAAAATACACACTACTTCTGGAACACTCAGGTATTCCAATCACAGTGGTAGATCAAACTCATGTTCCATTAGACAGAACTTGAAAATAGTGTTTACTATTTTTATATGATGTGGTTGTAAAGTTGTATGTTGGACTGTTTGCTCTTTTGCATTCTTATACTTGAAAGTTATAAGGTCAAGAAAGTCAAAAGGAATATTTGATACTAGGGAAAACAATTCAGCTCCCTCCTATGTCCCATGCATATGCAGAATGCATGAGAGGGAAAAAAGAGTGGAAAGGAAGAAAATGTCATTTTCAAAGACTGTGTCATTGCATATACAGATGAGATGGCCACATTAAGTATGCTCAGGCAACTATAAATCATCTGGCAGAAATAATTTTTCAGTCTAAACCTCTTTTGTGATGCAAAGTCATCATGCAGTTTTACACTGCTATTTATAAAATATTATCTTCCTGTACAGAGCAATAGCTACGTGTCCTATGTGCTTGAACTTCATCTCCCGCTGAGAGATAATGAAAGACAATTGGCATATGAGAAGGGGATGGGGAGCATCTTCTTAGTCTGGGACTTTGAAGAGGTTGGCATTGTTCAGATTTCCCTACTGCCTCTTGCATCTTATCTTCAGAAGAGGTAGTTGTCAGTGACAAAACTGGACAAGTAACAAGGATGCCAAGCATGTCTTTAAAACAGTTGTTGTAGATTGTCAAGATTTTTTCTAGTCTTGCAAGTGAGGGAAAAGAAAATGAACACAGATAAAGGTATCAGGAATATCACTGGAGATAAGAAAAGGCATGTTCTAAACGCCAGGAAGTTTTGTCCTCCCAAAAAATGGATGCAGATGGACTTTGATAAAGTGTGCAAGAAGTAGAATAGCAGGCAACATGTATTTTGGAAATATACTAGCAGTCTAATTCCTGTCTCACACATACAGGCACATTAACTATGCTCACTGAGTGACAAATTTTAGGTCAGTTTGCACTTAAGAATGATAATGGAATATGTCTTATATTTGATGACAAATATTTTCAAATAATTTTCAAACAAATATTTTGTGGGATTTTTGGGTTTATCTCACCTGAGATTCAGGTGGTGGTTCGTGGTGGGCTGTTTGAGTGGTGCTTTTTTGCTCTCAGCCCTCTGAAGCTTTTGGGTCTGGCGCAAGAATGAAACGGAGTTGCAAGGTCTTGTTTTCAGGTTTCTCGCGTTTTTTATTATTTCTTATTTTACAAATTTCTCTGTGCCCAGCCAAGATGTTCACAGCAGCTCAGGCACAGGATGACCCCTTGACTCCCAACTCCAGACTCCCTTTACTGATTTCTCTGTGCCCGGCCAAGGTCTTCACAACAGCTCAGGCACCCGATGACTCTGCCCATGATGGGATGTCGCTAGCTCTTATACAGATAATTACATCTACTTTATTTACCATTATAATAGGTAATGCCATTATAATAGGCCAATGCCTATCACCTATACTAAAAGGGTCATTCTACCTTAATCCAATCCTCTAAAACTACTTTGTGCCCACGTCACTGCAGAAGATGGATGCCAAGGGAGAAGAAGAAGAGCCCAGGGCACTGCCCTAAAATCTGCATCTTGTTCCCTAGTCAGCTCCATTCTAAAAATCCAAAACTACAAAATTTTCCACCTAGTGATTAGCTACACTACTATCTGTCACACATTTGTGACTTGCAATTCTCCTCTGTGTTGAAAGCTTTTTCTATGGACTAAAATCAAAGACTGTGTCTTTCTGGGCTCTGTGCCAGGCAACCCCCTGCACAGACCCCCCCCGTCCAGGATTCAAACCCTCTTTCTCAGGTCCCAGACCCCTTTACCGAGGTCTGTGGCCATCCAGGGCAACCAGAGGAATGCCCTGGACTCCAACACAAAGCCACAAAAAGAACCTACATTATTTCGGCTTCCTGTCAAGGGAATTCATTATTCAAATCCCCAGGAAGAGTTCATTTTGATATGACCTAAACTGATAATTTTTTGACTTTTTTTGTCCATCTCCTTTAGAACACTGTGTAATTTTATGGTTTGATGTTGGCAGCGTTGTCCTATTGATTTTCTTCTGTCTTTTTCTCCCCTTTTGATTGTATACCCCATACTACTCAGGGAAAACTAGTTTTCCAGGCTGTTTGCTGCAGTAGACTATTCACTGTGGAGAATGTTTAAAATATGCATTACATTCTTGACATGTTAGCTGGTAAGTGTTGCTTAAGATCAAAGGTGTCTGATTTAGAAAAAAGTCTTGTAAGTGCCCTTGACTATGGGTTAATGGTACCATCACTTAGTGGTACTTGTCAGTGAAGGCAGCCCAAAGGATTTGTAAGAGATGCAACTGACCAAGAATGAAGGCCAGAGCAAAAATGTGTGTGGAAATACTTGAAAGAGGAACTATCTTTTTGTCATGGGAAAAGAAACAAGCTGTTTAGAAGCATATTGAATAAATCTTCCTTAGTGTCATGAGAGAACTTCTAAGATGTTTTATTTAGAAAAATACAACAGGTCTGCTCTTTTTTGTTTTCAAGTATAAAGAAAATTAATAATAGGAAGGATGCTCTGTTATCAAAAATAATCTGGGTATATGGTGCATAGGGTTTATGGTCTAAAATAATGCAGATGTATTTAGCTGTTTTATTCTTTTAATTGTTGTAGAATATGCAGGGTTCAGCTTGGATAGTATGAATCCTGTGGCATAACATTTCTCACTGTTCTTCATGCAGAGTATTTGGACATGCTGTCCATTGCTGCAAACTATGACTGTGAATCACCTGACAACATGGGCCAGCTCTGTCCCTGGAGTAACTCTGCTGAAACTAATACAATTAGCTGTTGGGTGAGCCTTTCCATTGTGTGCAGCCCATACAATTACTTCAAAGGTGATAAGAACTTAATTAACGGTCTTTGAATTTTCAGCATAGTTTCTCTTTCACATACAATAGCTTTTCTGCTGATTGGTAACATATGTAAACACTGACCATGTATTGTCAAACTTCTTTGTTGCATGGCATCCCTTTAAATAACCAAAGCAGAAAATCATGTATCATTGCAACTAATGTGATCTCTTTGTCCTTTTGTTCCCTCTCACACAACACTTTGGGTACATTCTGTCCTCCAACAGAGAAGTAGGAGGCATAACCATCTTCTTTAGCCTTGATAGGAGAACAAGTAATACCCATTAACATTAAAGGGATTTCAACATATGGCTTGAAGTTTCCCCAGAGATACTATATAAATTTAATTGAAGTCATCATTAATAATGATTTCCTTCACCTAAAACCTTGAGTTAAAACAGCAGAGCCTTCTCTTTGAATGTATGGTTTCTGCAGATGTGTAGATTTCAACTGTCTTTTAATTAATTTCTCCCTGATGAAAAAAGTGTGAGTTGGAGGGAACAGGACAATTTAATCAGTGGGAAAAAATGCCTGTCATACTTTTGAGCTTTTGTGAGGCTGTGTGGCACCCTGGGTAGTCAGCAATTAGCTGCAATGATTTGAAACTTTACTGTTCCCAGTTTTCTGTTCTGCCCTTCTGCCAGACACCCCTATCTTGTTGGCAGAAGTGGGAGAAGGGGCCATTTGCCTGGGTTTCAGCTATTCCAGATTACAGTTCAGCACTTCACGTTGCTTGTGGGCCCTGTTGAACTGGGATGTGTCCTGGTCATGCTAAGGTGCAGTCACATCTGCCTCTGTCAGTGAGAGTTCAGAGTAGTGTAGCTGGAAGCAAGAATAGCTAAGGGCTCTGCCCTGCTCTGCTTTCAGACTTCTTTAATGTACAATTCTGAGAGTAAAGAAAAAGGACGGTTCTTAATTTGGGTCAGCCAATCTGAGCTAGATAACATGAACAAAACCGGCAGAGTAGATAATAAAGTTAAAAGTGGAAGTGTTAAAATTTATAGGGGTGTTTAGGGGAGAGGGGGGAACACTAGGCTGCTATCTGAAATTCAAGCCAAGTTGACCTTTTTTTCATTATTCTTTTAACTATTGCTGGTTCACTTGGGTTATTAAGTGGTTGAAAACTATTTGGGTTAAGACTGAGAAAGATTTGTTTTAGTATACACGAACATTTGAAGAATTGCATTTTCTTAAGTTATGATGCTAAAGATTTTTTGCCTTTTGTGTAAAAAAATCTATCGTTGTGTAGGTATTTATTGGGGTAGAAAATGTGTAATATGAGAAAGGTCTTTGAGACAGCAGAGAGATGAAAGCTTGTTGTAGAAAGCCAAAGTAAAACAATTCAAATTAGAGGAATAACTGTGAAGGTAGGGTATAACTACTGGAATAAAATTCTGTATAAACTGATAGATTATCAGTTTTCATTTCTTGAGTCAAAATTGGATGTTGACCTGAGATAATTTTAGCCCAACAGAAGGTAGGCTTATTCAAGTGTGAGTTGTGGACAACATTTTTCATTATAATAAGGTAGTTGGGTGAAATTTAAAGGCCTAGTATGGAAAAATTCTAGTATATAATTTCCCTAGTAGGGAAATTCAGAGCAGAAAATCTACTGAGTTAGTCTGATGTCAGCATCTGTGTATGTGTGAAACTACTTAGAAAATGGAGCAAAGCAATGAGATAGCATTTACAATTTTATGAATAAACACCTCAGTTATGTTATGATAAGTCTGTCAATGTATGTGCAGCTGGTCTCTCTAAGCTCATTTACACCCATTAAATGAGCCTGATTTACCCTCTGGTGAAACCAGTGAAAACCCTGTTATTCCCTGCTGATTTTAATAAGCGACTCCTACCCTATTGATGTTGTTGATATAATATTGCATATCAGATAGGCAGGGGGAAATTGCTATTAGTAGTTTTCAAGTAAGACTTCCAGGAAGGCAATTTCAGTAAAAAGTAGAGAGTTTGCACACCATGATGAAGGCAGAGCAATCAATAATTATACTTGCTTGCTGGTACTTTCCTCTCACTGTACAGTATTTCTGAGTTTTCAAAAGCCTCTGGCTCGTCCAGGATTATACTTATCAGTCATGCCACCACCCCAGATAGTGTTTCATTTTCAACTTTCCAAGGTTGTTGGAGTTGACATTTTCTATTTCATTTTTACAAAAGACATATTTAATCATGATTTCATCCACTGTACCATGTAGTGTGCTGCTCCTGCCTGGCAAAGCACACAGTTGGCTCCTAGATGTGCCCTCTCATCTCCTACAGTGACATTCTTGTCATGAAGTAAACATTCCTCAGTGGAGAGGTCCTTCTAGTTTCAGTTCCAGTGTGTCACTGGTTGACTCATCACAGCTCTGCCTTGGATCCCAGCTGGTGACAAGGCTGGATACTGAAGCCCTCACTTGGCTGTAACCCTTGCACACAATGTTGTTGTACACCTGTATAAACTGTACAGCATAGGCTCAAATGTGTAGGATGTTATTTTTTATCTACAAATAATAACCAAATTTGGACATTTAGTATTTCTAGTGGAATAGTTGTCTTCCTTCTCATTGTTTTATTTTTAGTTGGGTTAATTGTACTAATAAATGTGACACTTTTAATGATTTCTAACTGGTTTGTGTCACGTTTTCTGGACTAAAATTCGTGTAAAATTTTAACTGTTTAAGACAAAAATCTATCTTGATATTACAAAAATATTGAATGTGAATTACCTGATCTAAAAGAGACAGATCTAAATGGTGTCAGTGGATGATGGCAACTTGAGGTCTTTGTCATCAGTGAATATTCAAAAAGCTTGTACAGCAATGAAAACTGTAGTTTTACTGATGGTTGCCCAATAGGAAGTGTATGAAAAGGCTGCATCATTTTGTATGGCCCCAAGCCACTAATATCAAGAGCGATCACTTTTTTTTTTATCCTTGGGTAGTGTCAAGCGACAATTGAGTTGTGCATTCACATGTTCATATTACCATATATCACAGTCCTCATCACCATATAATTTAGCAATTAACTCTTTTTTTAGACAAAAATAGAGATCTATTTCTTGACCAAAGGTTAAGAACAGCTTCCAGGACAGTCTTGTATTGGTTGAGCAAGATTTCCCTGTGTCTATGTAGTAAAAGCTAATTAACCCTTTTCACAAATGCCAGTAGCCTGCAAGTCTAATAAGTTAACCCTCCAAAAGAAAAAATGTGTATCTTTTAAAGAAGTAAATATCAGGTTGTCTTTTATTTCATTTATTTGGCTTCTTTCCAATATTTTGCAGTGTCTCTGTTGAGCTTTAAAACTACAGACTTTTTCCTGAAAGAGAAAACTGTCCTTGGAGTGACTGGGTTTACAACAAAATAGCACAAATCGTCTTTTAGATCTTGCTAATTTTTCTGACTCTTTCTGGTGTTATTGAGATCTGCTGAAATGCTAATAACTAGTTAACTGACTTAGCTTCTTTGTCAACTGCTGCACTCAGTCTTCACCAATGAGCTTCATTTAAAATGAGAACTTTAATAATGAGAAAAAAAGTCAGGTTATTTCAACAATTGGTGAGTTAAATGGTTATGGTGACTCTGATGATATAATGAGTCTGTTCTTGCTTCCTCACACACAGCAATCTCACAGTACCGCTTAATGAATAGATGTGAAAACACACTGTTCTTGCTGCAGGAGTAAGTCTGGACAGGCTGCCAAAAATTTTTGGCAGAAAAAGTCTTAACCTTTCATATAGGTCAAAAGTCAATTCTATCGAACATTGTAACACATTGCAAAAAAGTTTCTGTCCTTTAAAATTTCTATGGAAGGATCCTGTTGCCTTCGAAGTTTTAATGATCTGAATAAGTGAGTAATGGCATAATAATTAATTACCTCTTAAGTAAGGTATTTCAGCCAGAGATTTCAAAGTCATGGTTATGTCAGAACCCAAGTACATTAAACCCCAATGTGGATTCTTTCTTTGAGAGGTAAAGTAGTTTGAAATTACCAAGGCTTAAACTAAGAAAGATTGAACAGTAGATAATCAAGGCCACTTTATTTCTCTGAGAGCACTGGGAGAAGGATGTAATGCATTTTAGCTTGTGCTCTTTAACTGCATACCTGCAGTGAACATATTTTAACATTTCTGAATGCCTTGTGCGACAAAGAAGCAGAATAGTGTCTCAAAGTAGAGAGCCACACTTTTTCATCTGCAGATAATTCTGTAACAAATTGTAGAAAGTAAGCAGTTGCATTCACTTTTGGTAGATTTTCCTTTTTGCACTGTTATAAAGAGGTTCTATGATTTAACAACTGTGAGCTCTAACCAGCCATAGGCTCACAAAGCTTGCCCAAGATAGATTAACTTAAGCAGTAATTAATGCTTTTGTAGAATCTTTAGGAATGTGATATTAATAAGAAAACATGGAAATGTCTTGTTAGTAAGTGAAACAGAATGGGATACATGATACATGAAATCAAAAGTTTCTGGTAAAGTCAAAAGGTGTTCTTACCTTCACGTCAGTGGTGTTTGATTTTATTCAGCTTAGTAAGTTAAAAGGTGCTAAGATTTTATGTAATTTCTGTAAAATATCCTAATTAAAATAAATAAATAAATACATAAAGTACTGGAGAAAATCCCTTCTAGCCGTTACTGGCTACCATGCTGTCTGATAAGTGCCAGCATCAAAACAACACTTTACAACCCATGAGAGGATACATAAATCCATGAAAATTAGGTGCAGATTCATATCTCATCTCCCTGTCTTCTTTCTACTTCTATTCTTCCTTTTGAGAAATGAATCAAGTACAAGAAACTAAACAGAGACACATTATTTAAATGCTGTCCTTTGGAATTTTTGTTGAAGCACCCTGTTGCCTTAGATGTTTTAATGGTCTGAATAAGTGTCAATCTAAAATGTTTATTATCTCCAGAACACAAGAGTCTCTGAATGTCTGTGTTGAGTTGACCCTGGCTCAATGTCAGGTGCCCACCAAAGCTGCTCTGCAATTGCCCTCTTCAGCTGCACAGGGGAGAGAAAATATAATGAAAGCATGTGGGTTGGACAAGGAGAGATCACTCACCAATTACCATCATGGACAAAATAGACTTGATTCAGGGAAATGAGTTTAATTTATTCTTGATCAACCGGAGCAGGATAATGAGAAATACACCCACATCTTGGAAACATCTTCCCCCACCCCTTCCTGCTTCCTAGGTTTATTTTTACTGACAAATTCTCTACTTGTTCACCCCCTCCAGTGGCAGAAGTGTACAGGGAATTGAGGTTCTGTTCAGTTCATCACACACGGTCTCTTCTGTTCCTTCCTCCTCAGGGGAAGGATTCTTCATGCTCTTTCCCTATTCCAGTGTGTGGTCCTTCCCATGGAAGACAGTCCTCCATGAACTTGTCCAACTTGAGCTCTTCCCACAGAGTCAGTTTATAGGAACTTCTCCAGCATGGGTCCCTTCCATGGAGTCAAAAATTGTACTAGCAAATCTGCTCCAGTGTGGACTCCTCTCTCCACAGGTCCTGCCACGAGCCTACTGCAGCACTGACTTCCCATGAGATCAGTTTCCTTTGGGCTTCCATGTGCTCCATTGTGGGGTCCTGCATGTGGATCTCTGCATCCCTGTGGTCTTCCATGGGCTGCAGGGGCACAGCTGCCTCATCATGGTCTGCACCATGGGCTGCCAGAAAATCTTTGCTCTGGTGCCCAGAGCACATCCTCCTCCTCCTTCTGCACTGACCATGGTGTCTGCAGAGTTGTTTTATTTTTACTCCTTGCAGTATTTTAACTCCTCACTCTGCCTGCTGTTCAAGTTTTTGTTTCTTCCCTTCTTGTTAACTATGTTATCCCAGAGGTGCTACCACTGTTGTTGATGGGCTCAGCCTTGGCTAGCAGTGGATCTGCATTGGAGCCATCTGGCACTGGCTCCATTGAACGAACACAGGGGAAGCTTCTGACAGCTTCTCAGAGAAGTCAGCCCTGTAGGAGCCTCTCTACCAAAAATTGCCATGCAAATCCAATAGAATGCAGAACATGCCTTTTGTAAGGCAAGCATATATTTGAAGAAAAACTGTATTTTTGTGAATACAGGGTTATCCAAGCTTCCCCCATATACTGCTGCAAGACAGCTTATCTCTGATTTCTCCATGAAATTGTCTCCAGCTACTGCAAGTTATCTCTTGGCAGCATTTATGATACTGTGGTGATTTTAAAAGACTGAAACAATATGTAGTATTGTGTTTTTATCTGTCCTACTGTAGAGAGACACAATTTTCATATTTGCGTAGAGGTTTTTAAACTTACATGTGGAATGTCTGACTTCCTAAAACAGATTATTTGGCTTTCTTTCTGTCTAAAAACCACAATAATATATTAAATCTTTGAGTTTTCATGAAAGCCAAGGTATAACTTGAGCATGTTTAAATAGACACTGATGACTAAAACATGATAGTCCCATTTAAAGTTGCAGGGCTATAGCTTATTTTAAAGAATAAGAACTCCATCTCTTGATTTTTTTTCTACTCTAAAATAATTTCATTTTGTATGCTAAATATCTATAAATCCCATTAAGCTCAACTGTGGATATTCTGTTCAGAGCACCATCTTTGCCAGCATAGGTCTCGTCTAGAAATGGAAACCCTATGTGTGAGGACAGTTACAGCATGCTTTTTCCTAACTGGTAATGTTAAAAATGCAGCTTCCAATATGTGTATAGTGCAGAGCTATGAGAATTTATGGCAAGTGACTTTGGAAGTGCCTCTAAAAGAATTGCCACAAAGGGTTTCAGATTTTAAATTGTTTAAGCCTTTCACTGCCTTGTGTGAAGTCTGCAGTATTGAGAAGATGCTGAAGGGATGGGAAGGAAAATTGTATTAATTTGTGTAGTCCCAAATGAAAACTTACCTGAAGACTTTGTAGACAACAGTATTAACAATTTAAAACTACTTATTTTCCAAAGTTTGCATGGCTGAATATCTGTTGTCTAGGAGCAGAAATGAGTATTATTTGTGAGATGTGTTCACATTCACTCTATTTTGTTATTGAAGAAAACACCAGCAACCTCGTATCAATACTGTATGTGTATTTTGCCTACTTGACTCCATCTCTTTCTTCTTTCTAAGTTCTTGTAAGGCAATGGTTGCACATCTTTCCTGACTTATACACCAACAGATGGAGTGAATAGAGGAGATAGGGTTACCATTGCGGTAACATCTCTTTTTTCCATAAGTATATTCAGAATTATGATATAAAACTTACTGCAAGCACAAGCCTCATACTCATGTAGCCTTTATCCTAAATGATACTTCTGTGAAGCAGAGCAAATTCAGTGGTTTAGCAAAAGGACATTTAATTAAGCGTGGATGTTATCTGGTCTCTGTCAGTCTGAACCATGAACAAAACTGTTCCACTACACAGTACAAAGTTGTTTTCAGACTTTTTGAGAAACCCAAGATTGATGGTTTTGTTCCTGTCTTAGCACAAGAAAATGCCATGGTAGATTATTGTTTAGGTTACAGAGGAGAAAAAGTACACAAGCAGCTCTTTGTTTTATGTTTGTTTCTGCTTTAGTTCTTCCTTTTACAAATGTCATACTGCAATTAAATAACAAGTATCTGCTGAGTCACTGAAAAAGTATAGAAGGAACATCATCAGTGATTTTCCCACCATATCTTGATAATCTCAGAAGGCTTTAGCAAATAATCTTCGATATATTATAATAAGTAAAAATTTTGCTGTTTACAAAACAATTAGGTATCTGAGGACTTCACTGCGGCGGATACTGACTGCTAGAACCATGTTTTGTTACTCTTGTGAAAGAGCATCAAGAGCCTTTTGATCCTTAATTTTAAAGCACTTTAAACTTAACCTTTATGCTCCAAGTTCCCGTGCTTGAAGAGCATGTACAACAGGTAAAATAAGGCCTAAAATCATATTAGCAAATTCAGGATCAAGGGCCTTCTTATAAGTTGTTTCTTATTTGGTCTGCTTCCAGTGAGATCAATGAGTACTAACGTTATTGCCTTTACAGTGAAAAAGAAAATGTTTTTCTTCCCCTTGGTCTCAAAGCATCATTGTCAAAGCACAGTTCAGGGAATGACGTGAGAAGTGTACAGGCTCCTTTTTGTATTCACTTTAATTGGAATGTGTTGCAACCTTGAATGCAACAATGATGAACATGCTACAAAACATGGATGTTAGGGGGTTATAGGTTTCCAGTAAATCAGACTTCTTTCTAAGCACTGAATTTGTAGCCTTCCCACTGGGCTGAGTAACAAAAGCATCTGTTAGTGTGACCAAAATCACTTTTGTTTTACTAAAACTAAAGACAGTCTGGTTAGGCTTAATCAGGAACCAAACCAAGTTGTCATGTATTTGCCATACATCAATCAAGAGCTTTTTGTGGGTTTTTGAAAGAAGTATTTGTTTTTCTTACAAACCAAGGCATTGTTTTTTGTCTTCTGTAATTCTTCATTTGTTTGGATTTCAGAAATCCCCAAATAACATGTATAAGGCTTGTCTTGCAATTTTAGTTAGCCTCTGGTAGGAAGCAGTAAAAACCTGATGTAGAGAAAGGGTTCCTTTACTTTGATAATTATTAAAGAGCTCTGGTGAAATATGAGCACATCTAATTGTGCAGGGTACTTAGTGACACTTCAGTCCAGCCTGGGCATTGCAGATTATCACCTTTATAAAGAAGCCCAATGAATATATACATTCTATAGGCATGTGTCTGATCATGAACTTCATAGCTAAGAATAAAATAGGAAGATAAAAATGGAGAAGTTGTTGGTTTAGTGTGCAGGGTTTGAGGAAAGTTTTACATCTTAGGCACTTCTTCAGAGGAATTTGAAAGAAAATTAGTCACTGGGTTTCCTCTGCAGGAGGGAAAGTAAAAACCCATGAATGGATCATCTGGGTGTAGGCATGTGAGGAGCTCTGGAGGCAAGGATGACAAAGTAATTCTTAAAACTCTCAAACACCAGGCAGTGCAGCTTACCTAGTAGAGCCTTTTGAAAACTTGAGAAAACTGAACAGTCAAGGGAATTAGTAAGTTAGACCTGTAGGAGAGAGCAGCTAATTTGAGAACTGAAACAGATGATTTCTAATTCTGACTAATCTGTGGTCAAAGTGAGAAGGATTCTCTTGTAAGCTGTTTCTGTGCCAGGAAAAGAAAAACTTTCCTTTGGTGATGGTGACTTGTAGTAATGTCTGTTTAGAGTAGTGTTGTCCCTCGTACACTCTTTTTTCAGACCCAACTGGATCTGCAGCCATTTGTACTTAATTGTTAACCTCATTACTATCCTTTTGTGTAGAAAGGATCTAAGGTAGCTGGCATAGCTGACTCAACAAAGAATGGTACAACATTTCATATTTTTGAAAACTTCTTGAAACTTCTTTATTTTCTTGAAAAAACTTCTTGAATAATAAAACAATAAATAGGCATCTTGTTTAATTAGAAAATTGCAAAAAATGGTAGAGTATAGGGGAGATAAAGTACAGCTGTTGCTCTCTGATACTTGAAGAACTAATAGGTGATTTTAGAAATGGTTGCACTCAAAATGAGCAAATTCTGATCCCTATAAAACATTTTTTGTTGTATTTAAGTTGACAATTATGAACTACTCAAGCTAACCAACTGTGCCAGCTGAAATGAAGGCTGATATATTTTAGATGCATCTTGAATTTAAACTGCCAAAAATAAAAATAAAAATACCAAGACTAGACCAGCTGAGACGTATGACCAGTACATCAGGCATGCCTTGTGAACTCAAGAATTTTTTTTCTATGAGACCTGCACTTAATTTTCTTTTACTTTGACTTAACTTGTCCATCTCTGTCAAATCTGTCTACCCATTTGACATAATCTTGCCTCTGATATATTGGAGGAGCAGACTCTGCAGCAGATGAGAGTTTCAGCATATTCCCTTATTGCATATCCCATTAAAACTCAAGAACTCTTGAGAAACTGCTGAAACTACGTGCTTGTCCATGCTGGATCAGAGAGCATATGCAATTTCCTGGCGTTGCTCACTCATTCAAAAGAGCAGCACCATTTTCTACTGACAACAGACTAGGTACCTTTTGCCACTCTATTATTAGTCATGTGAATTGAATGCTTCAAAGAAAATTAGTAACTGTAAATTTTTAAATACTCTTAAGCTTAATATGTAATAGAACCAACACAAATAAAATAAAATGTTAGTGATATATGTGAATTTATTTGTACAAAAGAAATTGTAACATGAACAATTATCCTTTTTAAAAAATTATTTTAAAAAAAATCAATTAATTGCCCATTCATCATACTGCATTATTTTTCAGTTTTATGGAGCTTGTAATCTGTCTCTAATAAAGACTGTATCCATAGATACTGAAAAATGTCTAGAGAATTTCTATCTCAGATCAAATAGGAGGAAGAGTATGAAACAATTCTCAAAAGGCTTGTGAAATTTCCAGCTCAATTTTTAATCCTTACTGTTTTTATATATTTGGATGAACAGTTGGAATTCAGGGTGCCAGATGGACTAAACTATAGTTCTGAACTTTTCTGCAGTTCATTTTCAAGGGAACCAGTATTTGGCCCATAGTGTAAACCATGTTTTAATCTTATAAGAATATGGGAAACTGTTTGGGGTTTTTTTTTTCTAGCCTTAAAAAGAGATCTTTGACCCCAGAAAACAAGAATGAGATTGAAAAAAATCTAATGTTTTGGGTGGGAGAAGAAATATATGAGGAAGAAAAAGTGTCTTGCAGAGGTCCATAGCATAAAAAATAAATACATGCTTAAGCAAACAAATAAAACTAGCTGTAATATTTATATTTAACATCCACATAACAATGGAAAGTTTTTTTTAAAAAAGTTATGTTTACCACTTTATTCACACATCATAACAATTCCATATCATCGGCTCTGCGTATCTATGAATATCTCACTTCTGTGTTGCAGATAAAATGCCATTACACACTGGGGGGTTAGTCCTTATTTACAAAAAAGCTCTTTATAAAGTTACAAAAATTATTCATAGCATTTCTTCGCTACCCGGCCTGACTTCAGCAAGGTCTGTTGCTAATTCCTGGCATTATAAATGTGTTACTGTTCCTGAAGGGATCTTCATCTTACTTTTGTCAATGGGAAATGGTGCCCATGAGTAGAAAAGTAATACTGTTAAACTGGCAGTTAATCTATTTTAGTATCCTGTTATTTTAATTTTTCTACCAAACACATATTTCTCATTTAAATAGAGATGGTAAAAAAAAATCATATTCTGCCATTCTTTCCTTCATCCCTTTTTTACCTTCTGGTTCTTGTCTTGACCAGGCAGTATTAATTTATTTGCCTGCTTCTTATTCCCTTTAGGGTGCCCTGCATGTTTCCAAATGTTTTGGAGATCAGGTCCTCATTGCCTTCATGGTAGCAATATAATTCTTGATGAAAGTGCTCTGTAGTCTCAAAGAAGATGACTTCAGTGAATGGAAACAGGACTTTACATCACTGCAACACAAATAAAAATCATAGCTCAAAAAGTGAAATTGGAATCTGTCTAAGGCTGAAATTGCGGTTGTGCCTCACTCTTATTTACAAGCAATACTTTCATTTCCTATATGTTATTAAATAGGATTTTAGTAATCCAAATGTTCTATATGGAATGTTACTATATAATCCACACTTATGACCTGCTCTATATTCGTATGTCATAAACAGCTCTACTTTTTTTCTATAAATCAGCGAAACTGCAAATAGTGTGGAAGAAAAATGGGTAGCTTGTCTAATTACAGAACACTAAGAAGATCAGAAGAGAGCAGCTCTTTAAATGGACAGACATAATGCTTAAACCCTGATTGTAACAAGGTAGCATGGCACACATTTGCCCCTCCCTCATGGCAATCACTGTAAAAGGGATGAGATATTGCAGAACCATCATCAATTCTCATTAAACTATGCAAACTTCTATATACTTTTTGTGAATGCAGTATTCATGTACACCTACAACTCACTGCATCACCCATTTTTTAAACATTTGAATGCCAAGTTCAGTAAAGAGATACCTTATTTTAAAATGACAAGAAGAAGATAATTAAAGAACAACTTTAAGGGCATACATTTTCTTACTTTCTCTTTTTAATATCTGATTTTCCCAAGAACAATGTAAGAATAGTCTGTTGTTTTGTAGAGGATTTGCTGTTACAGAACTGTATGGGAAACTGTAATTCTGTAATATATAATGCTTAGATTGTGATAAAACAAAGAATAGCAGTTTGAAATTGCACTATTACCCATGCCCAGGAATTCCTTGTGGATAGAAGTAGCAACGTGAAAATATGAGACTGTTCTTGTCAAAACCCTGAGGCTGTTCCCCAGGTTAGAGCTTCTCTTGCTTCCTTCCCTCTGGTGCAGAAGAGTTTGTTTTTTCATCACAGAAAATCAAGCAATCACTTGTATTCCATATGGGGCCTCAACAAAATTCTGTGGTTTTGTAGTCCTGGAATAACACTGGCTTGAAATGTCTTTTTTGTCCAAGTGTACACCTCTAGCTGCCCTGTATTTGCGAAAAAAGACAAGTGTGGCTGTTCCAGCTGGCTTCCTCTGTGTAAGCAGCTCAGATGAGAATGGTGCTGTTTAAGTGGAGGGGTGATTAAAAAGGCCTCCAATGTGCAGGTTGTAAAATGTAAAAAGATTTCTGGAGGCCTATGGTCTTAGTGCATGACAAAGATGAAGAAAAATGGGAGAAATAAACAGTGGCAGAGAGAACACATAAGGTGAGCCTGTAGTGCCATTTTCCTGTCTTACAGGTTAATAGTAATCTTAAGTTCTTATTTCTGATAAAGGTGTAGTTTACTAGCTCATAACTACAACAGGACAAACAGCTTAGACTCTCTCCCTTTGTGATTGCATTTCTTCTTCCCATCTGTTCAATTGGCTATTGCTTTTTCTATAATGGATCCTCTGCAGTATTATAGTTCATAGTTATGTGAAGCAAATGAAAGACATTATGAAAATGGCAAAGCAATGAACATTTCTCTTTGCTAAAACAGAGTTTGAGCCTTTCTTATATGACATGAAAAAACTTGCTTTACTTTAGTCTTTTTTGATGCTTTGAACTTATGGTACGATAAAGGAATTAAAATTTGAAAATAAAGAGTAGAAAGATTTTTTGATCAATGTCGCATTCGGAGTTATGAGTGCTTTGGATATGGTGAAAACCTTTAAAATTTCTGTTCTTATGACATTGTCTAGATAAGTATTTCTGAAAATACCACACTTTTAAGTACTCTTTCTTCATATTGTCAAACAATATTGAAATACTAGGGGCTTATAAGTGGTTCCAAAGAAATAATGTTATTTTCTATGTGAAATAAAGTTTCCATCGTGGTAATTCTACAATATTGTAATATTCAAAAAAGCATCTCTTATCAAGGTACATTTTATTGAAGAGTAAAGTGTAAAGAATTTTGTTTCTATGTGATTTTTTTTATGATGAAAGAATTTCTTATGATTGTGAGGGAATCATAATTTATGTGTAGGAAAAGGAAATGCCTTGTGTTTGATCTTTGCTACATGTCCAGCGTTAGTCTATTGGTCAGGTGCTCCTTTCATATAGGTGATAAATTTGCCATAGGCTAGAAAAACACAGCTGACTTTTGAGGGCTCCTTAGGGTGGTTGAGCTGTGTGAGACTTCAAGACTTCCTCATGTTGTATGTCAATGATTTCTTATGTCAGTGATGCCAGACCCTGTGTGAGTTCCCAGGTCTCCAAGAGAAAATAACGTAGAAGAAGGAGCAGAAGACAGTGCAAAGAAACCTTCAGTGAGATAAGGTGGTAGAACAATAAATCTTGAGATTTATAGATGGGACAGTGTCACCTTCACAGAACTGTCTGGCCTTTCCACAGTGCCCTCTTCTTCCTCTTCCTCCTCTGTTCTGTGAATTCACTAAGTTTATGGCCATACAAGCTCCCTTCTATGAGGTAAATTATGCTGCTGTCTACAAAGAGGTATCTGTTTGCATTTAATGCCTTGCAAATACTGAGCAGTAGTTGTGATGTATCATAACTACTTAGCAGTTTATCACCATATGCTGTAACTATCTGTCCAGGCGAAAGTGAAAGAAAAAAAGGTCCTACAAACATATTTTTTCATATGATATGATTAAAAAATCCTTTTATTAGAAACCTCTTTTTGTTTTTACCTAGAAACCTTTATATGGCAATCTTCCCTCCAAAACCCCATGTAACTACCACTGTACTCAGTGAAGTGAGATAGAATAAGTATCAAGTTGTATTTGACTTCTGTATTGAAAATATTAACTGAAATGGCAGAAAATCAATAGTGTGTTGAGGCAGTGCAGTAAACTCCAGTAATGAGTTACACTCTTTAAATTTGCTGTATGGCAATATATTATTAATTGGTCATTTATAATAAATGCATACTATCAAACTTGTATCAGCTAGTCGTATAAGTGTAATTATGTTCTCATAGTATGCATTGTTATCAGTTCAAGTTTTGTGATTTTCTCTGAGTACTTGTCTCTATTGGATAAACTTCAATGTACAGTACCTGGTTTGAGCTGTACTCCCCTGGTGGTAAATTAGTGAATATTTATTTATGGTTTGATTGTTAAGCATAGAGAATGTGAACTAGCTAAGTCTTCATGCAGATTCAAATAAGAATCTATATGAAGATTTCCCAGAAATAAAGTTAAGTCAGTTTCTCTCTTGCATCCACTTCTGTTGTTATGATTAAGGGTTTTCTTGAAAACATCAAAGAAATATGTCTTAAGTGTTGAATGGAGAAGGGGTTGAAAGATTGACCTACTGTTTTCTTCCTTCACTTCTTAGGTACTTGATATTTAGCAGAGAAGATGGGATTTTAATTTTTTTTTTTTTTGTTAAGAATTGGAGAGATTCAAGCTTTTCAGATTTTCTGGACTTGATAGCAAAGCTAAAACATTTAAATTTAGAAGTTTAAATTTCACATGGCAGAAGACAGAAGTTAAACAACAATGCAACGTGGTCTTATCAAAAAGGAAGATAGTCTTAGCAAGTTAGCATTGAATTAATTGCAACAGAGCCATATTGACAAGCCTAAATATTCAAATGCATAAAACTCTCTCCAGACACCCACTACAAGTTGCATCTTTGAAATAATAACAGAGTTAAGAGAATTGTCATTTGTGTTCTGATACTTGGACAACCAGAGTCCAAGATTTCAAACACATTTATTGGAAATACTTCCAATAACATTTTGTGGAATAAATCCTGGTCAGCTTCAAATCCTCATATTTTCCCTGTTAAGCTTCTCAGTGTAAGTATTGCTCTTTAGTTTAATCAGTGCTCCTGAAGACCAGAAATGCCTCCATTTCAAGAGAGGGTCATCTAGATTTATAATCCTTTGCTGTTAACCCTGTTTCAACACTGGAATTTCCAGGCAAGATGAAACGAAAAAGGCAGCAGAGAAGTTTGACTAGGTTTACAGCCAGCAAGCAATTTGTAAGGTTTTGAGTAGAACAGCGTAGCACAGAATAGTTCCTGTTGGAAAAGACCTACAGCAATCCTTGAGTCCAACTACCTGACCTTCAGGACTGAGCAGAAACCAAAGCATATTATTAGGGCTGTTGTCCAAATACCTCTTCAACACTGACAGGTTTGAAACATCAAACACCTCTCTAGGTAGCCTGTCCCAGTAAGCGCATAGCACTGGTTCATAATATCAAGCCTAGTTCCAAACCAGTAAATGGATTCACTTTGTGAATTATTCACATTTGCTTATGAAGGATAATAAGACAACAGTATTTTCATTGCTTAATTCATGTCTCCTGGAGACAAAAATAGGAGACCATGCTTACATGGAATGCTCATGAAGTCTATTAACAAGAAAACTTACAACATAGGCACAAGGTGTAAAGAAGCACATAAGGAAACACATTCAACTAACATCTTCCAGTAAGTCTGGAGTAATAGAAAGAAAAATCTCACCTGTTAACTTTTCAGATAAAATTGGGGAAGATAATAGCATCATGATTTTCTTATGAAAACAAATAAGTTCTGTGTGTGCAGTTTTGGGTGCCACAATATAAGGATATAAAGCTACTAGGGAGCACCCAAAGGAGGATTATGAGGATGGTGAATTGTCTTGAGGGGAAGCTGCATGAGGAGCGGCTGAGGTCACTTGGTCTGTTCAGCCTGGAAAATAGGAGACTGAGGGGAGACTTCATTGCAGTTACAACTTCCTTATGAGGGGAAGAGGAGGAGCAGACACTGATCTCTCCTCTGTGGTGACCAGTGATAGGACCCACCAGAATGGCTTGAAACTCTGTCAGGGGAGGTTTGGGTTGTATATTGGGAAAAGATTCTTCACAAAAGGCTGCTTGGGCACTGGAACATACACAGGGAAGTGGTTACAGTACCAAGCCTGGCAGAGTTCAAGAAGCGTTTGGGCGGTTCTCTCAGGTGCATGGTGTGACTCTTGGGATGTTCTGTGCAGCATCGGGAGTTGGACTTGATGATCCTGATGAGTCTCTTCCAACTCTGGATATTCTCTGATTCTGTAATACCAGGGCATTAGTTTATGTCTTTGTGCATGAACATGTCATACAGACACTATTCATCACGACTCTCCAGCTACACTTTCTGCAGATTATGCTGTAATGTGGCCTAGAGTCATCTGTTTGCAATAACTGTCTCTCCCAATTTGATCTCATCAAATTAAAATGAAATTAATTTTTTCTCTTTATGTAAAGAAATTACACAGAACAGTTAATGCTCTCCCGTCTTCATTTCCTCAAATCCAAAAGTGAAACAACAGCAAAACCATTCCTACAAATTCCAGATTTTTTGCATGTAGCAAAGGAGAATCCCAGATAATAATTATTTCTTAACTGGTAAAATTATACTTTAAAAGGATTGGTGCTTCTCTTTAGATTTACAGCCTTGAATACATTGATATGCCCTGGGCAGTTCTGAGATCTGACCTTTAACTTTTCAGTAAAAATGTTAATCAGATTTTGGAAAATGATGCCCAACAATGCTCTTTTTCCCTATTCTTGCCAGTTTTCTTGAACTTAGCAGCTGTGCTCTGAACATATCTTTAAGGAGTCATGGAAACCAAGATAAGAGGAAGGAGGGTGGTCTTTAGGAAGCTGTAAACAGCAGACAGATGGAATATGGGAACCTTGGGGATCATTAGAGAGACTTTGCCAATCAAGAAGTTTGGCAGTTATATCAAGGTCAAGGGGATGCTTACAACACTGTCCCAAGTTAGGATGTTCAGCTCTGGTGCACTTAAACAGCAATTTTTTCCCCACTGCTGCCATCTTTGTATTTTTGTGTATTCAGACTCTGGTACTATGGGACCTTGGGATGCCTTTGGAGCAGAGATATCTGATATTTCCAATCAAATCCCTGATATACAAGGAACTAACTTTCTGCTGGCCTTGTGTTGCATATACCAAAGGGCTCAAGATATTCCAGTGTGATGAAACTTGAAAAAAAAAAAAGGGAGGGATGGTAACAGCATGAGAGAACACCATACCTATATCCAAACAAGAGAAACAAGAATATTAAAGGGGAGACAAATTTAAGAAAAGATTGTCTAAGAATTACAAACCATGTTTGCTCAGTGCGTAGCTGGCGAGCATCCTGAATTTCTTTTTTGTTGTTGCTTTTTTGTGTGTTTTGTGTGTCTGATATTTCCCATTTGTGTGGAAATTACATCATAAAACCACAACAAGGGTTAGGGAAATTGCTTACTGCCTTGTACATGGACACGGAATTTACAAGAAAGTGTAGAGGACCAGATGTTTTAAGAAGCTTATTGCTGATTGACAGAAGCATGTACGAGGAGGAGGAGGATCATGCTGCATTTACTTCATGCTCTTCCCCTGCATGTCTCTACTGTTGACATTGGTGGAGACAGAAGACTGGGTTGTTTGGATATTTCCTATGAGACAGTGTGTCTTATTGAGCAATATATTCCCTCTATTTTTACAAAGGCTGGCATTTTTTTTCTGGAATCATAAGCTGTGATTTTTAAGTATTGTGAAGAGTAATTTATAAATGGAAGTACTATAAAAATGCAAAAATACCATTTGAAATTTCGTGATCCTTATTGAAGTCCAGAATGTGCCCTTTTGGTCTGTGGAGAGAGGGATTAATCTACTGCAATGTACCTACTGATGATAAGAGAATAATTATTGAGAGAGATTTCATGAAAACAAAGGGGTACAGCTCTGTCTGCAACCCATTCAAGTTACTTCCATAAGCTGTGGCAAAAAACTATGTATTTTCTACAGCTTCAATGTTTGATGAGGATTTCTTTATGTTTTTAAAACATAATGATCAGGATGATCAGGACTTACATTAGGCCTGGTATACAAGGTGTAAGGCCAAAAATACTGCAAAACCACACATTTGCTTTACATGCTCATGTCTCTAAAGATATCAATGTCCATTTATTGTAGTCCTTTCTCTGTTTCAAGAATGGGAGGGCAATCATTGATACAGAGTGAAAACTTTCTGCTTTCTCTCTGGAAAAGGCAAGATAAAATACTCTGACTGAGCTTCTAATCTGCCTTTGGTCAAGCGAAGTCCTGCTGACTTAGTTTTGCCTGAGTAAAGGCTACATAGTTGTCCTTGGTTATTATATATCCTCATTCTCTCATTTAAAAACATTTGAGCTTGAAATGGGCTCAGAAGAACAGAATAAATTACAGGGGAAACGGAGAGTGGCTGAAAAGAAGCCTATGCCATTCCCACTAAAAGGAAAGGCAGATACCCGCATGCTCTTTATTGAGACTCGTGTATTTTCTGCTAAGGGAAGATAAGACACGGGGGAAGAGAGAGTAGAAGTTTAAATTAGAATTGATATCAGATGCAACGATTAAGTACTGACGATTTTTCAGGCTTTGGAATGGTTCCCATTTGCAGCTGCAAGGCACTGCAGCAGCTTTAGTATTTACGAGCACTCTGTGAGTACTGTGACAGGTTTATTATTTGTTGGCTTTCTCCAGCATTGCACAGTAAAAATTGTTTTCAAGGAGTGTTCAAAAGTATAGCTGGCTGCCACTGTATCAAACCCAATCAATCCGCCAATGTATTTCACGTTCTTGATTGATAACTGGCTCAGCAGTTTGGCATTTCAGGGAAGGAGTGGAAGGGGAGCAGGTCTCGACAGTCATTAATCCTCTTTCCCTGAGACTCCCTTGGGCAGCTGCTTGTGCCATTATCCACATTTCTTAGTGCTGATTTCCACAATCCCATGGCTGCTCGAACCACCACAAATTCACCGCTGTCCCTTTCACTTACTGTAGACCTTTCATCACACTGGACTCAGCAGCTCTCCTGGGCTGACAGTGGTCACTGGAACATCTCTCTCGTTTCTTTTTTAAACCTGGGCCATTAATTTGGTTTCTTACCTCAATCTCCTTTCCTCCCTCTAAATTGATGTTGTTCCTTACTGAGCAAGAACATGAGGGTATGAATGTATTTCCTTTAAAATATGTTTGTGTGGGTTGGGGTGAGAGATGTCTTATGGTAAACAGAGATTCTGTCTGTCTGCTCTTCCATGAAGCTGAATAAGCTATGTTAGCTGCTCGGGAGGTAGGCTGTTTATTTATTTATTTGTTCATTTATTTATTTAAATGCTGCAAAATTGTGAGCAAGTTCACGGTGTGCTGACTGAAATGTCAGAATTAATTAGGCCGAACTGTTTCCAGTGGGGGGGGGAAACCAGTCGTCTGTCATTATGAGGAGCATATATCTATAATTAATTAGAATCATGAACTGTAAGAGAGAAAGGAAAGAGAGACAAAGAAAAAAAACAACCCCACATTCCCACATTTTTTACGTTTTTCCTGTGTTGGCTTCATTGCACCAAGGGTACTCAATACTCCAGATGGGTTTAAAAAATACAGATTTGAGCTCCCCACTGAGGATTCAGGGTAAAGTCTATCTGTCATTTGCCAGCAATCTGGTGTTATGTGGAGCTGTGCTGCTGGGAGCACTGTCTCATGTGTATTTACTATTATATTAAAGCACAAATGTCTCCTCCACCTGTCCTCTAAAGAGTAATGTGTCCTGGACAAATCTGTTCCATATAATCTATATTTAACTACCCTTATCTTTGAAGGCAGAATCCACATTAGGAAGGAGTGAAATACCCAAATGAAGGGAATTAATTGTGTGAGGAAAGGGAATTCAAGCGAGGAAGGCAGTGTAAAGAATTTAAAGGAGAGGAAACAGAGACAAGGAGACAAAGAACCTCACTGGGAAATTATGTAAGAGAGTCAAATATTATGAAAGAGTTGAGCACGCATAGATATCCTCCAGCATCACTATAAATTGCAGATAAAAACCTTCCCCTGAAAAGCTGTCCCCTGAAAGCTTTTACCTATGTCAAAAGCTCCACTGAGCCCACTATAATGACCATCCCTTAATCAAATTTGTGTTAACAGTTTACAGGTCTGAGGCCAGCTAACTCATGAGATCCTTATTTCATCTGAGAAAATACCGTGTTTTATGAGGAGAATTTTATAAAGGGCAAATACATGAGCTGTTAATGCATATGGATAAGAGGACGTTTCATGCGGAGTTTGGGTGCTGCATCAACTTGGGCAAGAAATTTAAAAAGATAATCAGTATTATAGGAGAGCAGTGCTTCTAGTGAAACAATCTTGATCCTGTGCTAAGACAGGGCTTGATTCCCTGTGTTAGCAAAACATCAGACTACCTGGGGAAGTGGACAGGTTGTACGTGGAGTTATCCTAGAACTGGAATGCTGCTCCAAAAATAGGTTTGTGTTGAGGCAGTGCTGGTGGGAGATGGGTCTGTACTTTCTTGAGCAACCTTTTCAAGCAGTATTGCTGCAGCTATTTGAGCAGCTTGAAAGAAGCACGGTAAATTTAGCAATTTGCAAAAAAACCCACAATTTCTTTGTAAGCAGTGGAAAGTTTGAAGCTTGGCTTCCTGTGGGTTTATATCCCAAAGTGAAACTATTGTGTGTATCCTTTTGTATCCAATAGGGATGACTAATTTTGTAGCCTGTCTGCCAGTAGAGGCACTTCAAGAGTTTCCTTTTCTTTTCCATGCTATTGCATTTTACCAAATTTGCAGGGATTTTAACACATTTGGGAGCCTCATCTCAACTTAATTTGAATTGGTGAAAGGGTACAGAAATTGTTGGGGAACAAAGGGTGAGGAAGCTTACAAAACTGGAATAAATTTATGTTTACATAATAATGTGCAAAAGGATTTTCTGGGGATGTCTGTCCTATTGACTGATTTCCCTCTGGTCTTTATCTGGTATAAGACAATACAGCAAGATGAGGCCTTATTTCTTTTTTTCCCCTTAGGAAAAAGTAACAGAAAAAAGGAACTTGATTCTTCATATTGCCCTCTCAAACAGCCTTTCAGAATTCTGGCCAAGCTGCTCTAATACTCAAATTCCCTTGTCAGAGATTCCTTGTTCTCCAGAACAACCCTCTGATCTGAGTTCTGCTCTGCTATTAAATAGGCCATGCAGGGAGGAATGATGTGGAAGACCTTGGCTGTTGCCTGGACTGCTTTAGAGAAAAAAGTAGTTCACTGTAACAGTTTGAATACATTGCAAGATTCCGAAAAGGTTGGATTTAAATTAATCTGTGTCCTTCAAGAATGAATAGTATGAAAATACAGTCTTCTCAACACATGTACGCATTACTTCCCAAGTATCAGAGTTGGAGAATTGGGATATTTTTTGGTTTACACAATAGTAAAGATAATGAAGAAATTAAACATTTGACTTGGCTGTGAACACCCGGTGAAAGAGATCCCATAGTTGCTGTACATTTATTGCAAAATCTCGAGCTTTTAGCAGTGTGTTCTGAGTATCAGGGTGTGTCAGGATATTCACAGCTTATTATTGTTAATAATACTGACAGGTTTGCCAAACTCATCTTCTTAGAGCTAGAGCAATTTATTACAGCTTTTTAACCCAAAGGAGTTTATATAATTGATGGATTTGGGTTACATTACAGATAGAAAATAACCTTGAGAGATTTGGTGCTGGAGCTGAATTTGATAGAGCTGAAGTGCCATTCACTTGGGGCTTCAACAAAACTGATAGCTCTAAGTTCTGTATAACTAATTTAAATTGTTTGACTAAAGTTACATTTTATGTCTTTAATATAGGACATGCTGATTAGGTCTGAGGGAGAGGGAGTGGAGAACATGTAACTTAAATAAAACCTCCTAAACCAGTAGAGATTCCTCCCTGAGGAATTTGTTCCTTTTTCCTTTTATTTTGAATGTTAAGTGGTAATTTTTCTAACATTCAAATAGGATCATCAGAAACCAAACTCAGCATTTCCACAGGAGAGAGCCCTTTATTCTCCAAGATGAATGGAGTCTATGCTGCATAGGTATAAAGAGAGAGCTTTGTGTTAAAATAAAGACTGGAAACTATTGTACATCTGCAACAACTTTTATTTTAGGGTAAAATAGTGCTTTCCAAAGGACAGCTGAGGAACAGAGAGATTACTAAGCTCCTGCAGTAAGCTGCTGGCAAAGCTGTGGCTAGGCAGTGGACTGTTGGATCTCTGGCATATGGACCTGCGCTGTTTACAAAACCTAGCTTTGAAGCTCTGATTTTTTTCTTCAATCCTGACTGTACCTTCTTACACTGGAGTATGTGGTAGAAACTAGATCCAGAAAATAAAGAAGAAAAATGAAAAATTGAAAGCAAAATGTATTAGCATGGAAAGATAAAGTCATATTTTCTGGTTTATTGTTCAAGTGGAGTTAATAAATTATGGTGATGTTCCTAGCATAAAATCAGGTTTCAAAATTATGTGTACGGTGGTGGTGGCTATTATTGTTATTGTTGTGTTGTTGCTGGTATTTTAAATAAATACATTATTTTAAGTTCAGTAAGGGACTGGAGGTGAAGAGTGCGACAAGAGTTAGATTGAGGAGGTGGGGAAGTGATTTCAAATGTTCTCTGGTTTTGAGGGAAGTTTAAGCAGCCAAAGGGCTTCCAGCAGAATAGAGATTGCAAAGTGCATGAGAATTGAGACAGACATAATCTTGTATGAAAGGGGATACCCTGCTCAGAAGTGTTAAAGATTGGTGGGAGAAAGATGCTGTTGAATAACTTTGTTTCACTAAGTTATCCTCATGCTAGCATTCTCACATCTGCTTGTTGTTACACTCCACTCAGAAAAACCCCACAGATGGGACTCATAGGCCATGGCAGAGAAGCTGTCCTCACTGAGTAGTACTTTCTTTAGGTGTGAACTCAGGTTCTAGATTTCTTGGGGTCTTTTCCCGAAGTATTTTATCTTCTTCCTCAATCTTATAATCTAAGACATCTTGAACATATTTTGGAAATGGCCTGAAAAATAAGAGAGGAATGGAATGTTCTAAGTTCCTCTAGTCATTCCATAAAATATAGATAAATTTTGAGAAGTAGATACTTTAAGGGATTCAGATAGCCAACAAGATATCCAGGATGTCTTGCTCCATAATAGGGGATGACTGAAGAATTCTCAGATATTTTTATTTTCTTTCCAGGATATTATTTCCCAGTCAGGTTTTTTTAGGTTACTTTATGTTGAGAATTTAAAAGCAGTGATGATGATGATGATAATAGCAGTATTATCACTGTGACATTAACTCAAAATTATCTACACAAATATTGGCAGATTTTATGGAAAAATCCCAATGGTAGCTTTGAAATGGTCTTGAGTGGTTTTTTTTTTTTGAGGCAGAATTAGGTGGCTGTCATCCAGTAGGGTGGCAGAATGGGCTCCTCTTCTGAAACGTCCTTGCTGAAGGAGGCAGTGTCAATATAGAGCTGCATGTAAGGGAGGTGATCAGTTCTGTTGACTGATATTGCCTAAAGGGATTTACTCCCTACATGTCTAAAATGGAGAGGTAACAAGTATAATATTGTATTTTTATTATTTGTATTTTATGTATTGTATTTATGCTTTGTATTTTATGAATTCCATACTCATGTCACTCTGCTGGTGTGTGCATTTGCAACTTTTTGTTTTGGAATATATACAGCTTGGTGTTCTGGTGTAATTTTGGTACAGAATAATTGGTAGCCAAAAGCCTTGTATTCAAATAAATCATATGTCTTGCTCTGATACTTCTTAATGTTATTGTAGCTTTATTCCAAGACTGGAAACACTTATATGTCTGTCTGAATATTCTAAGTACAGATCTATTAAACATAAGACATGTTAGCATAAAGCTATATTTTCTGATGGAGTATAGCACTCATCTATATGAATACAGATGTACATATGTGTATATTTATATATATGGATATGTTAATATTCAAGTTGAATGAGCATTTGTTTTCAGAATTTCCTGATTTACTATAAATGTTATATTATTTTCTCTTTGAGGACTGTTTCTAGTAGTTTTCCACACTCCTTGTCATATTTTTTGCTCTGCTTCCTCTTCTCTGTCTTGTGCATAAAGTAAATATGTCACACCACATCTTCCACATCAGGGGGAGTCTGCTACATTAAGTGGCTGGAAACCACAGATTTGTCTCATTTCCTCTTCCAGGCAAAAACAGTCCATGAGGGTGCTTTGCATCCTCCATTGCTGCCTTGGAACAGTCACCTGTAGTGCTGCTCCTGACACTGCTGGCTGCTCTCAGTAAAAGCTTGTGTGGCCACCCAGGCAAGTGGCTGCTGTTTGCACATCCTCCCTTTGATATAATTACAAAGCATTTTCCTTTTTCTATGTTCTCTTTACTCCCCTGGGTACAGTCTCTTCTACTGTGTGACTTTTCTTTCAAAAGTTACGCAGGTAATGTAAAGGGAAGCATTTTTCATTCAAAACAGAATTTGGTGAAGCTGTGATTCAGCACAAATTCAATGACATGAAGACTAACTGATATATATTGTGGAAAAGGTGCAAATTTTGTTTCTGGTTTTACCTCTTTTTTTTCTTTTCTTTTTTCTTCTGTTACCTTTCACAGCTTTGGTAGGCTTATCCTGATTGCTGGTTGTTGTGGTGTTTGTTTTTTTTTTTTTTTTAAATCTGTTGTAATTTTGTCATGGGAAATAGCCTTTGGATTTCTTTTACTGAGCATGTATTTGAACTTAAGCTTATTGTAGGGTTATGTTTGGTTAACATTCTCTTCATTTAGAAAAAAAATCTAAATGTTCTCAGAAGTAAAAAGATACTGATGCTGCATATTGTAAAATTCTGATAAGGCTGTAATTTCCATGCAAATAAGCAACTGAGTGCAGCATCTTTTAACTGCACAAAACAAGTTTTACAAGTGATGGAATGATGGTCTTGATGTTCTGACCAAATTACTTCTGAGAGTGCTAAGTTTTTCCTGTCAGTGCTCTCCTGTGGCTTCAGTTCAATATGCTATTTTCTGACAGTTCTGAGCAAGTCCAATGGCTTTTGACCTTTTCATACTGACTGGATTTTTTTTTATTGAATTAACTGTTCCTGAATATGCTGCTTTTCAGAGAATTGTTGCCCAATATTTTTAAGTGATATGGCTGTGAAACAGTAATTACTTATTTCTTTGCTCCCTTGTCATTTCTGTACGTAGATTTACAAATACCAAGATGGATAGTATGATTTCAATCTACTTTTTGATAAGGTAATATGCTTACTAAGGAGAAGATGTTTCATACAGATGAGAGGAACCTTAATATAGATTGACAGATTTATTTTTTTGTATTTTTTACAGTACCTGGTTTATAAAGACCTTGTGCTGCTTCATGGCTTACAGGGCAGGCAAAATAGTACTTCTTGTATAATAAATGCACACATTTTTACACTCTGTGCACAGTCTTTATCACACCTTGCTGTTGTAGAAGTCATTTAGCTATCCAGAATTTTCTTTTTAACCTAGGACAAAATTCATAAATATTGTAACTGAAGAAAAATTCTTATTGACTTAAGTGAGCCTTAGACTGAGCCTATAAAAGCAAATTTTATAGCAATCTTCATCATACCTCTAAACACTAAAAATATAGTAAAAGTGGATACTGTACACAGACCTACAAAAGAAGAACTGAAGTATTCTTTGATATATTTTGACAGCCAGTTTTGTTGATATTTCTTTGTCCTCTACTATTTACATTTGTAGATGAACTTTGAGAACAATGTAAATTGTTTGGTTAGCATCTTGTGACTTCTCATCCATTTTGTGGGTAGCATTTTTATTTCCTGGTCTCAAAATGCTATTATTTCTGGTTCCATCTATTACAACCATAGCTGTGTGATCCTCGGAGAGGTCAAGCCCACATTTTGGCATTTTTCCTCCTTCAGCTCTTTTATTCAAGTTTATGGTACTGATATGTTCATTGTCTTCAGATAATGTACAGTCCTGTCTACAGAACAATGCACAGTGAATATGTTGTCTAATGTATCATTGAGCTTTTAGTTCTCTGTCTACAGAATGAAATGCTAGGCTCTTAAAAAGTAACCTGTATTTCAGAGTCAGTATTTTAGTGAAGTCTTTAGGTAGTTACTAGTGCTCTGAAATATTGAGTATTATAATACGGGGAAATTTGTTTAGCTATTAGAAAGATAACACTACTACCAGTACAGTCCTGGTAACTTACAGGATCATTCTGTCTGTTACTAAGCCTGTACAACTGAGTACAGATTCTGACAGAGTATGCTGATTTTTCTCTTTAGGTACTTCTGTGACTTAAGTAAGAATTTTGGGAAGTAAAGGACAAAAGGAACAACTTACAAGTATAAGGTTAAAATTGCTACTGTGACGTGAAATACATGATGTGGCAGGTACTGTAAGTTTTGTTGTGCCTATGTAAGCAAAAGCAGTCAACAAGTGGATTCTAAGCTAAGGTTGAATGTCTACATTGATGTTTACACATATGTAATATAGTTGATGCTGTATCCTCATCTGATTAGTGAAAAAATCTGTGAGCCCAAGTTGCCATTGCAGCTATAATTGTTTCAGGCCACTGTGACTTGGAACCAGACTATCAATTTCTTCCTGTCTTTTCTGAATTCTTCACTGTTTTCTAATGAATGGAGCATAGTGAGGGAATTTCAGTTCATTCTGCAAATTTTAAATGTCAAAAGATTCTAAGTGTGGTTAAAAAAAAAAGAAACAGTATTTGTAAGTGTTAAACACTTGTTTCTAGTCTTTTTTGAGATATTATATAGCTTATTTCTAAATCACCAATATGTATCTATAATGAAGAGCTATGCTATGGTCTATGATATGACTTAAATTTTTATGTGCTTACCATGTTTTTATGTAGCCATGTATTTGTTCCCTCTCCTTCATAAACAATGTAAGAAATTTGTATTAGAACCGATTAGAATACAGTAAAAAGAAGAACACAGATATGTACATTTTGAAGAACTACTTAAGTGTTTGTGCTGGCTTCTAGAGTGAGAAAGCCATTGACTATATGGTCTTGAAAGGGTACAAAAGAAGCTCAGGTAACAACAATATGTGAGTAACATTTTTAGTATGTTTGAAGCATTGGAGAAGAAGCAGTGTAAACAGAAGTGCTCCATCTCAAAATGTCTGCTAATATGAATGAGGAGTATGCTGTTGGGCACTAGATAGAGATGTGCAGAGGAGAAGAAGCAAGTATGGGAATGAGCCCTCTAAACTACTGGTTTACAATAGGATCTTTCTTTTTCTGAATTACTAGAAGACACTGTTGCTGAGCAGTGTGCTTCTGCTACACTTTAAATCCAATAAATCCCACCTTTTGTGGGAGAATTTGAATAATGAGCAGGAAGTGAGAGTTGAACTCTGGTTACTTAATGCAGAAAGAGATGAAAAAGATAATTTATACCAACTCTGGAGAATGAAGAGGAACACTTAGCAGTTTTCAAGAGGCGCATCCACAGAAGCAGCTTCAAATTTGGGAGTGCAGGCAGTCTTGGCATTCTTACAGAGCAGCTTGCCACTGTACCCTCTGCTAATGAACTTGGCAGTCTGTCTCCAGGGTAATATTGGACAGTTCAGCCTGACAGCTAGAGAAGTGTGGTAGAAAATAATACAGAAGCCTGAGTCCCATGTTAAAAAATGCAAGACGTTTAAGGCATTGATGTCTAATTACTGCAGTCCATAAGCAATGAATCTCTGCAAATAACCTATTTTAGATAACTTTATACTTTGCTCTTCCTGTCAACCTCATCTTTAACATTTAAATTCACATTGCAATTTATATCTTGCAGACCAGCCATGAAATGGAGGTCACTGAGTTAGGATAATTTAAAGAGAGGACAACAGAGGGACAGGCAAACTCCAGGCAGAAGTTTCAGCACAGCAGAGATAGCAGGGCAGCCAAAAAGTCTGGGATATAGAGCTTGATCAATCCTTGGAAATAGCTAAGGTCAGAATGTTGATGTGTGAAGCCTGGCATTGATATGAAAAGTACATTGCATACTGTTTTCTAGTTTTATTTACTGACTTAGAGATTCTTGTTTGACAATGAAGGTGACTGACATGAATTTGAACACATCCTCATCTGAGGACATGAATGCATCTGCACTTGATATAATTGGAAGTGGTCATAGTGCTGAACAAGAGGAAATGAGCCTGCTATGGCAAAGAGCTATAGGCTATCCCACATTTGTGTCCAGCGCAGGTATATGAACTACTGCTATTTGCTTAAGATTAACAAGGTTGGAGACCCAGTAAAAATTTCAAAGAAAGGAAATTCTGAGGATATATGAGAAGCTGGTCCAAGGAACCTGTTTTCTGATTTGTTGAAAGGGAAGAGAAAACTGATCGTAATACTGTAATAGACATAAGAGATGCAGTTGTTTGATGCATATTGATGCTAAATGTTAATCTGAAGGCAAAACTCTCACTTGCATAATCTTTTATGAATACTTTTGAAACCTTGGTCTTGCCAGCACTACTTCCACCTATGGGTGGAATGGCAAGCCAGTCATTCAGAAGTCACTCGATGGGATTGAGTTTAACGTGGCATGACTCACATGCTTTGACTTTCAGAAAGCTTTTTTAGTGAATTCTGTGGTGGATTCATTGGTAGTGGCCTGTTTACAGAAAAGAAAGTAGTTCAAGGGGAAAAAAGCCAGGCATTAAGATGCATATATATTCATTCTGTAGGCACATGCAGAAAATTTCAATAGTACAGTGTGCTTTATAAGTGGTGTCTAAGTGTCTGGAGGAGTAATGAAATGATCTGTTATTCTAGTTATAAAAAGACTAAAGTTCTGTTCATGCGCCTGATACAGTGTAGGCGTAAATACAGTAGGTTTTCAACATTGTTCTCTCAAATTAAGGAGGTGGCAAAGATAAATTAATCTCTGTGTTCTGTCAAGAAGCTCATGCTTACTCTTTCCATGCCTGCTGCGTATAAGGACTGTGACACAGGCTGACAAAGGCCTATGTCTTTGCAGCTATGAAAATGGTATAATTCGATTATTTTCAGAGAAAATATCTTACAGAATTATTCAGACTAACCATTAAAAAATGAACATAGTTCAAGTTTTGGGTTTCACATATGCCAGGCATTTTACTGAGACTCTGGTGAGACTTCCACTGGTTGGCTCCAGTTCTACACCAACATTAATTCGATGGGAAGCCAAGCCCTGATATCAAAACACACAGCAAACAACAAATAGTACCAGTTTCAGGCCAGCATTTTAACTGAAGCTATTCTGGCCACGTACATGTACTCCCCTGAGCATCCGCTGTTCATTTGTCTGGACTGAGACCTTTACAGTCAAGAACAGGACCTCTTCCACTCCTGTGCAGGGGAGTGGGAGTGTGGTTACCCTCTCAGGGAGCAATTACAGATGCCAGATTATTGCAGTGTGTGGATGGCAACCCGCTGAAGTAAAATGTCTATTTTATAAGTTGGACCAATGCTTTTAAATGAGCTGCTCTGACAGACACCTGTCAAAGCTGTGGCAAAAGTAAACCTTTATGGAAACACTAAACAGAATATTATAAACAGTGTAAGAAAAATAAACAGAATATTATAAATGTAGGGTGCTATAGGTCACTTTATGAAGCCGAGACTGAGAGGTCTTAGCAAAATGGAGAATAAGAAGAAAAATTTGTAGAGTAAAACATTGTCCATTGTCTTTGATTGGAAGGGTAAGACTGCAGGGCTGGACTGAATATGTGTCAATAGTTAAGAAAGTTTTCTTAGCCAATTGGAACAAGATACGAAAAAGCCCCTGTATGCTGACAGGTCCAATGACAACCTAGTCAGAAAATGGTTAATTGTTTGGATTGTTGAGATGAACTGATGCAATAGCTTGGCTTATGAAATGATGGAGGAAAATATTCATCATCAATAGGAAAAACTTCAAAGGGAAATTCACAGTACTGACTGTATCTTCCTAAATTTTCTGTTACTGCTCAGTACAATGATGCCTAAATCTTGCTAGATGATATCTAGCAAAATAGAAGTCTGATAAATAAGTTTTTCAAAGCTAATACAGAGATATACTTAGCCTCTGTAGGGGGGCACTCTGTAGCAAACAAAGTGAAAGAAATATTTTGTCCTGGTAACAAAGACAGAATATTTTATAAAAAATATATGGGGTGAGCTTAGCTACCCTATTCACTTTTATGCAGTTTCTATTATAGAAGAAAAAATGATATGCTCTTAGCACTGACTTTCTTTGTTAACTGTCCCAGAATGCTAGTTGATAATAATTTTTATTTAGCTCTTTATTTCCTCTAAATTTAGTTGTAATTATTGCCGTTATACTTCCATCTAAAAAAAAAAAATTCAGGAGTATTTTTCAGCAGATGGTGAGTTGGAATATAGTTTAGGATGCTTTGGGATCTTGCTAGTGACATGTAATATGCATATTAAATGCATACTAATAAAAATTATAAGAACTCTCCACTTACATTAGCCTGCTCATACTACTGCTATGCATCTCTGTATGTAAGTTTGAATCCTTACAAGTTATCTTTGGAAATGTAGTTGATCTAGGGGAGAATGGAAATATGAGGCATTTAGACTACAGCTTCTCTATGGTATGGAATCAATCCAGCTAAACACAGAGCAAGCGATCACTTAAAGAGCAAAGGAGAACTTGTTAATAAATTTCTCTTAAGAGGAGCAAAAAATATTGAGTTTTGGTTTGCTTTATAATTAATGTGAAAGGTAAACCAGAAGAACATGGGCATCTCTTTTACAAGGGAAACCTTCAAGGAGCTCTGGCTGTATGTTATTGAAAAATGAGCTTCTCTATTGAAGTTGCAGAGACTTATGATATTTAGTTAAAGAGCATCAAGAGAAGGATTTTTCTAATTCTTACATATCTAATGTCAGCAGCATGAAAAAAAATGCTAATTACAACAAATTTTTAATTTTGTTCTATGAAAACAACAGGTCCACTTGATTAACATACAGTTTTTAGTGACAAAATTATGAGAATGCCATATACAAACCAACTTTTTGTGTCTACAGTATTGGCAGACTGCTTGTCAAATATGCTGCAAATTATTAATAATTACATTATTAAATCCATACAGTACAGAAGAGTGAATTAATAATAATTTACTAACAATAGTGTCATGTAGACACCTCTTTGTGTTCAAGATTATGAAGGCAGATTATTCTAGACATTACATAAGTAGTAGATAACTAGAAATCTTTATTGATACTTGCTTTTACTGTTTTAAATGTTTTCAGATTTGCCAGTGTAATGGCTACCAATTTCACAGCAAATCAGTATTTTTCAGTGCAATGAAGCAGAGTCCCTGTCAGCAGCTGAATCCTGTTTTGCATCCTCTGACTTTTCTTCTCTTTTTTTCAACTCATCTCCATTACTGCCTTTATGCTGTCCCTTTTCCTTGAAAGAATCTCCCATGTGCTTTTTTTTTAGTTCTTTTATTCTTGTCTTTAGAAGCCTACTTGTCCATATTCTGTCATTTATAGCAGATCAGTCACAAAAATGATTGACACCACAGCAGAATTTGGCATGGACAGAGACTTTTCAGCTAGCATCACGACTCTCAGCTGCAATGCTGTATAAAATAAAATTTGTATCAGACAGCAGATGGGTTTGCTGTCAGGGAGCTAGATCTAGTTAATAGTTTTTTTAAGTTTTTTGATATAGCAAATTTATTGCAGGACATGACAGTTTTCTAAGGCATATTTGTAACTTGTACTTCCTGTGGGGCTATGGGGGTAATTACACCATAGGCTTGCTGAATTACTGAGCAGGGGTAACAGAAAGGGGAATATCTGAAAATAGGAGAATTTGCAGTTGGTGCAGCTCAGGAATTAGTTAGTTATATCCAGGATGTGTAGCAAGCTTCAGCATTTGAGGCCCAGAAAGACCAGTGTCATAGGTATCTTGCTGCAATGCTGAATAGAAAATTTTTAAGTATCTTGAGCAATGGTTTTTCCACAATGTCCAATGTTCTTCATAGCTTACACGCTTACAGGCTCAAGACTAACAACACTTAGCAAGCAGTGAATAGTAGGTGCTGTTGTACTCCATGCTCGATAGTGTTATCGGTAACCAACATTTTTAGGAAAGGGAATACTATCACAGAATCATGTACATGACTGAATCCAAGCATGGCTTCTGACAGAGAATTAGTTTGGATCAAATTTGAAAGTTTAGACCATAACTTGTTTAAAGCAAACCACTTAGGGAATTTGGCTCCAAACTAATCTGATGTTTCTTTGGTCACAGGATGCATCCTAGGAGCAGCTCTGAAGCTTTGCTGACTATTTCACATTTGATCGTTTTTTCTTAATTCATTGAGGAAAGATGCTTGACTATATCCTTGCTGCAAGCTAGCCTTGATATAAAAGTTAAATAAAGAGCCTCTGGTAATAGTCCCTGCTTCTAATTTCCACTGTTAACACATTTCAACTTTTTGTGTTATGGGGCAGATCACAATGCAATTGTAGCATGGATCAGCAGGATGCTGCTGCCATGGTCTAGTGCCCATCCTGCTGTCTCCAGTGCAGAAACAGGGCAGCTGAGGAGTAGAGAGGGACATCCAGGGCTGCCTCAGCCACCATGGCAAGACAAGGCCGTGGTGAAGAGGCCAGAGACAGGCTGGGCCTCTTGGGGACATAGTGGGGACTTTAAGTGCTTAAAGTGAAAAAAATTCCATTCCTTCAATAAAATATACATGTTCAGGAATATATTTTGCATTTTCTGGTTTGCATGTAGTGTGATCCTGGGCTTGTAATCATATGATACAGATGTTTTTATTTACAGATGGTTATTTTTTCATGCTATATATATTCTATTTAATTGTATTTTCATGTTGGTAGTCATATAGGTTATAAAGTGTTTCCATTAGAAGAAATTTCATTATTCCTGTATTTTCTTTTTCTTTTCAAAAAAGGGATGGATATTTTCGTATGTCTTGAGTAAGAAAATAGTATTTTTTGCACAAAAAAATTAGCTCTTAGTGTTTGGGGTATTTACCCAACATTATGCATAACCATGGTGCATATGTACTACATCTCTTAGGAGATACTCTGTTCATGCCCTGCAGCAGATTCATAGCAGCAGTACCTTTCAGGAATTGTAGATGTCAGGGCTGACTTCATTTGTTTCATCATTTAGAGATACCTGATGTTGCTCAGCCCCAGGAAGGTCTGTGAATCATGGGAAAGTGAATTAAAGTGAGACAAGAGAGAATCAGAGGTAATCGCTGTTTCCTTAGGAGAATGTATATTCCAAAATGAAATATTTAGATTTAAAATTGGTTGATATATGTGGCTAATATGACAGATTTTTGCTTCATAATTGTATTTATTTCTTTTAAAATATCAGTGCCACCATTATTTGTGTGGAAAAAATATTTGCTTTTATATTTTTAAGTAGTTCTAACAAAATTGTTTCTTTTAAACAGCTATATCTCCTGCATACTAGTATGATTTTTTAAAAAAGTATTGATTTATGAAAAAATTACTAAACAGTGTGAATAACATACTGTGAAAAGCAGAAACACTGCAAAAAGAATAAACCTGGCTATATTTTCAGTGCTATTTTAAGAAAATCCCTAAGTGTGGATACCTCTGGACTTATCTGGACAGCAACAATGAATATCAGTTATGATTCACATCACTGGCATTTTTTGAGGGAAGAGAGCCAATGTAGGTGGGAGCAAACAAACGTACCTCTCTAGGAGTATGATATGGTGGCCTGCAGGAGTTTCTTATTTTAACACTTAACTGAGGTAGGTCTGCAGCAGAATAGACACCATGTACACAGAGCTCAAAACTAGTTGCAGTGGCTGTTTGGAGACATAAGCTAGACAGAGTTCTTCACCTCATCATTTCCTGGAAAATATTATGTAATGGAAAACTCCTCTAAACCTGTCCTTTAATACTGGCTTGTGGCTTTTTAAGCTCTGTTTTCTTGGTGTTTCCTTTTAAGAGCAACATCCCCCTTTGAAGCAGGCTGACATCCATCACAACAACTCTGTTGTCAATGTCATACCAGTTTTAATTTCAAATGACTGAAATCCTGATCCCCTAATAGAACAATTACCACATGAATGAGCAGATGCTGACATGGGGAGCATCTGATGCTTTATAAATGAATGCCATCCAAGCAAAACATCAGCAGAATTGGACATGTTTAGGAAGTTGAATATCTGCAGAGGTGACTTGCTTGCAAATTGTTAAGAAAGAAAGCTTGTTAATTGTCAGAGAACCTTGACATACACATGACCAGTCTGGGTCTAGACCTCCTTGGGATTGTGTGTTAGCATCAGAGATGTGTATTCCCAAACACTTCTGCCAAGATGAACCCCCTGAAGTTTATGTTCACACAATAGATCTAAGCAGAACTCCAGCATCAAAACACATGCTCTGAAAATCTCAGCCTAGACACCTTTGATTGCCAGGAGGTAGTTTGAAAAGGTTCCGTTCTCCATGTTTATACCCCCATGTTTTAGAATGAAGGGATTGTGGAAGTGCTCCCTCTATGCAGGACACTGCAATAAGCCTTCCTGACAAATAGAAACACTAGCTATAAAACAAACATTATGCTATGGAAGTAAACATTTGAAAAGTTTGTGTGTAGGTTATGTTTCCTGATTACATTGTTCTGTCTCTCTCTCTCCCTAGACCAACACAATTATTTCTAAGCTGTTATAGACATCTGGAGACCCCTCACACCTCTTCCTGAGTGAGCTGTGACAGACCCCACATAATATATTCTTGTTCAGAGTAGGGAAAATAATGGCTACGGGCAGAAACCAGATCTGAGGCTTTTAGACGGGGGCTCTGGCACTGAGGTAAACAGAAGGCACTGCAGATTTCTGTTTCTAATAACTACTAAATAAAAGTTGAAGACAAACCAAACTCGAACTGGAATAATTAACCCAGGAAATTCTCAGTGGGAAGATGGTACACTGACTAATGTGTGAGCAAGCTTTGTAAATAAAAGGCTTTAAAACTGCCTGAGGTTGACTATAAAGAGTGAGGCATTGCCTTTTTTCAAAGGAAACCAATTTGCTGAGGGTTGCTTCGTGAGGTTGAAGGGGTGCTTCTTTTAGGTTACACATCACAAATTAGAGTTGCCATTTGAGAAATAGGTGGTGTATTGATAGTAAACAGGTGGCTGCTGTTCCAAGGAGATTTGTTTAGTACCATTTTATGACTGAGCTGATGCTGTGACACATTAAGTGGAACTTGTCACTCTCCCATCTGGTCTACACAACTGCTGGAGGCGGAACCCATTTAGGAAGTTGTACATTTCTTGCAGCTGTTCCTGAATGTTTCATAAATAACTAACAGAAACCACTGATTCATTTGGCTTTATTAAACCTATCTTAGGGGAATCATGTCATTGTTCATGGAGAAAATTGTACACGTTGCATGGCATTTAAGGGACTTGTTACCAAATTACAGCGCTTTACAGCCTTACTTAGTGCTAATGGGAAAATTGTGAAGTACAGAGCAGAACTTCTTTTGGCCTGATTATAATTTATCTAAATGACTACACTTGATAAAGAGTCCTTCATGCTAAGTAAAATGCTTTTTGCCTGTGGAACCCAATGGTGTCTTGTTTTCATCCCCCTGTGGATACAGTTTATCCTTGGGTCTTATCTGGAAGAAGCAGTTGTTGCAGAATGCTGTGTTCACTTCATACATCATTTAAACTGGTTTTGTTATTGATGAATTGCTTTTTTAATTCACAGATGAAAGTGAACATTATAAACAAGGCATTCCCATATTAGCTTTTCAGTGCTTTGCCCAATGGGCAATTTAATGCGACATCAAACGCGATAATAGCTGAAAGACAAAAAGAACCTTTCCCATGCTTGTTGGCTTCTAATAGCTTGATTTCATTTTTAATAGGCTGTTAATCTTCAGCTAGTGTTTTGCTCTGTATCAAATATTTTGCTGCAGTAAGCTGGGTTGTTTGTCTACTTTAGGTTTGTGTTGTGTTCAGTTAACACTCCCTTTGGAAGGCATTTGGTGCACATAAAATGCCTGAGATTGACTTTGCAGTAGGAAATTTTGACTCCCCTTGACAAAACTTTCCTATCTGTCATGATGTGACAGACTAATAAAACCACTCATGTGCCAAGTTATAATGATATCTAATATGTTGACAATAAAAGAGAATCACCTACTGAATTCAAAGTAAGCAGTGTGCTGCATAGAAAAAGAGAGACGCCACTGGGTGTAGAGGAGGTCTTGATGAAATATATTGCTATCTAGCTTAGGGAAAAAAATTAAATACACTACAGTTTGCTATATGACCTGAATGAGACATGCTTATTTTGAGTACAGTTCTTGTCCAACTGGCCTGTTACACCCACAGTATGTACGGAAATCCTGTAAAAACTGTGGAGAGCTTTGTGAAGTTTATGCAGATTCATTTTCTAGATGAAGGAAGAATGTCACTGATGGGTTTGTGTTATGTTAAAAGACGGAATTTTTATTTTTGCTGATCCGGAGTCTGATTTATTTTGGATATTCACTTGATATCTTTAGGTACTAAGCTCAATTTCCTCTCAGAACTGTCACTAGCCAGAGATACCTGAGTTTGAACAAGCTTCCATTCTGTGATGTCAGTGTTTTCCTGACTGACAAATTACTGTCAAAGGGATAGGGAAAGTTCTTTGGTACCTCGTGTGCTGCTCAGTGAGAGTCATCAAAACATCCAGAAGTCTTGTCTGGTATGCCAGTGGCTAACATTCTCTTATTTCCTCATAATGTGCTGCTCTTCATATTTCCAAGGGTTACTTCAAAGTTTTGAAAGTTTCTGACAGACTACAGAGAGAGACACCTGCTGATTTACTGGACCTGGTCCCACTCAGCTGCATAACTGACAATCCTAAAGTGATCAATTCCCGTATGAAAAGCACGTGTTGGGGCGGGGGGTGGGGGTGAGGAAATTAGCTATTTTCAGAAAACTGCTCCAAAACATCTGCTGTCCCCACCTTTCCCGATGGATAATTTGAAGCCCACAGTTATTAAATAATAGCTTATACCTGTTTGTGTCTACAGGTGAAATAATTCCTCTTCCTGCCTGGTGCTTACCTAGTTAGTGTTAAGTAATCAATTAATTTGCCTCACTTCAGGCTTTCATTGTGAAATGTGTGAAGTGATCCTGAGCCTGGTGGTCAGCTGAAATGGGAAAGTCACAGAAGCTTAGATCCCTTTTACAGTTCAAATCTGTGATCAGTGTTGGATGAATTCATTATATTGCTTTGGACCCAAGCTGAAATCATGAACCAAAGGTATAGATGTTTCTCCAATATATATCTGTATGGCTGATGTCTTCCATAACCATCCAGTTCCTAGCAGTATTTATTTCTCAAACACTGTTCCAACGGTATCTGCTGCTGGATAACTGTAGGAGGCCTCTAGCTCTGCTGTGATGGACTGTCTCTTATATTCTTAACATTTTGTAAAACAAATCAGTTAATCTTGATACATGCTAGCTCTATTTTTTTCCAATTGAAATACTCCATTCAGTGTTTCCTGTACCTTTTCTTCCTAATCAATATACCTCCATTCCAGTCCATTTGTGTTTTTGCTGTCATTGCATAGTTAGCTAGCTGTTGGGCACCAGTAACATTTCCATTTTGTTATTATCTTTTTTCATGGTATAGAAAAACTTCACATTTCTTTCAAAACTGACATATTGCTGAACAAAATTGGTTGGAATACTTGTTTCAGCTCACTTGCCTAGTATTACTATATTTTTTTATCCCTTGTTTTTCACCTCTAACATTTCTTTATTCAGTATTGAATCTCTATCTGTCCTGTCTTTTTCTTCTATTATATTTGAAACTTGTGATTATCAGAGTTACTTCCACCTTTTCTCTTCTTTCTTGTAGAATAACTCTTATCTCTTAACTCTTGTACTCTTATCTCATTATATTCCTACCTTTCAACATGTCTCAACATGCAAGAAAAATTTAAATATCTTCCTCTGGGTCTCATTAATTAGTGTTGTATTCTGAAAGTGTTTACACAGAAGACAGGATTTGCTTGTCTTTCTGTTGTGTGGTGGGACTATTGATAAGAGAAATCTACTGTGCTGGATATGAAGATTAATTTTACACATTCATTTTAGAAAAAAGCTATGTAAAAGTAGTTGCTGATTTTCCTGATGGAATCTTAAGGGACCTTAAAACTTGTCTTCTTACATAGTTAATCTAATGAAAATCTTACAGAAAAATTGGGGCACATCATAGTCCAAATTTCTGTACAAGCAGTCAATTTGAAAAGATTGTCATCAGTGTGAGAAATAGTTCAGAAACTGGTATAATTTGATAGGTCCCTAAGTTTTGTGATGAATGAACTAAGTGGAATGATGAAAATGTAGGTATTTAGTCTTCTCTTGGCAGAGTTAATTCCAGAATCCACATGTCAAACTGCAAGATTTTGCTTCTACTTGGGGCCATTTTAGACTTCACTTTAAATCATGTATGGCATTTCAATGGGTCATAAAGAGTAATAGTTTTCCTTGTCAAAGCATCTTTCAAACAAATCTGAAAAAGATAGAGGGCTTTGAAATGGAAAAATGCAGAGCTAATTTTCAGATGCTTGAAAAAACACTTATCACAGGCTGAATAAAATCTGCAGTACCGAGACATATATGTTCTCTAGAATATATTAACCACTGATAATTCTCCTTTATAATTTCAGACTATTTCCTTGCAAAAGTGCAACTCAATCAATAATTGGTTTCTGTCTGAGGCCTAGGCTAAGTATGGTTTTTACATGTGCTCTGACCAAACGTGCCAGGAATGTTTATCATTAGTTTTGCGTGTAGTTCCTGTAATGTTGCTTGTGTATAGGAGTGGGACTCAGCAAATTGCTTTTCATAACAACTTCTGAAAAAAACCCTGAACCTGAGCGTGTTCCCTTATAATCCTTCTCTAACTAGGTAGTTTGTGTATAATTTACAAAATTATTGTTTTCTCTGATTGCATTTCACATGTAGTTGTCAGTTTTGATTTTGTTGATTTCTGCTAGATTTGGTCTTCATTCTACTGTTTAATTATTGTCCTAATGAATGTTCTCTTTATCTTTTCTCACTCATTTTGTGTGGGGTTTTTCTAAAATCCCCGTTGTTTTGATGGGTAATAAATGACAAGTCAGATTTTAATTCAATTACTGACTTTGTATGTAAAAGATCATCACATCACATCACGTCACATCTAAGATTTTAGATATATTTTGATTTCCATCTGCTGGATCTGCAATTCTATGTCACTTAGGATTTGCTTAGGCAATTTTGGGTTTGTCCTCATTTTCAGTATTTTTCAGTATGCAAGCATACACAATATGATGAAAAATATAACGTGAAAACAAAAATGAAAAAAAATGTGTCCTTTCATGTGCTCTCCAATTAAATGCATCCTACCTAAATATTATCTAAAATGCTATGTAGAGACCTATTTTTAAATGGAAAATATTGCCATTTTATATGATGTCACGTTCTCCCAAAATATAACATACTAAAGCATTTAATTTCTTTAAAGTGAGGTAAGTAACCTTTGTCTTTGTGGTGCTGGCCTTACAGCTGCAGCAGATTTCAAGGGCTATGATTCTTTCCATTAGAATATATTTGCTTTGTATTGGTTACATGAAAAAATAATGTATTCATTAGTAGAAACATGGCATCACAAGTAATACTTGGCTTAAAACCATTAAACATAAATAAAAGGCTAAATCTTCTTTGTCATTCTTCTGAGAGTAAAAGACTGTCAAAGAGATGTTTTAAAATACTTTTCTGCAAACATAACAAATTGAAACTTTTAATTAATAAGAAAATTATTACATTTTCACTTTATCCATGTGCCAGGATTCCAGAAATGATTCCACAAGACTGGATCTTTAAAAAAAAGGAGCCAATTTCCATTCTAAAAGGCTATATACTTTAAAAAGTTTTCCATCACAGTGTATCTTCAGTACGTACAAAAATAGACATGAAAATAGGCAGGGGAGCAAGGACTTGGACAGTTCTGGTATACTAATTACCTTTGAAATTACATGGAATTTTTACAGCCAAACTTTCATTTGGATACACATTTTTCTTCATTACTCAGCTTCATTCTTCATTATCTCACTAGTGGTTGAAAATATTGCTAAATAAAAGTGTAGGGATCTGAAAGATACATACGCAACCCACATGAGGAAATTACTTTGGTTGGTTTCTCCATTTGGTCCCATATTTTGATTGCTGCCATGGACTATTCCCATCTTTATCCATACCTCTCCAGTGCTGTTGCATGTCTACTTTCACAGTACCACTTCCTAGGTAAATATGACTGATAATAAAAGTATAACTGTGTAACATCTGATTCCAGCTAGACAAAGAGCCTTAAGGTGTGATTTCAGCATGGTTGCTGCATCTTGCTCTGCTGAGGCTCATGCCCCAAGGTGCAAATACCTCTGGGTTGAAATGAATAGGGTCATCTGAGCTTTCAAGTGCCATGCAGAAAAAGGTGCCCTGGAAACCAGAGTGTGGTGGTGCTCTCACAGACTTGTCTAACATTTCATCAAAATCTGTACATCCAAAACCTGTGAAACGGTTGTAGATTTGTCACAAAACCAGACATGCTTAATACTTTAGCACTGGTGAAAGCCTTACTTAGGCTGTGCAGACACAATCTCAAGAGTATGTTTACTTTCAGCTCAGGGAAGTGAACTGTAAAGCAGTGGCTATAAATTTGTGTATATAACACAGCACTGCAAAGGCTGTGCTGTTGATCAACTCATCTTGATATAGGGATATCTATCTCACAATATGCCCTGCATGTTGGTCTGTGGCCACTGATGTTTTCCTGTCTTTTTTGTGAGGAAAGTTGCTGAGACTGTATTTATATTTCCTTTTCATATACAGGAGCCTGGGATTTGTTCAAATAGCCAGGCAGTAAATGTGAATTAGGAATTTCAATGTCCTTGATCCACTATTGATATCAATAGAACTGTTTCTGGTTTATGCTGGTGAAAATGTCATCAGCATCCAGTTTTGGACCTCTGCAGTACTCTCCTAAAGACAGTTTGTCAGTTATTAAATGTGGTCAGACTTTTTAAAGTAAAGTATGTTATCCAGGGACAAAACAAAACAGACCCAAAAAAAACCCCCAAAAAACACCCAAACAAAAACAAAACCAAAAAAACCCAAACCAACAAAACCCACAAAACCAAAACAAAAACCTACAACCAAACAAAAAAAATTCTCAAACTGTATTATTTAAAACTCCTGTGCTACTAATAGTTTTTGGTTGACTAAGAAAAATATGAAATCCTAAGTTAGTTATGCAAGTTGCTATTTCTTTAATTCTTAGTAGTGCAAGAAGGAAATATTTAATACTCAAGATTTTGGAAAAGAAATTTAGACAGTAGTTGCAGACCAGCTTTGTTCTAGCCTTGGTGCCTAGTTGTCACAGCTGGCTTAAGTGTCAAAGTAGAAAGCACAATTTCATTTTTGTGATAAAGCCTGTAATATCAAGCAAAAAAATCAAATCCGATTGCTTGCTGTGTAATCCTAAAGGAAAAGCTCTCAAGTTATAACACAGTTTCAGTAAAAATGGCGTTTCTTATTGGTGGCACAGCTGTTGGAAAAATGCCTGATCTTGCATTAAAGGCATTCCAGAAACAGAGTCAGAGTGATTTGGCTAGTTCCCCTCAAGCTGGGTGAATGTATATTGTGATCTTTCTTGTACCAATGTAGCCCTGGGTAGCTTGTCAGGGTTTTGGAAGAGCTATCTCAATTTGACTGCAATCACATGCTGATGTCCCCACCTGTTCTATTTCAAGAGATCCCTTGTTCAAATGGCCTTCACTAATAGATGTTGGTGACTTTCTCTGGGACCTAATTTTTTTTCCTAGACCTCTTTCTAAAAATATTATATCCTATCCAATTACACTTTGCAGACATCTCTAACGGAGGTGGGATTGTTGGTCTCCTGGAGACTAGGAGAACAGGCTGGATTCCTGGACGGAGACCAACAGTATGAGCTTCAATGAGGCCAAGTGCTGGGTCCTGCACTTGGGTCACAAAAAGCCCCTGCAGTGCTGCAGGCTGGGGGCAGAGTGGCTGGAAAGCTGCCCAGCAGAAAAAGGACCTGGGGATGCAGGTCTACAGCAGCTGAACATGAGCCAGCTGTGCCCAGGTGGCCAAGAAGACCAATGCCATCCTGGCCTGTATCAAAACCAAAGTTGTCAGCAGGACTAGAGAAGGGATTTTTGCCTCTGTACTTGGCACTGGTGAGGCCACGCCTTGAGTGCTGTGTTCAGTTCTGCACCACTCGCTGAAAGAAAGACATTGGGACGCTGGAGCATGTCCACAGAAGGGCAATGGAGCTGGCGAAGGGTCTGGAGGGTCAGGAGAAGTTGAGGGTCCTGTGATTGTTTAGCCTGGAGAAGAGGAGTCTTGGGGTGACCTTATCATTCTCTCTAACCACCTGAAAGTAGGTTGTCACAGGATGGGGGTCAGCAAATCTTGCTACAACCTCCCCAGGCCACTAGCAACAGGTCAAGGGGAAGTGGCCTCAAGCTGTGTCAGGGGAGGTTCAAGTTGGTAATCAGGAGGAATTTCTTCCCTGAAAGAGTGGTGAAACACCAGAATGGGCTGCACAGGGAAGGGGAGTCACTATCCCAGGAAGTGTTCAAGAAATTACTGATGTGGCACATAGTGCTACAGTTTATTTGACAGGTAGTGTATGGTCAACATCTGGCCTTTAGGATCTTGGAGGTCTTATACCTACATGATTCTATGATCCTTTCTGTATGAAACCAGCTGTTTTGCATGCTGCAGGCTAGCAACACTGGATTTTAATTATTAATCAATATGGCCTATATCTCATAAATATCTTGCATGTGCCCAAGAGTGGAGAAGCTGTTCTTGTGCTGTGACACTTAGCAGAGGAAGAAATTATTTTTTTCTATTCTACTATTTACCATTTCTTTTTTAAAGATGTAGTTGATTCTACATCTTTAGGTGTAGATAGATAGATTTGGCTCTCAAATATAACATTAGACTGCATAGTATCTTCTTGTGGGTTGACCCTGGTTTGGTACTAAGTGCCCACCAAAGGTGCTCTATCACTCTCCTCCTCAAACTGGACAGAAGAAAGAAAATATAATGAAGGGCTCATGAGTTGAGATGAGGACAGGGAGAAATCACAAACTAATTACTATCATGGGCAAAATAGCCTAGACATGGGAAAATTAATTCAATTTATTACCATTTAAAATCAGAGCACTAAAATGAGAAGTAAAGCAAATCGAAAACCATTTTCCCCTTATCCCGTGCTCCTTCCCAGCTCTACCTCCTCCATGCTCAGCAGTGCAGAAAGACAGGGAGTGGGAGGCTATGGTCAGTTCATCACAGGTTCTTTGTCTTCCAGTTTCCTCCAGGGAGAGGAGTCCTTTCCCTACTCCAGTGTGGGGTTCTCCCAAAGGAGAAAGTTCTTCATGAACTTAGCCAATGTGAGTCCTTCCCACGGGCTGCAGTTCTTCAAGAACTACTCCAATGTTAGTACCTCCCATGGAATGCAATTCTTTCAGGACAATCTGCTCCAGTGTGGGTCCCCCATGGGGTCACAAGTCCTACCAGGAAATGTGCTTTAGCATGAGCTCCTCTCCATGGGTCTGCAGGTCCCTGACAGGAGGCTTTTCCAGTACTGGCTCACCATGGGACCACAGCCTTCTTTTGGCCATCCACCTGCTCCAATGTGGGTCTCCTCCCCATGGACTTCCATGGACTGCAGGGGCACAGCTGCTTCACCATGGTCTGCAGGGGAATCAGCTCTGGTGCCTGAAGAACCTTCTTCCTCTCCTTCCTCACTGTCCTTGGTGCCTACAAAGTTGGTCCTCTTACATATTCTCAGTCCTTTCTTCTCAGGGTGCTGAATTACTTCTGCACAATAAATTCTGATTTTTTTTCTTTCTTAAATGTATTATCACAGAGGCATTACCACCNAAGGAGCAATAGGCTACTACCCCATCTTTGGCTTAGGTGTCTACTAATGTCTTTTGTAGAGACCTTTATCACTGTCATATGTCAAAGGAATGCTTAATGGCACTTTTTTTTTGGTAAAATCTCATATGTATGATTTAAGCAGTGCTAATTTTGATGTTCTTGGTTTCTTTTCAGTCACAACCAAGACTGTTTNTTACCTGGCCACACAAACCCAATATATGTTTCTTGTAATGTGAGTTCTTTTGGTGGTGTGATCTTTGGTACTTTACTCCTGGCATGTTTAATTTTCACAATAGCTTTATAGTTGTAGAGCTGATGATATTATGACCTGCAAGTAGGTGTTGATGTGAAATCTTCTCTTTTTCCACTCTCCATCACATTAAACCCTAGACTTTTCAATTTGCAAGCTGAATTTAAAGTGTCAGAAAAAAACCTATTGTCATTGCGCATGAATATATCACTAGAATACTAATGGTCATTGCAATTGTTTGAGCTATTAATGTTCACAGAGACCATTTTCTGTCATTACGGATTAGTGAAGGTGTTAGTGCAGGAAAGAAACACATAGTCGCAGAGAGTATGTGCCGGTGCTTTATTTGGAGAGCTCTGGAAATCGGGGAGTCCAAGACACCACAAATCCGATTTCACCAGAGATTCAGGAAAGACTCAGTTTTATATTCTTCACTTACATAAGCATGTATGTTAATCATTAAACCCCATTGTTCTATTGATTTCATCCAAGCTTGAAATTGAAACAATTGATTTGTATTTTAAAATAATAATCACACTTGCAATAATCATGAGGTAATTTACCATGTGATTATGATATAAACACAGATGGTGGTATAGGTGCAGAACATTTTGCTAAGAACATCTAGTTTCAGAAATCACACCATTCCCTCCTCCCCCCGATTTATTACTTAGGCAGGTTATACTTGATTTGGTTAAAACAATAGCATGAAGTTACATTTTGGTTACAGCAAAGCTAGGTGCCTCTTAGAAATCTTTTTAACCCTATCCTATCAAAGGAGCAATAGGCTACTACCCCATCTTTGGCTTAGGTGTCTACTAATGTCTTTTGTAGAGACCTTTATCACTGTCATATGTCAAAGGAATGCTTAATGGCACTTTTTTTTTGGTAAAATCTCATATGTATGATTTAAGCAGTGCTAATTTTGATGTTCTTGGTTTCTTTTCAGTCACAACCAAGACTGTTTCTTCCCAGTTGTTATTCATGGCTTTTTCCTTCTTGATTATGAACCTTAATGTCTTCTGTCATGTTGTCTAATTGTCATTAATCACAAGCAGCAATAAGAGTACCTTCATGCGAATGAATTAAGTTCTAATAACTGGCAGCCTGGCCACAGATAAGTCAGACCCCAAAGGAAAGTTTTTACAGTTCTGACTATTGTCTGTTCCTTCTGGCATCTGTCCCTTACATGAGCTACTGTGTTAGCCAACATCTGAGGAATATAGGCTCTGTTAACACTTTTTTGACCCTTGTTTGGGAGTGCAGCTACTCACTGTTCATGGCTGTGTGCATGAGGATATGTTCTGAGTCTCACCTCTTGCAGGGACAAAACCTGCTCAGCCTTTCCACACATCTTGACCTGATGGTGTGTTTATCAGGCACATTTAAATATAGAAAATAGTAAACCTGACACTTTGTGATCTGGCAACGCTTGGTGGAATCCAACTATTCAATAAGCAGGGCCCAAAGCTATTAGTCTGCAATATATTTTGGATTTCATCTTCTAATTGATTATCCTGTGTTTGTCATTCATTTTCACTTAATTACTTTATCCATATTTAAAGCATGTTCTCAGATTCTTGAAATTAGCAGCACCATATGTTCCCTTCCTGCTATACAACTTTAGGCTGTGTTTGACCATTTTTGGGTCTGCATATCTCCATTGTACAATACCACAGCTGCAATCTGTAGGCTTTGTTAGTCCTTTTGACTACAGACAGTTCATTAGTCTTGTACACAGCTACTAACTAGTCACAATAGTGAGTCACTTCAGCTGTGCAGCTACAGCTGTTTTATTTTATCCCATGAGCTTCAAATTCCCTAATGAGTGTAAGATAGTAAAAAGGAGGACTAGGTTCCACAGAGCAAGGTTTGCTTTAATAAGTACCAGAAAAAAAGAGAGAAAAACAATAAAAGCTAGTATTTAAGTGTAGACTATTATAAGACAGAGTGCTCATAAAATCAAACAGATTCTGAAGAGGGAAAAAGATCCTCCAGATCTTCCCGGAAGTGCTTTGGGAATACATTTGTCAATGATTAAAGGTTTCAGATTAATAACAGAATGCAGTGCATGTGACACTTCATGAATGCAAATGGCTTTACATTCTGTGATGTCTGAAATTTCTTTGTGCATCTCTCTTGACTTTGTGATTTTCTGTTTATGCTACTACAGTGCTTGATGAGCTTTCCCTTAGACCAATGACCGGTGAATATTTTCTTGAACAAGTTTTAGGATCATTAATGACCATGCAGCAGATGGAGAAAGCCTAAGCCTTTCCACCCATCTTTGGTTAACATTAATTAGATACTTTATTCATTTTATAGGATGCTAAAATGCAGGTGGTGGACTGCAGTGCAGTGGGAAGAGAGCAATTGTGTGTGAGGATGTCCACTGTGCTGAGAGAGTATGTTAAATGTTTGCTAACAAAGACGTGTCCTGGTTTTGACTGGGATAGAATTAGGCTTTTTTCCTTAGTAGCTGCTATAGGGCTGTGTTTTGGATTTAGGATGAGAATAATGTTGATAACACACTGATGTTTTAGGTGTTGTTAAGTAGTGCTTGCCCTAAGTCAAGGACTTTTCAGTGTCCCATGCTCTGCTAGCAAAGATATGTAGAAGAAGCTGGAAGAAACCGCAGCAGGGCAGCTGATTCCAACTTGGGCACGGGGACGTTCCATGCCTCTGTGGGATAAGTTTACTCTGCCCAGTATATAAATTGAGGGAGTTTGGCTGGGAGCTGATGATCACTGCAGGGGGACAGGCTGGTCATCGGTCAGTGGATGGTAAGCAGTTGTATTTTGCATCATTTGTTTCTCTTGGGTTTCATTCTAACCTCTCTCTCCTTGTCATGGCTTAACCCCAGTCAGCAACCAAGCACCACCCAGTGCCTTTCTCACTCCAACAATTTGGAGTGAAATGGAAGGGTGAAAGCGAGAAAACTCGGACTGACATAAAGAAAGTTTAATGGGGAAAGCAAAAGCTACACACATTCACAAAGCAAAACAAGGCATTTATTCACTACTTCCCATGGGCTGACAGTGTTCAGCCATCTCCAGGAAAGCAGGGTTCTATCATACACAATGGTGACTTGGGAAGACAAACACTATCACTCCAAATGTCACCCTATTCCTCCTGCTTTCCTCTCCTTTATATGCTTTATGTGCATGATGCCATATGGTCTGGAATAACCCTTTGGTCAGATGGAATAGTCACCTGCTCCAGCTGTGACTCCTCCCAGCTCCTTGTGCACCCACAGCCTCCTTGATGATGGGGTGCAGTGAAGGGCAGAATAGTCCTTGACACTGTGCAAGCCCATGTCAGCAGTAACGAAAAAATGTATTATCAGCACTCTTATTATCAGTACAACTCAAAAACACAACTCCACACCAGTTACTGTGAAGAAAATTAACTCTACCCCAGTCAAAACTAGCCCACTTCTTCTCATTGTGATTATTATTATTGTCATAATTAGTATTATTATTACATTTTTCTTTATTTCAGTTGTTAATCTGTTCTTATCTCTACCCCAGGGTTTTACCTTTTTTTTCCTATTCTCCTCCCCATCCCGCCACAGAGGGAAGGTGGAGGGTGAGAGAGCAAGCAGCTGCATGGTATTTAGTTGCTGGCTGGGGTTGACTATGATAAGTCCTTAATTCAGAACCTTCACTCAGAGTGAGAAGGGTCAACAGGTGCCATTTTGTAAAAAGTGTATGAGAGTTGTACTGCAGCTTGGAGTTGCCCATAAGTTGCAAGAGGGAATTCCGGCCTAATTATCTCATATATTTTGCCTGTAAGATCCCATTAGACCTTTGAACAATAAATTTTGTCCTTAGGAATTCACTGTTGCACAATGTCTCATTATGTTTTTATTTGAAGATCCTATGCAATGATGAGACAATAATTATACCTCATCATCAGCTTTAACTATACTATATTTCATGGTCTGAATTCCTAGAAGATCAGGAATAACACTGGACTTTTGGGACTCTCTTGCCTGCTTTTGTGATGTGTAGGGAGTCACAAAACATTTTCAGATTATTTTTGTGGGACTTGAGACTGGACACAAGGAAAATATGATCTGGATCAAGGTTTCATGACCACTGGCTGATATGGGCCAGTTTATTTACTGAGTAAGAAGTTTTGATGTACAAACACTAAAATACTAATTTGAAAGTATTTCTTTATTCGTTCCCAAGGAGTTTTAAAAAGAATACTAAATACATGCAGCAGAGATATCTGCTTTGTTCTTTTCTAGTTATGGAACTTAATCAGTCAAAACAATAATTGTCTCAACCAAAAAATTACTGTATTCCCATGCACACTTTAGGCAAATATGGTGTTTCCTACAAAATGCTAATGGTATATTCATTTGGTGAATATCAGTTTTATGCCAGGAACTAAACTGAAGGGAATTTCACTATGAAATATGTGACAGAAGGCTTCTCAGTGCTGAATTTTATACGATAATGTGGTTCTGTGGTTGCATAATCATGTTTCTAGTTTATGAGAAACATATATATTTCCCATATATATAAAAGTCTCAGCTGGGAAATTGATTGCACCTTAAATTACAGTTCCTACTGCATTTCAGAAGGCCACAGGTTTAAGTACATTATTCTGCCATGGGTTTGATTTAAGCTACTGCAATAGCTTTTGCAATTTTCATTATGCTCTTTGCCCTGAAAAAAAGATTTGTCAAGAGAACAGATTCATGTCATGTTAGTTTGTGTCCCTAGTACAAATTGTGATAGAAATAAACGACCAGATTTTAACTACCCAATATGTTATGTGCAGTGTGCCATTTTAGCTTCTATCACGGCTTTTCATTGGATAGACACTTTACTGTCACATACCTATCAATTACTGCTTGAAAAAGGATTAATGGAGTGGCTATCAAATCTGAAGGAAGCACATTGAAAAGGTTGTGCCATAGAACACAAAATTTTAATTCAGAGAATAGAACTCTGTTATCTTTTAACAAGAAGGAAATGACATGATCAATCAATTTCTCAAAATTAAGCTTGATTAAAAATGCCACTGAATGATAATTAATAGAAGAGATGACTGGCTGATGGCAGACTCTCCCCAGAACTCTTAGATACTCATGTCTATATACCTGGGAATGACTGGGATGAGCAAATTGCTCTGCTATTAATATTCAGAATTAACATGATATAGTCAAGGGTGTAGTCAGAGAGTGGCTGAGCAATATGCAGAGGTAACAAGTAAGATGAGATAGAGAACTGAATAGCCAAATGGAGTGGCAAAGGTGGATATCAGACACTGTTGCTGAGGTCTGAAGCAGAAGAAGTGGGACTGTAGTTTACTTACTGGCTGAGGTCAAATATGGGGGTTCAAATCTGTTTTTCTGGAATATTTGTATATTTTACTTTAGGACTTATAGCGGTCCAGATAAGTATTTAACCCTACACTTATGCCTTCTGTCAATTTAACAAATACCTGAAGTGTTGGTGGTTGCAAAATGGTTCAGCTTTAACTGAAATGATGAAACACATTGTACTTCAGGCTTGGTCATGCATAGTAAAGATGATACTTCTCTGGTTTATGCTTGACGTAGCTCCACGAGTGTAGATATGAAGAGACCCCTCAGTGGGAGAGTCCTATGATATTGTATGGCAGATTTAAACTCACATCGACTGATTGCTGTAATTTACATGGAACTGCTTAAGGGACCTCAAACTCTGATGAGAAATTTTGAGCATATATATATAAAATGAATAAATACTGGTATGCACAGCCTTTCCTTCTTGCTGTCAATAGGCCTATTGTATGGAATTTTTCAGGAGCCCACTTACAGAACTGAAGTAGGAATGGACAGCTATGCTGTCTAGTTGTTAAAAAGAGTTATATAAACATTTGTCTGAGCTTATTCTCTTACCTACCTATTCTTCTCTAAAGGATTAACTCCTGTAGAGTTTTTTTCTGCCTCTTTCTTGTCATAGTTAAAATGTACAGGATGTGCTGCCAGTCTCCCTGATTCTGTTTTACCTGAGATCTGTACCAGGGTTTGGCATCTGAGATTTGACAGACGAGATCTTTGGTCTCATATGAATTCATGATGCGTGTGATAGGTTATAATTACTGCCACATTACACATTTCTGCTGAAACTGATCCTTCCTGTCTCGCACAGTTCTTGCTCCTAAAGCCTCACCCAAAAAGCCATTTGTGATAAGGTACCACTAAATGGGTACACTAAATGCTCACTTGCGGCTCTAGCCATAAACCCATCTGCTTCTCAGAAAGTAGTCAATATCTTCTGAGATTTTAGCCCTGTATGTCACTACTGCAAAGTCTTAGAGAAAAAGTTAGTGAAGCAGAGTTATGGTAGTTTTTTTATTTCTTACTTATTTTGAAAGCCTGATGTTTGGGCTCAAAAGAAAGGATATGGCCATATTAGTACCTAATGAGTGGTAATTGCAAGAGTTATGGTAGTTATTATAATCCAAATGGAATTTTTGAACACAGCCATTAGTAATTAACACATTTGAAATAAAACAAAAGATGTGCAATTATTTGGCCTGCAAGCGTATTTTTGATTATCCTTATTATTCAATATCATTGAGGTATTATGAAAACATGTTAAGTAAGCCAGAGAATCCTGATATATTAAGCGTAGGTAGGCACATAAAGGAAAACTGAACTGTGGCATAATTGTCTGAAAAAATGTAAATCTAAATTATTAGAAAATTATATTAATTTTACAATTTTTAAACTTCACTGTAGATTGAATACAAAATACTGCTGAAAAAATGCATAGGGAAGATTTAACAATTAGGTAAAATATGAAATATATGTTCCTAACTGAATCAGTGAATATCTTGCAAAATGGAAAAGACCTACCAGAGGTAACACCATATAGATAATAACTGCATTTAAAACTTTTAGGTCTTTCCTTATAATGAAAGGTCTGTTAGAGCTGCTAATATCTGCATCTATCTGAGGCAAGCCTGTATAATACCTGAAAATGGAACAGCCTGAAATGCCTATTTTTGAGAAGTAATGTGGAACCAGTAACAGCAGCATATCTTGGAAAGGAAGCAGTGGGAATTTTAAACCCAAGTTCAATGTTTGTGTCATTGCAACACATATCTGCAAGACACATGTGAAACATTCCTTTCAATTTATATCTGTCACTCTCCAATTTATACATATTGAAGAGAAAAGCACCTTTAACTCCTCTTATACCTGCATGGAATATTTTATATCTGAACATCAGAATGAAGTACACCCAGATAATCTTTCAGTTGTGGCTGAATGCACGTGTCTTAGATCAGAACTTTACCCTGTGAGCTAAATAAATCCCTTAATTAAAGAAATAGAATTACATCATGGGTGTATTTTGCTCTGTGCACACTACTCAGGTCTATTTTAGTTGAAGTGTGATTTCTAACATGAATATGAATGCAGTCTTAAAACTTCTCATAGCATGAGATATGAGTCAGAAGCAGATGATTAAATGATGGATCCAAAAACAATTAAGCTGGCAATGCCTTCAGTGCACCTGCACTGGGTTGGAGTCACCTGTGGTCCCATCAACTGGCCTTATGCTGGACTCAGATAAAGTGCCTTTCCCTCCTTCACTCCCTCAAGTTTGTAATGAATGTGATGTAGACCCTTACTGGACGTATTTCACATATCTCATTATAGTTGTAGAATTTACCATCTTTCTCCCCAGTTAATATGTAGTTCATCATCATAAAAACTGCTTTTTTTATCCCTGATGTTAAAAAAAAAGCAGCCATGTTGATCTAAACATAGCTGTAGATCAAGATCTACTCCTTATAGAAGAGTATTTTCATGGGAAACTGGCATTCTTTTTGATTTTAGAATAGTATACCAAGGTAAAATTTCTATCTAAAATAATTCCAGTGTGCGTGAAGTAGGAGGCTGCTTTCTGTCTACTTTGGTAACAACCTGCTTTAAGATCCTGGGGGAGGATCTTTGTGAGCTGCTGTACTGAAGTCTTCAGTGTATTAAAATTGGGGATGACATATCTCAACATACTGTACACCTTGCCCATTAATACCAGACCTGGGGATGGAAGAGGAGAGAAATACCTCAGGACTTTTACAGAAATTTCCTGCCAATTCTTGGGATGTATTAACTTATTCCTTAATATTCTCACTTAAATGGCTTAACTTTGTTTTGAATATGTCCTTTTATGTTTGTATTTTTTCTCAGTGTGCAGCCTTTCAATTAATTTTAATGGAAGTTAAATGTGCACAGTCAAAAGAAAATTGCAATTCCAATCTGGAAGCATCTAGAGACAGGCAAGGTGTTAGCAGCCTTTTCAGCACCAAGCATGTTTTCATGTTAATAAATTGGCTACAAGAAAAAAATCCCATTTCAAGGGAGTCATACTGTCAAACAAATCACAGTGTAACATATTAAAGCTGATTCACAATGATGGGAAAACTTCTATCAGTTCATCTAGCAACTTTGGTGGTATAAAAGCAGCAAGTAAAGGAGCATCTCAGTCTGTCTCATTTCCTGTTAGCAATCAAGTCCATAGTGCTCAAACAGAAGGCTAGATATACCTTTGCAGTAGTAAAGCTGAATGATGGGAGTTTTTTTTACTGTTGACAAAAGAGCAAATATTGTGACTGTTTCAAGATTAAAGAGAAAATATATAAAGATGTACCCAGTTTGAAGGAAATTACACTGACTCATAGCGATACTTTGAAAAAATAATGGCCATGTAATGTGATTTTAGTGTGCAAAGTTCAAAGAAAGATGAAGGTGAAACAGCCCTAAAAAGGTAATGGAAATGAAATTTAAATAATTACTGCTTTTGCAGCAATTCTGGCTAGTAGAAAATTTTTATTAGGCACGATTAGTTTCAATTAAATATTTGTCCTCTATGAAGTCTACAAAATTTGCAGGCATTTTTTACAGCTTTTATAGAAGGATTTTGAAAATCATATTGCACACAGCATGGACAGAGATGTATCTTGAATTATCCCTTCTGTGTCCTCTTGAGGAAGGGCAAATGTATCTGGATCCATCAAGAAGGCAGAGCATGGCTTTCTGGTTTTGTTTCCTGATCCCTAAAGCCCTGGTGCAATTGAGAATACCTAGAAATACCAAAGCAATATGGAGCCTAAAGAACTGATGCTGCAACATATCAGACCTTTTCCCCCTCCTCTATGTGATTTTAATTCCACCGACCCATTTTTCTGGGGAGAGAGAAAGACTTTTGGAATAGGAGCTGGGCAAAATATTTTGCTGAGTGCTTTATCCTGTTGTACATGGAGAGAGGAGTTAGTTAAGGAAAAGGAAGACACATTGTCTCATGCACCATATTTATAGGATATGGTTTTTTAATTGTTGGGAAATTGTAACATAGTACAGCTGTACTAAAAACATCTTACTTTTCAATATTAGGAGTATTCTTCCTCATCTTCCAGATATGATGGTATTAAAACATTGATATGTAATTATATCTATGTTTTGTCACTGGCAATGTTGACCCTAATGGTACATTATGCCAGTAAATTACCACAAAATGCCAATTCGCTGTGCTAATACTGGGCAGCATTCCCTTTTCAAAAAGGTTTGCACATTTATTCATAAAATGTATTGTGAAAAACAACTAAACCTGGGTTAAGCTGTTGGCTCAATATAGCATAAATACATAAAAATGTCAAAGTCCTGGAAAGTTTGATTTATGTCTTGCACCTCAGGCAAATACCAGCTAAACATATAGTTTTCAAATTTTTGTCTTTTTCTGCAGGGAATATTTTTTTAGTTGCTAAGGAACTACTAGCTCAGAATATATGGCACTGATGAAGATTTAGCTAGTTCTTATTAGCTCATAAAAGCAATCATGTTATTTTGGTCCTTGTGCTGCAGTGGGAATCTTTAAAAGTAGTTAATTTTATTTAAGCAATTACATTTCCAGTTCTATGAAATCTGCAAGTATTTTTGCAAGAAGAGGCTAGAAATCAGAAATAAGGATCACAAATCTTAATATTTATGAAAGCCTTGAAACTGGTGATGGTTTACATTTACAAAAAGTTGTTATGATACTGTTAAAAAAAAAAGTTGATTTTTAATAATCTACCTACTAAAATCCTTTCTCCAATAAACAGACCAAGTCCATTTTCTGCCTTTCTCTTTCTGAAAATAGCTGTATTTTGAGGCAGGGCTGGGAGAGACTCCCCTGGGGCTTCCCTGCACCCCAGGGACTTTGTGCTGGGCACTGTGGGGCCACAGCCAGAGGTCTTCCTCAGCTCACCTCTGCTGGGGGTACAGCACTGCACCCAGCCTCACCTGCCACCTCTTTTCTGGGGAGAGAAACTGAGAGCTGAATGAGAGGTGGGAGGTAGAAATATATGAACCTGTGAATGTACTAGGCAGCTCAATTTAAAATTACTTTTTCTATAATACACCAACTGGGGCACATATATGGTTAGATGGAAAAGGAATAATTTTTTTTTTACACTGTGTATATAAATCCTGAAACTCATTGTCCTAGGATAATGGCTTGAAATATAATCCAGAAAACATTCTTTCTTAAACAAAAAGGCAGAGATACAGCTTTTGACACTGCATGTTTCTGAGTAGTTTTTTAAAGGTAGAGGGAGCAGTATTAAGGGAAATATGATTTCAGCTTGCTTTATCGTTTTCCTAAGCGGTTGCAGTTGGCCACTTGTATTCACACAACTGCTATGGTCTGCTCAGTATGTTATTCCTTATGTTCCTACCGTGAGATGATGCTGAAAAGCTAAACATTTAAATGTTTCCCCATAATTTTCTATAAAAAGACCAACTATAGTCAAATGGTTTGTGACATTAGTAAAAAGTGAGAACAGAAAATGTCCTTCTGTTAAATGGAGAAGGGAAGGAGTAGATAGTTTGCAATTCAGCTCTATTAAGACAGACCCCAAATGACAAATAAACTGACAGATAAATAGAAGATAAATGGATTTCAGCAAGCAGTATTAAGGTTAGATATTGGAATGAAACTCTCTACATTTAGAAGAACAAATGGATTAGAGTGGTCCACCAGTACCACTGGTGACAATAAGGGATAACCATGCCTGGAGGACTTGTAGATTAGTTTAGATAAATGTCTATCAGCACTGACACTGGTTCAGTGGTTTGTGCATTAGGGCAAGAAGCTGTGTTGATCAATCAGCCTACAGTCTTTAAAATATGAAAAGCTGGTAAGTGTAATGTTTGTGGCATAACAGCAAACCCCATATAAATCCATCCTATAAAACATGAGTAAACTAACAAAAATCAAAATCAAAACCAGTCAAATTTTTAACTTTTTTTCCTTCCCATAAATTAAAAAATACAAGATGGTCCATAGATTTATTTATTCTCCAAAATGTTTCAGCTAAAAGTGTAATTAGGTGAGCTGAATAATCTCTGAAGTCCTTTACATGCATAAATTGCATAGACATCTGATGAAATGGAAAGAATAACTTAGTCAAGGTAACTAAGAAAGCACACCCACTGAAAAGCTATATTCTTGGTAAGATTGCAATGTGCAGAGAGTTTGCATAAAGAAAAAGCCAAGCAAAAAGAAAAAGCTAATAGGCAAAAGTGAGAACATTCAGTTAGATCTTGCTGAAAAAAAAAGTTCCTTAAAATATTAATGGTAAAAAAGTTACCTTTAGCAACTAGTTCCAGTTTTGTGTATGTGAAACAAACATTCCTATTGGGAATATAAAGAAAAGCTCCTAGAAAACAAGGGACTAACTTCCTCTTTTCCTTTTTATTGAAGTTATACTTTATTTCAACCAATCTATATGTGTTGTTACCAGGTTCAATTCATACAATGATAATGACAATAGACATCAGCTTTATAAAGAGCAGTTGTGAGCTGAGTTGTGATTTTGCTGGGAGTTTACACCACTTCTGAGCTCAGTGCTGGAGTTACTGATATGCTGCTCCCACTGTAGTTTAATTTACAGTCCCCTCTAAAGAAGATAAAAGTAGGCTTTGCATAGATACAGGTAGAAGAGCATGTAAAATTTCTGGAAAGAGAGTTTTGCAAAGGCTTTTAGAAAATTTTGCTGTGTTGCAATGTGGCCTCCAAAAGTCCTGTCCCAATTTTTCCTCTCAGTAAGTTAGAAATTGTTCCCAAATTTCGCTCTCTCCTGTGCTCGTCTGGGCTCCTTGGGGCAGAGATGTGTGGGATGGGTTGTACCAATCCATTAAATGCCCATGCTTGGAAAATCTTCCTGTTAGCCATAATCCAGTGTTTGTTTGGTTTTTATACCATGTGACTCAAAAAAAACAGATAATGGAAAACCCGAGTTTGACAGTAATGTTTTTATTTTAGACTCAGATCCCTCAAGCTACATTTGGGACTATTAAGTACAATTTTCACATTCAACTCGAAGACTAAACCAGCAGGCATTCTGAAATACAAAGTAAGTAGTATACACCATACCAAAAATAAATGCTTTCATAATGATTTACATGTTTACAATATAACAGTGGCTAATGGGCAGTAAAGTCAATTCTCAGTAAAAATGAGTTAATTAAATCTGATTTTAATGCTGAGAAAAAGAAATAAGCATCATGCATGGCTGATATAAATATTAATTGCCAGCAAGATGACATATAAAAGCATAATATTCTGTTATAATAATGAAGCAAACCCTGAAACAGTAGACTACTGTTCACCACTGCATATACACTGTCTATACACTGTCAGGGCTTGGGAGAGAGCTGCAGATCTTATAAATAAGGACTTATTAACTGGGGAAGAAGACCCCTTTTCTATTTCACAATTCTAAAACGTGTCATAGCACTGAAAATGCCTTTGTGATCTACTCTCTGTGTGTTTTCTTGTGCATGTGTGGAATGAAAGAAAACAGTTTCTCAACATCTGTATTAAACCACAAACTTATGGTCAGGGTTTGTTTTTTTTGATAATGAGATAAAATGACCCTCAAGAAGAAAGCGTTCTAGAGAAAATATAAAGATTAAATAATTCTTTGGTTCTTTCTATCAGACATTTTTTTCTGTGACACAATGTCAAGTGAGAGACACATTCTGTGCATTTTTTCCTCTTGCAGCTTCATTCATATTTCTTTTTATTCAGAATGCCAAAATCAGTACTTTTGGAATGTTGCTGGAAAAAAGGAGCATTACAAAGTCAGCTTTAGAGTTTCACTGCTTATCTTTATCTGACACAAGTTGATATTGCTCATTGAAAAATCATAGCATTTCTTTGGACTGGTGCAGTGATCTGCTTGCATGCCTAATGCTATAGGATGCTGGGCTAAATGCAAACCACATGCTGTCTCTGTGAGACATAGGGAAAGGTTTTTCTTTTATTGCTCCAGTTAAATACTCTTAAATATACTCCAGTTAAATGCTCTGCTTCTCAGCTGATGTAAATTGAAGTTTTGTTGAAGTCAACTTAGTAAGTTAGTGAAACTCTGTCAACTCATAACTGCCCATGATTATGTTCCTAAAATATTTACCAAATTATTGCACTAGCTTTGAAATTCTAGATGTGGTAGGAATGCCATACATCGAATGCAGTAGAGCAACTTATTTTCAGAGCAGTTCTACTGATTTCTGGGGGTCCACTTGAAGAGCGAACTATTAATCTATGTGAATAAGATAGTCGTGATTCAACTCTTAAGCCATTTGGATAAAAGCACAAGTGCATGTCTGCAAAGAAAAAAATATAAGTTCTTGGCAATTGGGATTCCTTTACTGATTGACTCCTGCTGCATGCCACTGGTGGATTCTCATGTGCAAATGAAAATATCAGGTAGGTGATTAAACAGACTTTGTTATGGTGTCGCTACACAAAACAAATGATGCTCCTGCAATTGCATTCCTTAGAGGGTGATTCTTATCCTATTGAAAGTATTAGCTGTGCCTTTGATATACTAATTTCTTCTGCAAACATGTCCAAATTATTGTTGCATGATGGATCCTTGCTATAGGGTAATTTTAATACTTGTCTTCCCAGTGAATACAAACTATAAAATGTTAAACTGATCATAAAAAGTGCTTACTGATAAGGTTTGTTTTAAAATTTATAGCTAAAAATGTATTTTTGTTTATCAATCAATCTAATAAAAATTCATACTTTATTAGATCTGACAGAATGAAAAATATCTACTAGAATGTTTTATGATAGGAAGTTGATTCTAATAAACTAAATTCAGATAGGTTTTTTCTTAACAAGACAATCTAATATATACACATTATCAATATTTTTTTTTAAAATATTCTCTGGCTTCTAGTTTTTAAGATCCATCTAGTTTTAAAGATTCCATCTATTAGGGTTTCTTTTTGCTGGGCTTGGGGTCCAGATAGAATTTGCTTAGACTTATTAAAAAGCTAGGGATGAGTGAAGTACAGCTTTGCTGCTTTTGAGTTCTCTGCCAGAAAATACTTTTTTTTCCTGGATGCTTCATTAGACTGTGACTTCTGCAGATTTACAAAGGTGTATGCGTGACTTTCATCAACAGAGCATGCACACACAAAGTCTATAACACTGATGAGACTAGAATGATTAAATAAATACAGAGAAGAGAAGTACACCTGGATGGCTCCCACATTAGACATCTGAATGACAACAAATACAGGGTGACAGCAATAGGAAAAGAAAGTGGAGTGTGGGTGAGAAAAATCTGGAGGCAAAGAATGACGTTTAAATGCACCAGTCTGTCAGATCATGTGTCTTCTGCAGTATTTTTCCTCTTCTCTTCTTAACCATGTGACAAAAATATAGAAAGTTGCCTTCCTCTAATACTGAAATTTGTTAAGAGAAGGATTTCAGTGTCCTTAGATGAGGATATCTCTGTACCTCCTCCCTCATGCACTCCCCAGCACCATCCTCCCCATCGTTGCTCCTCTGCGGTTTCAAAGCTTAATTCATTGTACAGTTTTGACCCAGCACCTTTTCCAACTAAGCCTGCCTTCTGGAGGCAAATGAAAAGCAGCAGCACACACATACAAGAAAGTCTAGTGGGCTTGCCAAAAACTTTGCTGAAAATAACTTAACTTTGAAGTTGAAGGCACTAGTGCTAGTGTGATTTTGCAGCTCAGGCTCACAGCTAGCTTCACTCTTTGTAAATTCAAAGGCTACTAAAGAGACAGAGAAGGTTTCTGTGAAAAGGAAACATGGTGCAGATATACTGTCTAGTTGACCTATGGTCAAAGACAATCAATGTGTGACTTTCTTTTTTCTTTTCAATTTCTTTGTTTTCTAACAGCAGCAAAAGAAAGGGTTTCAGATATGCAATTATTTTAGTTTTGTATGTTCTTAGATTAATCAAGAAGGTCGTCTCTGATAGACATGAAAGATACATAATAATGAAATAGTAGCAATAAAAATGTTTGTCCTGTGGTCTATTTCAAACCTTAAATATTTGAGAACAAACTGCTCTGAATAAAGGGAATAAGCAAGGGATTAAGTTGGAGTTCTTGGGACTAAGGGAACCTGAAAAATGACAACCTCAGTTACTTCAGTTACAGAATATAAAAAGTCACAAGGAGGTACAGGAGCAAACAGGAATCTGTGTGCCAGTGATGGGTTGCTGTTCACTGTACTTCCAGAAATCCCTTTTCAAACGCTGATAAGCTGTAGTCTGCTGCTGTTGCTCGTGGCATTGGCAATGTTACACAGCAATTACCTGTCAAAGGTATTTTCAAAGCAAATGTGCAGCTTCTTGATTTTTAGCTTTATTCCTCCTACAAGGCAGAAAAAGGAAAGTAATAACAGGGTATGTCTGAACCAAAGTACATTTTTTTTTTTAAATGAAGAAAGATCATATTTGTTATTTTTCACACTGAACAGGAACTTTAATAACTGTGCTTGCTTGAAATGTTTAATCTCCAGCATTTGTACAGGGAGCCAAATGGTTAGAGCATTTTTTTGGCATCCCCCCCACTCACAAGGAGACACTGAGGACCTGTGCCTCTCCCAAGCAGCTGGGTGACAGTAGTATCTTGCCTCTCCTCTTCACTGCTTTGGAAATCTGGCCACGGAAAAAAGCATCTGAGCCAAGGCTGACAATGTAGTTAACGTAAAATTCTTATTTTTATTATTGAAGTCAGCTGAAGTCACATTTTTGGGTACCATGGCATTCACCAAAAATGCTGTGCCTGACTCTAACTGTCCTGCAGCTGTCACAACTATTGGTAGCATTTTGCTGTAGAGACAAAGGACCATTCACTTTCCAGTTGCTGTCATGCCCACTTATAATGACAGCAGAAATCAGCCAAGAACAGACTGAGTATTTAGGTACCACCAGCATGTTCCTCTGGATGCTTCAATGGGAGAAAGACAGAGAAAGAGAATGTCTCACAGCATTACTGGTGAACAGCTGTGTCCAGTGACTTATGCTGGGTTTATTCCAGCCTCTGCAATGGTGATCATCTTCTGGCAAGAGGGGAAAGAAACAATGGTGGCCCAATATGCTCAGCTTCTATTCAGGTTGGCCAGATAGGAGTGGAGTAATTTTGATTCTCTACTTCCCTCTAGTTCTGCATGTGCAAAACAGCTAATCATAATCTTAAGGCATGTTATTGAGCCAGGAGGAGAACAAATTAGAATGTTGACATTAGGATCCTAAAGCTGAATTTTGTGTAAAATTTTCCTATGTATGTAATTAATATGCCTCCTGGGGAAGTGCAGCTGGAAATTTCTACATGGAAAACTCTGTTCAAGACACACAGAGCTGTGATATGCTAATCTAATTCAGAATTTAAGACTGAAATATAGATAAATTGATAATTATAGCTATATAAATAACACAACTTTAATTGTGTGTGAATGTCCTAACTGGCATGTAAGATGCAGACTACTGCCAATTTTTAATTTCCAGTAGAATCAGCTACAGCTATGATTCCTACTGTGAAAATTTGTGTGTTACTGAATATGTATTTTTAATGAACCCAGTAGTCATCCAGTCAACAAAAAATCATAAGCTTAATCCTGTTTGTGGTTTGTGAAGAACTAAGTTTGGCATCCTGCTTGTTATATTAAAGGAAATAACTGAGAGTTTGGAAACATTTGTCTGTTTGCCATATCACAGTCTGGTGGTTTCTGCCTTTTTAGATAGATAATGTGGCAAAAGCCCCAATTCTGGATACCAGACCTATCTGGCTGAATGTGCCTGTCAAAGAGACTTTGAAGTGCTCAGTGTACCTCTGATTAATGCGCTCAGCACAGCACAAAGTTACTGCTAAATGGCTGCACTTTGACTTGTTTTCAGACTTCTAGTGGTATATTTTGATAATAATCAGTCCTTAGAAAGGTCTTTAATAAAAATTGGGGGAAAACATATTGTTGCATGCAAATTAGATTCCTCTTTTCATATGTCTAGTGCCATGTTGAGTTAGATAGTTTTGGAAATCCCAATAACTGCCTCTGCTTTGATTTGTGTACCTGATTTTACATATATCACCCAAAAATTAAGGAAAAAAAAAATCCAACATAGATACTGGGGAATTAATTTTTTAGCAGTAATACCTTGAATAACTTCTGTTCTTAGCAGACTTCATGGATTTGCATTATGGTGCCCTCTTAGGGAAGTCTACCACATACGGTGGCTGTTATCTAGCTCAAAAATGGTCATTCATCTCATTTCTCTGAGGCACACACCCCAGTATTCTTGAGGCTGGGATGCCTAAGGTGTGTGTGATATCTTCTGATGAGGAGAAGGAAGTTCTGGGACTGGTGCACAGGCAGGGAATGACAGTGTAACCTCAGGGACTCATCTCTATTTTGGCAGGTTGGCAGCTGGATGTGAACTAGGTTCTAGACCACCCAGCCTCTGTATTCAGAACTGTCTTTTTTCTTGCCATGTCTAAAAACCTTGGACTGTTACATCTCTTTTGCTGCTTTCTTGCTTTTGCTACTTTTCCTCACAGGAGCTGCACTTGTACTGCATTGCTTTGGCTCCATTTCTTTAAGGTTCAGTTTAATCTAAGACTACCTTATATATTCCAGGGACTCCCAAGATTATGTTCAACTTTCTATTCTACCTTCAGCTGTTGTTTTGCCAGCCCTTTTCACTTGTATTGGCATTATTTTGCCTTCTAACTGGTTTTTTTTTCCCTCATTTGGGTGTTGATTAGATTTAAAGAGAGAAATGTTACAATTAAAACATTTTTATTAGCTAGCTATTAATGAGGTTTCTTGGCTGAGTTAGTTACAGAATTTTTTATAAAGAGTCCAGATTTCAGCAGGAGAAAGGAACAGCAGCACAAATGATATATATATAGGAATAAAGTGTCAGTGCCCCATAAAAAAAGAAATACCTCCTGGAAACTAGAAGGGAAATTATGAAGCTTCAGAGTAAAGGAAATTATATTCAGATTTCCTGAAACATGGCATTTTGTCTATACTGCAGGAAGATGTGAAGTACTTCTTGACCTTAAAGTCTGCTTCTGAAGCAGCCATATAACAATGTCATCGTAAAGAGCCCTCTTCATTCACTGCTAATGACTTTCTTATCAAAATTGTGCAGTTTACCATCCAGAGGATGATTTTTGTAGTTGCTTGCACTCCTAACTGCTCTTGGGATCTAGGAATTGAGCTGCTTTTTGTGCCTTTTACATTACCACCAGTAATAAAAACCCTGCAATTCGACACAGCAAAATTCATTCCACTCTGGGAGTCCTTTGCAGTGCTGAGGCAAAAGTCTTGGTTTTTTATCAGAAAGTTGATAGGACTCTGAGGCTTAGAGGGTACTGATGTGCAAGAATGTCATACTTAAGAACTTTCTTATTTGAAAATATTCGCATTACCTTTATTTTCCTTCTGTTTATAATTTCTCAGTCATATATTTAAGATAATTGCCTTCCTTGGAAAGAAAAAAAACTGATATCGTCCTAACCAATAATCCTGCAGCCTCTGGATGAAGGAGACTTTATAGCAGAAGTCTTTACTGTGTGCTGGCTATTTTGTACCAGCTGTTTCTAATTAGGAACTGTTGCATTTTCATGCATGAACCTGTGTCCTGGATTCAGGACATTACCTGTGTTTCAGTTTCTGAAAAAGAACTTGGGAGGCAGTTATCATTTAAAAGAAATATTCTGTGAATGTACATCAAATGGATTTATTCAAATGTACATGTAAAGGTTCCTTTGGTTGTAAAGCCGCTTAGCTTCATATGGAAACTACTTTCAGCATAAGACCTCTGATGTTTCCTTGTCTGAGTGCATACTCTAAGGACTTAAAAGTTGTATAGGTGATATATGGTTGGGAATAGACAACACAGCTTGGCTCCAGGGATTAAGAAGACACCCAGCCTGGCCTACATATTTCAGTATCCACCTAGATCTAGAGAGCATTTCTTCTGACAGAATGGAAGGACAAACAACTCCCACTGCAAGAATGGAGCAGAGCTACCAAAAGAATTATTATGACTGCAGCATTGCTGGGCAATATTGCTATGTAAGATGACTTTTTTTGTTTGTTTAGGGTCTTCCCAGCATCCCATAATTCTGTGCATCATCTTTATGATTCCCATGTTCCAGGAGACACTGTAGTCTTTCAGCAATGGTGAGTTTTGCTCTCTCCTTGTTATACCTGCAATAAAATGCAGAATGTCTGCAGGGTGACCTGCCTTATAAGCAGATACAACATAGTTTGCAAACAAGGCTCACGACTTCAGCAGTTGAGGACTAATTGTTCCTAGCTTTTCTGTAAGTTGTCTGATAAACAGGAGCAGAAAAAATGCTTTAGAATTACCCAAGGCATCCAAATAAATACATTCATAACATCTTCATATGCCCAACACATTTATTGGAAGAGCTTTGCCTGACGGCTTTGGTAAGCTTCTCATTTCATGATAAAGAAATTGATGTTACTAAATGTTTGTGTTGTTTGTGTAGTTACAAATTTCAACTAGGTAAAAATTCTTGTATGTTGTCACTGGAAAATAATTCTCTCTTACATATCATGAACTTTTAATGAAGTCTAATGTAATGGAGGACATGAATGTACTTATTGTTCTCTGACCTTGCTTAATTTTTTTTTTTTTGCTTTACGCCACATCAGGAAGATAAAGATGGTATATTTTTGCACAAAGTGATTTTTATATGTGTGTATATATATATGTAGTACTTGTGAAATTTGTCCAATGGTAACTTGTAAAATTTAACAGTAAACAGTTCATTTTCTTACCTAAGCAAAACTAACATTTGGTGTGTGATGAGGAAAGATAACCTGAACTTTAGATAAAGCTTCTGTTCCATCTTCCAGTATTAAAGGTTTTCTCTATCATGGAAAAAAAAATCACTCCTATTGAAAACAAAAAGATGGATTTCACTGTGAGTGAGATCACTATTAGTTAAAGTGAATACTTCAGAAATATAATTTGGTTTTGAAAGGTGTAGTAAGAATTTTTTTCTAAGGTCTCTCCCTCTGGTTTAGTTGTGATACTGGCTGGATTTCTCTGGCTAGTTTCTGTTCGTGTTTTCTGCTAATAGATCTATCTCCTGTCATAGGTTTATATTAACTATTCTGCTGGCTGGTAAAGGTTGTGTTTGCTTTTACATACTGGGAGGTGATGGCCTGAAATGATGCCTTGGTGTAATGGGTTCCCTAAATTAGAATCAAATACCAGAGGCAGTTTTAAGTGTCTGAATCATAAAGACCTTATTCTTGTGACTACTTGAGGAGCAGAGTTGGAAAAGATAATGTGATACATATATAACACCTGTCATTTTGAGGAATGTGAAAGTGCTTTAGAAACTCATACAGGTCTAGGCTTTGGTTTGCACTCTATGAAATGCAGTTTTCTCAGGGCAGGAATTTGAAGGGAAAAATAACTGTTTAACAATGCACAGCACTGGTGCACATAATTAAACGTGAGTATTGTACTGGCTCAAATCAATATGAACAAGCCATTTTTAACCAGCTTTTTTTCTGGCTGGTTGTCCTTTTTATTGTTCCATTTTGATTTTGCAAATGCTCCGAATGAAGTGAGGATAAACCAAACAATCCTAATTCCTGAAATGAGGTAGTAAAGGACTTATTATTTTGGGCCTGTCTCAGCACTACAAGGCTTTGGAATATCCTGAGACCTATTGCCATAGTTACACATTTCTCAGTAAGGTTCAAGGAAGGTGACTGCATGCTGTGTGCCATATACATAGCATTTGGTTGATGCTGTAGAGGCTTCTGTTTATCTGTGCTGCTCATCCTCGGCCATCAGTACAGAAAAGCTTACATGCTTTTATCACTGGTTCTTAAAATCTGCTGGAGCTGAGCTAAGACATTTGCCCAGACTGTGACCTTGAGTATACAAGGACTTCTAACCCCTCTTAGACACTGCTGTTTACTTGTTCTGTTTGTGACAACCAGATAGAAAATTGCTCCATTGTACTGCTGAAGAACGGATTGGTTTCAAATTACTCTGAAAGGCAGCCAACAGAACAGCTAACACCATGGGGCCAAAATTTTAATAGCCTTCAGTCTGGCTCCCAAGTTGGTGTTCCCAGGTTTGCACTCTCAATCAATTGTAGAAAAAAGTAATTTCAGGCCCAGTTAAATGTGACTTGCCATGTACCAGCTTCAGAGAAAACTGAATATATGTATGATTGAAAGGACAGTGGAAAAAATAGACAGCATTTGAACTTCCCCTAGTGCAATTGGTTTTACTGTTCTTTTGCTTTACTCAGATTGTGTGGTCTTTTCTTTTCAAGTTACAACAGCACTGCATGCTCGTTGCAGCACTCATCACTGCCTCTTTAATGATGGGACGTGTCAAGATATAATGTAGTAATGGAGCAAACTTTGTCAGAGATTGAGTGTTCCAGAAACTTCCCTGTCTGACCATCCAGGAGCAACTCTGTCAGTCACTCTCATACCATCTGAGCTGGGACTGAAGCCCTTTCACAGCAACACAACCCACAATCACAGAGTCAGACCAGGTTTTCTCACTGGCTTGACCTCGGGGTTCCCATAGCAGAGTCTCAGACGTCAGGATCCTTTAAATAATTTAATCATGGTGCAAAAACAGAATAAGCACTTGAGCTAGTACCTCTGAGGAGGGACCCTGAACAGAGGAATTCCTGGGCTTTTGTACCCTCCCAGTCTAAGCATGAGAAAATCTGGAGGTCCTCAACTCCTGCTGTGTCTCTGAGTGTCCTGTCCCCTGGCTGGCACCACAGGTCCCTGTGCCCTTGTTGTGCAAATGTTGGTTCCAGTTTATGGCCTCTTGTCTGGCCATCTCACCACCAAAGCTCAATCCAGAGCTGGCACTGCAGCTGCTCACTAAACTACCAGCCCTGAGTGTATTCTTCAACATCAGCATGTTTCTTCCTTTTCTGCATCTGTAGTAGTATCATGGGTTGAAAACCAGGGGCTAGTGTCTCCAGGTAATCGGCCATTTACTTGAGCCAGGATTTAAATCCAGACAGTGTAGATGGGGAAAAATATTGAGTGTGTCACAAAAAACGTTGGGTGCATCACAACAAATTCAGTATCAATTGTCATAACAGCTGTTAGAATCCTTCTTCATTCTGCAGGATGCTTCAGGATTGGGACCACAGAATAACATGCCAATGAAGGAAAGGATTTGGTCCAGAGTGCAACTAGTTTAGTTTCCAGGATTTTGTGATTCCCTGACAACAGCACGATTAATTTTCTCGCCCTTTTCTGTGCATTTCAAGATTTTGCAGCCTCTTCCACTAGAAGAAGAGAAAAAGACTGAGCATAGAAGGAATTGAAAACAGCATGATTTTCAATACCATCTGTCACCTAAAATAATTTTCCTCCTGGGGATCAATACTGTCCTAATTAAGGTCATCTTAAGGACTGATGTTCTTGGCAAATTTCCTTTTATAAAGACAGCTTTCTTAAATGCACTTTTTCATGGATCTGTTTTGTCATGATTACCAGACTGTCTCACTTTCTACTATGAAAACAACTATGGAAACTCACACTTTGTGATAGAATAAGCATACAAATAAAACTAGTACACTCTACAAGCTGAACCTCTCATATAGTGAAAAAATGCCTGGAAAGTGCTGTATGTATCTTCTTTTCTTACCTTGACACACCATTGCTTATAGTGAGTCAATATCTCATGTGAGGAAATGATATTTGCTCAACATTAGGAAAAGGAAGTTGCAGTCTGATATTTTGCTGCTCCCCAGAAAATCACGTAAAAGTCATCCAGAAAAACTTTCACTGTGTTGTACAGGAGTTGTTAAATTCTCTTTGGAACAGGTTGGCTTCATGTCATGCTGTCTTGATGGTTACTGTGAAAAGAAAGACATGTTTGAAACCTTGAAGGTGGAAATCACACACTTGGCACTGTATTTCTACCCCTCATCTGTGGAAAGGGACAAATGTACTTTGCATAGAGCACAAATCTGCTCTCAGGACAGTTGGCTGCCTTTTTAAATTGCAGCATTTCAAAATGAGTTGATGCTAGTGGAGGAGGCTGCTGTACCCTGTCTTTCTCATAAAACTGAAATCAGAGGCTGCCCTCAGGAAATCTGACTGCTGTTCTCTTAAAATACACCTGAATTTTTAATTATGTGTGACATAAGGCATTTAATTTGTGAGAAATGTTCTTTGATTTGTTTTTTGGTTTTCTTCTGTAACTGTCAGTTTCTTAGGATTTATAACAAATCAGCAGGCAAACAAAGCCATTTCCTTTGTTAGAGAAAGTTTTTTTTCCATTGGAGGAAATGGACCACCAACTTACTGTAAAACGAAGAAAAAGGATATAGGGAGTAAAGTTTACCTTTGACACCTGAGTCTTTATGCTGGTGGTTTAAATGGGTGTGGTCTACATTTAATGCACCCCTAACGTATATAATGAGATGTTTCTGTACCCCTAAGTTCTATGTTGAAGGTCTTTCCATCTCTCACAGTCATGATCTTAAAGTACACAAATCAAATTAGCTTCTTCTTTCATGGGAGTGTGATGTTATTGCACAAGACAATGATTACCCTCAAATTCCCAGTGCAAAGTCTTGATTATAGCATCAGGAAACACTTCAAGTAGCCTATGAACATCTCTGCATCCCGAGTTTGGCAGGAGCTTTTTTGGCAGAGGCTGCTAGTGGCCTTACATTGGTCACTTCAGTCCTGAGCTGCTATCTGACAGATGTGCTGGAGGGAACAGCATCAGGCTGTTCATGCTCCTGGTCTCTGTGGTAGGCTTTCATCTACCAGATGTGTGATGGAACTCACAATCTCTTTAAATCAAGAGAGCCTAATAAATATAGATTAAGTGCCTCCAGTCTCTGATTAGTTTACTATATAGGGGGAAGTAGAAAACAAGCATTTTTTTAGTGATATTTAAGGTATGAAAGGACAGTTAAAAGCAAGCTTACATAAACACTAAAGATAACACTAGATAAACACTAGATAAAAAGTTGGAGCTCCTTGGAACTCTCATGGGAAGAAAAAAAAAAAGTTGGTAAGGGAAAGAAATACCCTTCCTTTTGAATATAGCTCCTTTAGTTTGCTTTTGGTGAGTCCTGCACTGCAGCTGTAAAGAATTCTATCTTCCCAGCTCCAAGATGCAATTAGTCACAGCTTGAGAGCCACACAGCACGCAGGACTGAGCCATGTTCCTGTATCCAGGACACATTAGGGGAATGCAGTTAACTCTGGTTCCCTAGACAAGTTAGAAACAATCCTGTAATTGTATCTGGAGACAGGCAGGTTGGACTGGAGTTCCCTGACCCAATTATAGTTGTAACTCTGACAAAGCTTAGCTCTCAAAGCAGGTTAATAAGCTAAAGGGACAGATTCATGTTATTTGCAGAGCGTGAAAGTTTCTTTGAAGCTGTTCCACAGCGCTTTAACCTGAAGTTCAACAGGCACTGTGCCAGTCTCTCTGTTGTATCCCATGTGAACTTTACATTGCTTTGCTTATTAGTAAAATTCAGAATACTTGATCTATTTTCATGATTCTGACAGTCTTGTGGTATAATGTAAATCATAGTCCCTTTCTTTAGCAGAGGGGCTGCTTTTTCCAATTTTTAAAAACCTTTTAAAAAATATTTTACTTTTACCAGTGAAGGCTAAACTCTCTTTTGTAACAAATAAGTTCAGTTTTTCCTGTTTACTTATAGGTTATTGCTCATTCCATTTAAATGCAGAATTGCTTGAGTCAAAGTCAAGTCTTTTGAAGATATGCCATGTTGAAGGAGAGGATCTAGGACTAAAGTGTGGAATAGATCTGTCTGTAAAAGACTCAATCACCCCTATCATAAGAAAACATTTGAGATCTGCTTCAGGAACATTTCTGTAAGTAGATATATTTACACTTAATATTTTGCTATTGAGGAGAACAGGTTTTGAATTTTTGAATTATAGGGCTCTAATGGTTCCTTAAAAGCCCTATGTCTCCTTTTGTCTTCACCATGTGAAACTTCCAGTCAGTCCTAGAATGATACCTCAGATTTCCTTTGGAAGAATTTGGGCTCCACTGGTGTTAATCAAGAGTTTTGCCATTGTCTTCAGTGTAACAATTACACATCTGAAGCTCAATAGCCTGACTTTAATGTCCCATATTTTCATGCAAAGCTTTGTGGACATGTTAATTTCACTTCAGTGAAACCACTTCTGGATTTCAATTTTTAAAAGTGTTAAATTCTTGAATGATATGGATTCATTCAATGTACTTAATAACATGCACTCATACAGTTAAAAGAAGTGAAAAGTGGGAAGACTGGAGACAAGTACTGGGGAGGTACACCTCAGTGAAAAGACTATAACTTGCACTAAAGATCTCCTAAGAACATGCTTAATTCCAGATGCTGTCATTGATACTGCACACTGCTAGTGAAAAACAAGGCTAAATGGGCCTAAAGATAAAGGCCAGCATGGTAAGAGCACTTTATGGCATGTTTTGAATGAAAACTTGGGATACTGCAGTCATGAATATGCTTATAGTTGGTCTAACTTATGGGTTGTATTCAAGCTGATATAGCTAGCTTGTGTATCAATTACAACAAAAATATAGGCTTTAGGGGACTGCCAAAACCTCTTGATACATGAACCACTCATCTGTTTTTTGGGCTAATGCACTGTAATTGATACCTGAGCCAAGTAGGTTAAAGACAAGACAGCATCTATGTACGAGATTGCACTGTTGTGTGCAGATAGCTAAACCACCAAAAAATAACTTAGGGTGATGTGGAAACAGTCCTGGAATGTTATATAGAACTCAGGGTGGGCTAACTTAAAGGACTAGGGGAAAAACTATGTGTCAGCTGAGAAAATAGCAAGCAGTGGGGAAAAAAGCAACATCCTAGCGCATAGCTGAAATCTTGCAGATCATGGTGTGCTAAGGTAAGGAACTGGGAAAAGAATACATGTTGGTTGAGAAAATGAAAAATAATAGGGAAAAAAAGTTTAAGTGGCACACGACTAAAATCTTTTGGGAAGGAATGAGGAAAAAGTAAAAAATAGAACAAAAGAGAAGCAAAGATCGAAAAGAAGAATTGTGTCTACAAGAAACAAAACCTGCGAACTAAAGAATCCTAAACTTATCAGAAATGTGCTATAGAACTATTATTGAAATGGAGGAAAGGGAATAGATGGCAGAAAGTAGGAAACACGGAAAGCCCACACAGAACAAAAGAAAACAAGATTTCCAGAACCTTGTGAATAGGATTTTCTTGTGAGTGTGCTTTTCTGCAGCACCTCAATTTTGTAACTCATTTTCTGCCTCTGTTGCTGGAGGAGCCAAAGCTTAAGCGCAGGAAAACAGGAAAGCATTCCATTGAAATCAAATCTAAATCCAGACACGAGCCTGGTTTTCAACTTACAGCCTAACTCTAAATCCCTTTAAAGTTTTCTTGTCACTTAATTGCACTACAAAGCCTTGGCAGCTTCCTCAAATCACAATTCTAAGCTGTCAAAGTAAGTAAAAATAGATATAAAACCCGTCTAGTGTCTGTCAACTTTTAGAAACCATTTTCTAGCTGCAATTATGTACCAGGCAATAAGTTTATTGTGTCAGGTTGTAAGACCCAACCGACAAATTATGCTTCATTCAACTTATTTGGGCCTTGCTTTATTAGGTGGTCTTTCTGGGACAGTAAAAGCCACCTTTATCGTACCTGGAACCAGAGTCTTTGACCTCAAATTTTACATATTGTGTGTTTGTTCGAACCAACATACAAAGAAAGATAAAACAACTAAAAATGCTCTCGCTTCACTGTTAAGAGGTAGAAATGCCCTCAATTACATGCATAGGCAGTGCAAAACTTTATAACTGGGGTAATTCCTGGGGACTTCTGGGATCTATCTATCTACCTATCTACATAGAAGATATATATATCTTCTGTATATAGCAACATGTAGCATTGTAGTAGCCTCACATCACTCTTCAGATGAGCTAATACAACCACTGGTCCTCATGAAGACGTTTTAAGGCCCCAATTATCTCTTAAGGCAGCGCATGGAATTTTGTGGCCTATGTTACCTTGCGGATGTAGTACATCCCTGTGTAACAACTACACAAAACCTCAAAGCTATTTTGTGGCATAAAATTGAAATTTTGTAGCATAAACAATGCTTAGATACTTTTCTGTTAGTTAAGGAGGGAGGATGAGAGCAGCGGATTAAAAGAAGAAAAGGTTTGGTAGTTTTGGTAAAAATGGAATTGTGATTCAGGCTGGCCACATCAATGCCACATATCTATAAAATGTGGATTCAAATCAAAGTGTTTAATCAATCATCACTGTAATTAGTGAACAGCAGAGTGGACTAATTCAGCTTTCACGTACACTGTACCAACAGTACTCAACTGACATTACTTCTGCTTTGGACTGCTGCTATGGGACTCGCACTATGGCATTTACCCATACCTAACATAAAGTGTTCTTGCACCACAGAACAGTCAGTAATCTTAAAATCATATTTTAGCAGTTTGCTGAGAATGGACATGCTGAGCATGTGTGCTCATAAAGAGCACAGATCTGATTATTATAGTAGGAGGAGAGCACACTCCAGTTGGATTTCTTGCTGAGTTATTTTTAAAGGGTAATTTTTTGAACATGGAGAAATGCAGTGCTGAAAATAAAAATTTATATATAAAATCTTAATGTTTTCACAGAAATAGTGGGTTTCTTCCCTATGTGCTTTTGGAAAGAAATATTTACAGGTACTTATATGGGTTGTGTGTTGCTATGGAAATGTCAGGGAGGAGTAAACAAAGAGGAACAATTCTGTTTATAAAGAAAACAGAAAACAGGTGCAAGGAAGAAAATATAATAATCCCCATTTTACAGCTGAAAAATTTGAACACAACAAAGATAAAGAGCCCAACTCTCATGGAAAACTATCAACCCTTTTAGGTTCACCTGTCATTTAGCCATTGTTCTGCCTGCAGGGTATTCACAGAACACCAACAAATCATTACGCTCCCCTCACACTCTACCTTTTACCTGCCTCTGCATTCAGATGCAAACCTTCATCATAGCTGTCAAAACTGTATTTTGTAAAAAGACCCAAGTCACCCCACCACCCCAGCTTCTAAAGAAATATTGGCAAGGTCCAGTGATCAATAAGAGAGTTCGGAACAGAAATAAAAGAATAGGCACTGCCAGCAATGAGACATTGCTTTCTGTCCCACGGAATGTCACAGCGTGGATGTGGGCCCTCTATTCCTAACGTGTCACAGTAACTTTGCAGTCTGATCATTTATTTTTGTTTCAGAACTGACGTTGGAGGAAGTGGATGGGTCATTCAGTAGTCTGTTCAGATTTGACAGTAAATTCTGCACTCTCTGATTGTGAAGGGTGAGGGTCAGAAACATCTCCAAGCCACCAAGAAGAGGTTATAACTGAAAACAGGTTCAAATTTGAATATGCAAAAAATCTTAGTGACTACAGCCTTCCCACTCCTTCCTTCTGTTGGGAATTTCTGATCCTTGTGCCCTGCAACTGATTAAGCCTGGATTCAAGCTGTTGTTCAGGGTCGGCAGAAGCTGGCACAGAGACAGCTAAGAAATGCACCAGGAGAAGTGAGTGGAGGAGATACAGGAGAAAGTGACCAGCTGCATTACGTGTGCAAGAAATCAAGTACTTAAAGTACTGAAAGATAGTTTGATCCCACAGTTCTTTGTTAGAGCAAGGAGCCTGAAAAATAAAATCCCACAAAAAGCCATCTCTGTTAGAATCCAGTCCCAGCAGGTAAAAAAGAAATTTTTTCCTCAAGAATAGAGTAAAAGGAACAGAAATTATTCCTCAAGAACAGAGTAGAAGAGGACCTTCTGCACATGCTTTTTTCAGATGCTTTGCCAGACAGCCTATATTGAGACAAGACAGTCAACCAGCACCTGAAATTCTTGGATCTCAGCTGTGAGCTCCATTATTCTCTACATGTTGTATATTATTTTGTAATAAATCTTTTCTTTTTCTTGAGCTTCACTCTGTCTTGGTATGTCTTTCTGACTAGAATTGTGTTCATCTTAGGTGAAAGAAGATGGAATAAGCACCTAGTGAAAGGAATTGCCCAGAAAATGAAGCCAGATATCATTTCGATAACCCAGACTGTGCCACAGATTCAGCCTGGACCGAGACCAAAAGAATACTTAGAGCCTTTTTCACCTGAAACTTGAGGCATGTGTGGCTTTTTTACATATTCAGTAAGGAGTGCTTCACAGAAAAATGTCAGTGATCATATGTGAAGTCTAGGAAGTTGGAGTTGGTAAAGGTTTTTGCTTTTCTCCCAGAACTTGTTGAGTGACATACTTCCCTAATGTATTGGCTTGCCTCAGAGGCCTGTCTTGCATCTTTTGCTACACTTGTGGATAGAAATCCACAGTACTGTCATATTGCCTGTTCCAGTTCTGCCCCTACTGAAATCAGAAATCACTATTGCCTCCTGTCTAAGTCATAGAACTATCTATAGGCTTACTTTTAGTCACAGTTACCTATAACATTTCCATCCATCCTTAGTGCCGCTCCATGCTCATCTCATCTGGAAAAATCCTGCACTTGTTAAATCATGTCTCTCACTCTTTACTGATCTGTCAACCAATACAAGACCTGAAGGAATCAGTACTATCATCTGATGTTCAAGGCTCCTCCTGTCTGCTTCAAGACCCTGCTTCAGGAATGTTGGCTCTAACTTGGTAGGCTAAAGTAACAGTAATCATATATAAGGAAAATGAGGACTTTAAGAGCAGCAACGGAGGAATGTAAGTATCTTGAAAGTAGGGGAAAGACCATGATAGGGCTTGAGTTGTGAAGATTGTCAGAGTTTCATGAGCTGAGCATGTGTACAGGGTCATCTAAGGAACTTTAGGCTTCTAAATGTAAATGACAGCATAAAATAAATGCCAAATGTCTGATAGGAGTACATGAGCATGGAGGCAAACAAAGTTTAGATGCCAGCACAACTGGAGATGTGTAACAGGGTTAAATCTCACTTGAGATGATNCAGATGCCAGCAAGCCAGAGATGTGTAACAGGGTTAAATCTCACTTGAGATGAAAAACCTGTAATGCCCCCAAGAAATTAATCTCTCTCCTGAATTCCAATCCTTCATCTTCTACAGCTGCAGCCTAACCCTACTTCAATGCCATCTATAGACTGTAAGGCCTCTCAAACAAGCTGCTATAGCTGATAATTTCTAACAAATGCTAGTCTAAGGCTGTTACTTAAAGCTGCTGCTTACATGATATGTTTTTCCAGTGTCGTCCTTGAAAAAAATATTATTTCAGCAATAGAATGTGTCTGTACAGCAAGGTGTAGCCTGTTAAATTTTCTGATTCTGATAAAAAAAAATTATCCTTGGAACTGTCGTAACCTTGTTGTCTTGGCTGTAATTGAGCCTGTCTGTTCTGTTGTGGGGAGGCAGGAGGAGGCAGCTCAGGCTTGCAGCAGCGTGGCTTCTGAGCTTGTTTGAGTGATGTGCAGGCAGCAGGTGTGCATGTCTGCCTACACCTGAATAACTAGTCTAGCATCACTGAAAGAAAGGCTGTAAGGCTTTGAAGAATAAATCGTGAAGGTGGGTCTGATTCCTAATTCAAAATCTACTCTAATTTTCTCCATGTGCAAAATTCAGATTCTTAGCTCCAAATACTCCATAATACTCAAGTTAATAATGGGGGCTGAAGTTTACACACTTGCTCTAAGAATACTGTGATTTAAAATCCAGTGGGAAAATTTCAGGATATTTATAATTCTTTTTTAAACTCTGGTGTGTGTTATGCCTTCTGGTTATTACAAGATAGAGAAGAAAACAATGAAAAATAAAAATGATGAATAATACCTTGAAAATAATTTTAAAGTATTCTAGAATGTAAACAAAAAAAAAAAAAAAGAAAAAAAAAGAAAAATCAATATTTTATTACATTTCATAGACAATACAAACAACATGCTGTTCAGTACTTCAGCTACATACAGAATTTTCCAGGTTCTGGCAATCATAGAATTTAAGAAGAAATACTGTCTTGTGATACTTTTTCCTTTCAAGATTGTTGGTAAAATACAGGGACGGGTCCAACATCTCCGATTTACTCACATTGCTAGGAACTGTAATGTGAATCAACTGCTTGAACAACTAGTGCTGCAATCACTATAGCAGATGATAGAAAATGGACTAATCTTGGAAGTGTATCTGTGTGTCTCCACATCTGGATGGGGCAGTCAGAATGCAACTCAGTTAGGCCAAAGAGGGGAGATGGCTCATCTCATATTTGTTGATTTGTTGCAGGAAGAAGGTATTCTAGGTATCATGTTTACTTTAGTTTTGAGCAAAACAGAGGATCTTGACAGTTAAGAATCTTTGATGTGGGTTTGGAGTTTGTGTAAAATGTCAGTAAATTGGTAAGAGCCACTAGACATATCAGTTCTAGTGACTATTGCTTTCCTATTGGAAAGGTATCTGTGTGAATTTAAATGCTTTGTTTGGAGAAATGGTATACGCTGCTTTGCACTATGACTAAACAGAGATGTGGCTTCTTTGGAAAATCTTACCTGGGCTTAGTTCTACTCTCTAAGGGAAAACCCAGATAGAATAGGAGGTTTTTTGCTAACTCTGGGTACCAAGGTCTGCTAAGGAATATCCAGGCACAGGCATGCCAGGGGAATTTTTGCACAAGAAAACTTGAGGACAGATCTGCTATGCTTATATTCAAAGGAAAAGAAGTCAGGTACAGGAGTCTACTTTGACTTTAGAACTGAGGAAATATGATCAAGGTGACAAACTGAAGTAAAAAAAAAATATATGGTCATGGCTGCTTAAAGTTAAAAAAACTCCTCTTCATCCACCTCCTTCTCTTTGTTATCATTCATCTGTGACATAAAAGCAAAGACTGCCAGTTAAAGGAAGCATCTCTGTAAAAGCAGGGGTACTCATACAGATATGAGTACTTTCTTTTCTACACCAAAGGATAATTGAACCCAGTTCTAAAACTAAAACAGATAGCAGGGAAATAAATATTTTACTTAGATATTTGCTGACAGGAGAGAAAAGACTTCTTTTTAGCATTAGCCCAGTAGAGGGAACTTGAAAGGTTAAATAAACAAATTCCTGAGAGGTAACAGTGTGATAGGGGTCTAGAGAGAGGATAGCAACATGAAGCTACAATATTCTCAGCAGTGCTGTTATAGAGCATTTGCTGTGCTAACATCACCTTATACTATAAATTGATGTATCTTTTACTTTATTTTACTAGACATTATAGTTTGTGTTGTATGCTTCTACTATGTTTTCCTATTGTGTATTATAATAAGATACATAATTCTGCCACAACAAAAGCAGATGCAATAAAGCTTGACTGATTGATGCTGCTTGTATATTTTAAACTGTCATTTGAAATCAGTCTGAATTTCCAAGTTGACAGTAAATGAATATTGATACAAAAACTATTCATGTAACACAAAGCTTTTTTCTCTATTCTAGTAGTGTTTTCTTACTTGACTGGCTGGGTTTGAGATGTCTTTTAACGTATCTAACATGGAGAATAGGAGTAAACATATTCTTAGTTCTGAAAGTTGCATGATTCAATGATTCTGATTGATTAAAAACAGAACAAGTATTCTTTGGAAGTTAGATCTTTTTGCTGTTTCTTTTTGTCCTTTTGATATCCAATGCCACATGTAAATTCTGCCTGACTAGAGAAGACAGAAAGTTTCTGGAAAATAAATACTTTATTCTCTTTTGCCATCTGTGAGAGAGAGGCATGGATTCTACTGAGTTTTGAAAAGTGCCTGTGTCAGGGTGGGACATAGATCTTTTCCTGTTAATAGCAACTGCCTGCTTTGGAACTCCTCTGCTCCTCTTCCTTTCCTGCCCATGTTGAACCTTTCATCAGTTGAGTGCTGAATGAGTAAAATGACTGAAATAAATAGTACTCCATGATGTACCAGATTTCAGGTTGTTAGGAAAAAGTAGACTGGAGATACAGATAATATTCTTTAAAAGCCTGCTAAGTCATTGCTAACGCTGCTGTGCCATCAATCAGTGACAGACCTATGAATAAAAAGATTGGCTATTCCTGAAAATATTCAGTTACTGCTTCAGCTAATATATAAAAAACTAGCGCAGTTGTAACAGTTCTTCATCCATTACTTGAGTGAAATGCATTTCATTTCTCCCTTCTAAATTAGAAATTCACGAAGAAGTTTCAGGAAAATATTGCATATTTGACAAGAAAAATTGCATAAGATGCTTTCAAGAAGAATAGTTGAAGATCCACAGAACATTGCATCCACTTTTGGAGACCTTTTGAGCACTTCTAGGTAGCATATCTTGTCCATGTCTCAATTTCTTATCAGATAGAGGCTCACCTGGGTGCCAGTCTCACACCTTTTGCAGGAAAATCAGACTTTGATTGAACACATGCCTGTGATACCTTTATAAACTGTATTTTCCCATTAGGGCTTCAACCTGCGTTACTGGACTAACAAAACATGTTATGCCTCAGTTGCTTATTTAAGCAGTTAAAGAGATAGAGAGAATTTGATCATGTTTTATCTTCCCAAAAGTTACGATTTTGCTCAAGGACCAAGAGGAATAGCAAGAGAAGCTCAATAACCTTACCCAGATGTTTGCTTAAAAATGACAGAAAGAGGAAAGAGTTTAAAACTGATGAAATCATAGTCCAGAGGTCAAACAATTGAAGAAAATATAGTTCATTTCTGGCACCTGAAATGGAAGGACTGGGAGACTGTATTCTGATGATGGTGACCATAACATGTCAGAAGGTGTCCGATCTTGATTTTCTTAGTTAGCTTCTTTCATGGTTGATAGCAAGAAGAGATTCCTAAATAAGTATTAAAATGAATGCTCATACTTCGATTCTTATAAGCTATTTGAAAATTATGTTGAAAGATGGAAATTCTAGATAATGTGAAGTTCCACACTTGTCTCACTGAAAAAAAACCCAAAACAAACCAAACCAAAGAAGAACCAGAACAAGAAGGTTATAAATTTCCTTTAAGCATGATATGATATCAAAGGCACACTCATCTAGTAAAATATTTTTATTGGAGAGAAGCAGTCATTAATAACTTCATAAATTTTAATGGGACAATTACACACTGGTCAATAATGCTACATGTAATGATTTCTCTTTCACCAACACTTTAGTGTTGTCAGTTGACCTTTAATAGAGATTCAGTGATATAAAACAGCTCTCCCATAGAATCCAAAGTAATGACATTGGGCCTTCTAAACACTCAAATGACATCCTCAAGTTCAGTTAAATAAAAATGATCCTGAATTATCTAGGATCATGTAAATAGCGGAAGATTTTTTTGCCTACCAAAACCCTAGCTGTTTTCTGTGATTGGCAGTTTCCAGATTCAGTACTGTCCTTATTAATTATCCTCAGGTTTTCTTGTAGCAAAATGGAGCCAAGAAAACATTTGAAGTTTCAACAGTGCCCCTGATTGCCATGGTAGGAATAATAGACCTGAAAGTTAGATCAAGATATCAAGATAGAGATTTACAAACTCGATTTTTTACACTGAAGTGAAGAAGCTAATGCGAAGACTGATAAGTGTGGGGGCAAGGACGTGGGCTGCATTTTAATGTTCCTTATCTCATTTACTGTGCTGCCCTAAAGTTGCCAAGCTAAATTCTTGACCAAGTTACATATGGTTTATTTCACATTATAGGGAACATTAAGCTGCAAAACTACCTCAGTATAGGATATCCCCCTCATGCAAGGTGGTCTCTATATGCCTATACCCTGAAGTGAACTCCAGCTCACTCCCCAATTCACGTTAAAAGTGTGAAACTGCATTTTTGCGGCTCAGTTTGTGCAACTGATGGCAAACATAGCTTGCTTTGCATATAATGATACACTTTTGAGTAGCCTGGAACTGTCTAAATGCTGGGTTGCTCTGTATCATGTTGTCTCCTTCTTAACTTTTGCTTCATGATTTACCTTTTGGAGTACCAAAGAGGCCAGAACTGCACGAGACTGTCTCCCATTGACAGGCAGCAGGACCTGTTATGATAACTTGAGATATCTGCAGAAATTGTTAGCAGATCTGTAGAGATCTTCAGAAACCATCTCCAGAATATGTGATGGTTTTACAATATTGCAACTGAGTGAATGACAGACACATGTCAGACTGCAGGGTTCTGAACTGTATTTGCACTATTTGGATTACTTCTTCCTTGGGATGCTAACAAAGACTTTGATACATTGGAGAAATGGCTTTGAGAAAAGAAAATGGTTATACACATAGGTCAAGTAATGTTTTTTACCATCTGTGGTACATTTAATTATAAAACCTACAATAGAAAGTAGAAGCAGATCTATAGAGGGAATAATTTTCCTGGTGTCCACACAGTCTGTGTCACTCTGGACTAGTTTTTGTCTGAATCATAGACTGAACATCTTCATCAGTAGCAGTGCTTTAGATGCTTTGCTTCTACTCGTCTTCTGCTTTATCTTCATTGTGGAGGAATCTCATCTGGAAAGATTCTGTGATCCCACAAGTATGACAAGTTGGAGTTAATGGAGAGAATTGCTTCAAAATTACTGATTAACATGCGTCTGAGATCATAAGAAAAGTAGACATGATCCCATTAACTTCTTGAATAACTACAGGATAGTTGAATTCAAATCAAAGCCAAAAAATCTGTGGACATTGAGTTAGTGTTAAATATTGTTCCTTTTGACAGAATAAAAACTACGAAATGATTTTTTTTAAAGATCAAGGACTTAGGGGATTGAACCAAGTGTTTTTGCAATAAAATGTTTACTAGCTACAATTCTGCATATATTTTACTTAGCAACCAAATGTGAGGACATTACATGAGGTGTTGACTGAGTGCATACTCTATATTATGAGAAATATTTATGCAAATTAAACTTTCAGATTTCTTCTTTAAAGGAAAAAAACCTTTTACTTTGGAATAAATAATACTCCACAACTTGATATCACATTATTATGATCATTATTATGCATAATGTTTTGTTAACACTGCTTTTGCTACAGCACACACATCTAAAGGAAATACTTGTGCTCAGAGTTGTGGAGACAGTGCCAAGATTAATCGTAAGATGTTCTTCAAGTGTAGTGGGCTTTTCTGACTTGACTCAAGTCCCTAATCAGAACTCACACTTTCTCTCCACTTTAGGCACATTTAATTTCATATTGGAAAAAGATGAAAATTCCCCCTCTCATTATCTCCTGGCTGCTAACAGGTGGAAGATTGGTGATTCCTCTTATTTTAAAAAATGTCTTCACTCAAACTGCTAGGCATGGGGAAGTTTGGTGCCAAAAGGACCAGGAATATACCTATGAGGTTCTAGTCAGCAGAGCCTACATTGCTATATAAATTAGCAGGTTTCAGTGGCACCAGTCAAGTTAGGCCAACGTGCTTCAACTGAGCATCCACAATGGATGAAACATTGTGTGCTTTGTACTGGGATTATCTGATGTGAAATCTTTGTTGCTCTTTGACTTTTTTGCTCATAGTAGCACATGAGCCCATTGAAATCTTTTGCAACAGTGAGTTTTTAGAAGGTTTATAGGTGAACTATTCTAAATCATGCAGACTGGTTTCTCCCTATAGTGGGGAAAAGACACTATGATGTAAAATATACCCCCTCATGATGAAAAGATGCTAAAGCTCAGAATATTCTGGATTTTTAGAGTGCAATGAATAAAAAGAATGCATAGAAATGAAGGTTTCTGTAAAAGCAGAGGCTATAACACCAGCTAAAAGCTGTAAACAAATATTAAGCACATTTTGCTAGAAATATTTTAATATTTCTAGTTACAGGTACACTATACTATAGAGCATAACACTGCTGTGAATTTACATTGGCTTTTGCAATCTTTGAAGAATGATATTACATATGAGCTGGGACAGAGAGCTAGTGGCTGTTGTATTTTTGTATACTTCTTACACTTTTGGCTTAATCAAGAGACATTGATATCATACATCCTAGTGTTCTATAGAGAATTAAAATGGTTTTGCTCAGAAACCACAGGATCCTGTAATAATAAGTCTGGTTGGTTCTGAAGGAAGAATTTGCTTTTTACTGACTCATGGTTAGTGACTGAAACTATGTTAGGGTTGTGCTGCGAGAAAGAGATCAAATTGATCAACATAATGTCTTTCAAGATTCTGCTTAGACATTATATGTCCTTACTTTTCTGTTGACTTGGGAAAGAAATAATACTGTACAAGCCTTTACTGGATCTGTCTCTGTTTGCCAAAAATGGCTTACTTGGATTTATCTTTTTCTGATGTTTCTTATGCTAACTTCCATCCTGCTATCATAGCCAGCTTTCCTCTTTGGAGACATGCTACCCAATTATATGATAAATTCCTCAAAGCTGTGAAACTAATCTCTGCCAGAGGACAATGAGTTGCAATTTTCATCATCCTTCAAGAAGTATTAGTGACAGTATTTCAGTTTCCCCATTGTTTATTATTAAAATAATTCTCATGTATTTACAGAGAGGCTGGATACAAATGCTATGGCTTGGCCAGTCTTCCAAAGTAATTTCTGACTTTGACATGTCACTTAAAACCCAGGGAAAGGATTAGGCCTCTAAAACACTTTCCTCTTGTAATTTGACTGGACTGAAGTAAAATATTTGTGAAGTATCTGAATGTTGTTGATAGAAACTGCCTCTTTCTAGTTCATTACTCATTTAGCCACAGTTTAAGTAATTTCGTTTTGGGCCTTTGGTTATGTGCTTCCTGGGTGATTTGGCTAACAAATTCTAATGTTTTATTTTTTTTTTATGAAATTGAAGTCCTTTAGAATAAATGGTTTTTCTATTTAATATGATGGAAAACAAAACCAAAATCAATTCCCTAAGACCAAATTACACCCCTACACCCGCCCCAACTTGCAAACCCCATAGAGGAATCATTCTGTTATTTCAGGAGTCATACTATGGAGCATCCTATATAGCCCTGGAACAGATGTGCTGAGTAGGATTAATCTTAGTGATTCCCAGTCTTTCCAACTTCTTCCACCCCTACTTTGCAAGATAGAGGCTTGTTTGGTTACAATGACTGTAGCAAGATTATTTAAGATGTCAGCTGATCTTCCTTACTAAGAAACCTGTCTTGGATTGGCTTAGAAAAACTGTCATGGCCCTTCAAAACGTAATATTGGGAATCTATGAGTATGAAAGGAAATTACAACTTGGATGTATGTCAGAGTCTGCCGAGGTCTAGATTTTCAAATGCAGGTGTCATAGAGAAGACATCTATGGCTTTTATTGTGTCTGGTTTTTTGTTTCTTGGGTGTTGCTCTCAGTTTTCTAGCTCGTGAATGTTTGGACTTTGCAGTCCAGGTTTCTCATGCAGCCTCAAGAAAACAATGTATATTTTTAGATTGTTTTTCATTTTTCTCCTCTGGGAGGAGAAATGTGATTGATGGTGGTATTCATCATCCAGGTCAAAGAGGTGGCAACCTCAGTGACCAATCTCTTGGCCTCTGTACAAACTGTATATATAGAGTCAGATTTTGAATAGAGGAGGATGAAGATAGAATAAAGATGGATTAGCTTTCCCTTCACCTGCTGCTGCCTGCCTCGTTCCTTCTGTGGGTCCGATCCTGCTACATATGGTGACGCGAGTGTGTGCAAACACAACAACTTGGGTTCTTTTTCCCTTGGTGTTTGTGATTTTGGGGTTTTTTTTGTGTATTTTGGGGTTTTTGGGGGTGCTAGTGAGGTGTGGGACACTGAGTTGGTATGCTGTTATTTACTTATTCTCTGATATCCTAAAAAAAGTTGCTGTAGCCAAATTTGGAGTCAGCTCCCCAGATCTGGGTGTTGAAGATTTCTGTGAATCACATTGGCAGCTCCTGCCAGGTACTCATCAGTAATTTACTTCATAAAGTATATATAAGGCATAATTAAAATCTTGTCAAGTTATTTCCTTTCTGTGTAGCCTAGAGGAGAAATTAAGCAGTTAAAAATGAAGACTAGAAAGTACAGCTACCACATAGGAGGCATATGTCCAGCTTTTATATACTGAGTTGTTTACAGCTGGAAAAGGAACCTGACAGTTCCCTGACCACACTAGCAGTGGTTTTCTTACTTTCTGATGGGTTTGCTATTCAGTCTTTTACAGAAGGTGGAAATGCCTCCGGGAGAACCATTTACTAGTTAGATGACACGGCTGAGTGACTAGTACAAGCCACTTTTTTTCTTTTTTTAATGAGGTTAGTAATTAACTCAGGATGAAGGCTCACAACTGTATTAAAGATTTAGAGGTCTTCCCCCCTCCAGTTCAGCATGAAGTGTGCAACTCTTTCTGAGGACCTACAACATCTAGTTTTCTGAGGGACTTCTACAGGGAAAGTGGGTATACTTGAAACAGGTCTGGAAATCACGGAATTTCTCTGAAATTGTCATCAAAGTATTTCCCTCTGAAAATGGTGTAGGAATTAGTCCTTTTATGTAAGTGACAGCAGACTGTTCCTGGCTGCAGCACTCAGTCTTGGCTGTAGGTCTTATTGTCCCAAAAGAAGGCCCAATCAACTGGCCACTGTCAGCCCTCAGCTATGTTGATCCTGTGCCAGTTTGCATTAGGTTTTTATATTTACTAGTGGTGAGAAAGAGAAAGCACTAGACAGTATCGCAGTCAATACAATCAGTCACATGGAATTCAAAAATTTATGCTTAAATTCCTATTTCAGAGGCTGTTTATACATTTTATATTCTATAGTTGCTAGATAAGCATACAGCACAGGGTCAGAACTCAGGTATTTGTCCAAATTTAAAGCAGTTGGCTCATATGTATATTTCTGGTCTACCTTAATGAAATTTTAACTCTCTTCTATAAAAATGTCCTACACTAACAGAAAGAAAAAATTTTTCCCTGGGTCTCTTGGTTCCCAAATGTCTACAGTTCACAGTAGCTAGATGACAGATACCTTGCTAGGGGAAAGATGCGATTAAATCTCACTAGAGATCCAGTTCAAGGTAACAGTGTATGTGGAGGTTTTTACATTTTGGATGAGGCTGTAAACAGCATTTCCCTTCTCTACCATAATTTTTGGATGCCTATACTAATTATCATGTACTCCTTTTATATACTTCTTAATTTGAGCACTTTGATTCATTCTGACTTTAAAATTTATTCTATTTCTCACGTTTTGGTGTTGACTTTTCATAATGTACGTCAGAACTTAAGAAACACTAAAGAATTAAAGACAGATTGCAATGAAATGTGTTTACAAGGAAGGAACATGAAGTGGTTTTCTGAGAAACAGTTTATTTGTGAGTTATTTGCTCGTCCTTGATTTTTGTCTGCCTCAAGTATTGCATTATGCATTTTATGCCTTTGAATGTAGGGTGCTGGGAACAGCTGTGTGCATGTGTATGAACACATCTTCAAATCAGAGTCATACTCTGTAGAAACCAAGATGACAAAAATTTATAAAACATCCTGTCTGATTCAGAGTGGATGACAACAGCTTTTTGACAGTGCCCAAGAGAAGTTAACAAGTGTTAAGTGCAGAAAGATACTTGTGTTTGATAGAATATATTTTGGTTTTGCTATGTATAACTCACACTGCCTCATTCAGTGCTAGGTGTCAAAATACATATTTTAAGTCTTCAATCTTTAAAGTATGTAGCACAAACCATTTGTTACTCTTCTCTAAAATAAATTGTTTGGAAATTACTAGTAACAAAAATAAAGTCCAAGTGTTTATTGTAAAGTGTAGGGTTAAAATTTACTTTGGAAATATTTTGCTCCCATGATATTTTAACTGGCCAGACAATGGCTTCCACTGATATTTACCATTGTTATGGTAATAATACTTATCAGAATGTTGCCAAAGCTGTGGCTGTGTAAGTATTTCCTAGGAAATGACATGAGGGAGGATTTTGTTGAGGCTTTGGTCTGTAGAATGCATGAAGCTCATAAATCGGAAGCACGATGTTCTTTCATACTACTGTTGAAGCAACAGTGAACCAGTGAAATTCAAGACCTGCTCCAACGGGAACAGTTTCCATTTTAATCTCCTATACATGTTAATTCGTGCTTGGAAAAAACTTCACACTAATAATTTAGATTAGATTTAGATTTAGATTTAAGGAAAGTAAAAAAAAAAATCTACCTAGCAATTTATTGTTGGTCAGTGAGTGCACAATACAAACACAATTTAATTTTGGGGCAAGCACCAGTTCCTGCAAAATTCCAAAGGGTATGGATAGCCCTTGGGCTATCATTAAGCTGGTCTCTTGGTCACATTAATGAACTATAGAGATCTGTCTTTCAGTAGCATATATTTTTAAACAAGCCAGGATTCAGTACTCTGATACCCTCAAGATACACTTTTATCCATTTTGAATGAAAAATATGATCACAATTAGACAGAGGCCATAATAAAAATGAAATCTAAATAAAACTTTTTGAAATAATTTCCAAAAAAAAATCTCCACATGGTATTGAATGTACTTCTCGTAGGATCTGGAAAATAAACATTATTGTGGTTTCATTATTATATTAACTACTTGTTATTTACCAAAATAGGATCATCATGCTATTTATTTCAGACCTGGTACAGATGTGTAATATCAGCAGTTAACATTAGTCACACCAAAAAACCACAGTACCCATACAGGTTTTTACCCTGAAAACACTGCTATTGTCTAGCAATTTTTATTCTAGAAAGCTGCCCAAATTCTAAAGGGTGGTTTTGAGGCATCTTAGCACTTTTCAGAAACAATGAGTCATAGAATCATAGAATGGTTTGAGTTGGAAGGGACCTTAAAGCTCGTCTAGTTCCAGCCTGTTGTCATAGGCATCAGATCAGATTGCTTAGAGCTCCATCCAACCTGGCCTTCAACACTTCCAGGGAAGGGGCATCTGGGCAACTTGTTCCAGTGTCTGACAACTCTCACAGTAAACAGTTTCCTCCTAACATCTAAACTTGATCTTCCTGCCAAGGAGAATGTCAAAATACTGTACAGCTGCTCAACATGATGTAGAGAAGTAGAGGCAGAATACAGCAGCCTGAATATTGTGCCCGTAGTGCTACTGCTACACAAAATATTGCCACTTATAAAGACCATGTCTCTCCCTGTCTCCTGTTTCGGTTTGGATTAGCAGTAAACTTCTAAGTGGATAACGAAAGAAAGACAAAAGAAGGATTAGGAAAGAGGAGTAAAAGGCAAAGAGTATTTGCGCAGTTTAGTTGTCAGAACGTCTGAACTACAGGTTTAGATCTAATTACAAACCAAGTGGAATAGGCTATCAGGCTTATTAACTATAAATGCATGCTGTTGTAATTGGATTCTTATTTAGATATTAAAAACATGTTTCTAGAACTATTGTTCTTCCTGAAAAAGGAAGGTTCTGGTTTAGGAGAGTAATCCTAGGAGAGAGTTCAGTCTTGAAAACCTTAAAGAGATTTAGTTTCTTTATTACATCTGAGTGATGAGATAATTTTTTTTGAATTTCCACTTCCTGATGATGGTTTGAAATTCAGCTTGTTGAATGCTTTGAATACTGCTGCTGGGTACCTAATTTTCTAGGTGTTTAAAAATTAAACATAGCAGAACTAGTGGCTCTTTCATAAATTTATCCCTATATGCTCCTAAGAAGTACTGCTGTTCCACATTAACTAAAAGCCAGTTATAAATACTTTTGAAAGAAATGCCTGACTTCTGCCTGTACTTCTATTTTTTTCCTTCAATAGCACATTAGGTTTGTGAATACCAGTTAGAATTCATCTCACCATGTATTTTTAATATCAACTTCAAGTTTTTCACTGAAGCCAGAGTTACAAGTGTATATTTCAAGATTATACATAAAGCAAGCAATCTACATATATAAATGACTCACCTGGCTATTTGAATGACTTCTCAGTTTCTGAACAATTCCCGTCTCTAGCCCATTTCTTTAAATGGTTTTGAACTGGTCTGGCTTAGAACTTTTCATTTATGCTTTTACTTTTTCATTGTGTATTTGTGGAACAAATTACATTGGTGCTTTTTCCTGGAAATGTGCTATCTCCAGAGATTAGGGGACTGTAGTTATATTTGCACTTGCAGCCATTTCTTTCCCTGTCTGCTAGATATTTTCATAACTGATACAAAGACTTGGTGACTAGTCTAATTCAATATAAACACATAGAGAAATTCAAGGATATCTAAGACCAAATAGGATATTTAAAGTTGGGAGGATTGACTGAAAAAAAGAGAAAACACTTAATCCATAAGTACAAAAAACCCCACAGAACATGTGTTTGAGTTGCTTGCAATGAGAAAGGAATATGGGCCCTTGGCCCTATTCAGACTTTTCTGTTTATTTGTTTAGTTTCCTTGTGAGTGTTTGTTTTCTGGGTAGTGTCCTCTTCCTACAGGTGAGAGACTGGCCTGCCATGTTTGAAGTCAAATGCCTTCATAATGTTTCCTTGTAGTCTTGTTTTATTATTTTTTTTTATAATTATTTACTGCATGGCTTTGCTTATGAAGAAAAAACTGTCTTCAGACAAAGGTTTCTTCAGCTGCAGCATATTTTGCTTGGCACAGTGGGACTGTCATGGCGTTATCATGGTATCTCACAATTACATTGTCATTTCACTCTGAACAGAGCCCAGTTTGGAGGAGTTACAAATACATTTCATTACTGCTAATACTTCTTTAAATTTTTGGAATTCAGAAGGATCTCAGGGCAAATAGGCCATTTTTGCCATAGCAAACAATTATCAGGAAATCTTAAAGAGTGTTGTTCTTGTGATGGTCTTAGATACAGGATAAAGCACACATTTAGCAGTGGTGGCTAATTTATTGATCTGAATTATATCCCATAAAAAGAACTAGGGAAAAAAAAAAGTGAATGACTCTGTTACTTTGGCTCTTATTTTCTTTTATCAAGATAAAACTCCACAAACAATCTTCTGAGACACTGTTCACACTATTGTAATTTGTTTTTAGTGAAAGGCAGTGGAAGAATACATTTCTGCCTACACTTTGTTTGATTCTGCTAAGCTGTGGTCTGAAAAGGACTATGGTTCCTCATGGGCCACTGTGTGTACGGAATTTTGCACTAGACTGCTTGGACTGATATATCTGCATGGCTGCTCATGATCTTTTGTTTGGTTAATCAGACAGTTAGTGATTCACAGTCCTCTAAAACTAAACTTCCATGGATTTTTTATGATACCATGGTTAAATCTTTTCTTTCTATTTCATGTTACAGTGTCTCTATTTTTTTATTGCCTCCCATTGCTTTTCTTCATCTACTCTAAAATCCCTACCTTTTCTGTAACATGATAAGAAGCTGGTCTTGCTGTTACCTTCACCGTAAGTGTTGTAGGACAGCAGGAAAAAACATCACCACTATAGATAAAAATCCTAAAATGTATACTGTGATCATTCCTCTTCCTTTAGGAGATACAGAACCTATTAGACCATCTTTCTAAACTGGTGAGAAAAAGAAAAGTTAGAGATTAAAGAAAAATTGTACGAGATATTAAAAATATACAGACTCCTGAATCAGAAAGAAACAGGAAATCACTGAAGGAGAAAATAGAGCTTCTAAAAATGAATGGAAAAAAATATATTGATGCCATAGGGCGATATTGCTAAAAGTGAAATTAATTCTAGGGAAGATGCCAGTAACATACACCACTTCATGAGAAGAATGAATAATCTTGGAAAACATAATGATTTCCTGGAACAAGTGACCAGTAAATTAAGAAAAATAATAAGACTGATAAGACTACGAACAGATGGGAGATAGCCAAGAAATCTAAAGAAAAATGTATCTCTGACCTAACTATTCATATTTAAAAGGCACAGCATTTAGGGATCCTGAGAATAGACAATGGACAAACTGTCTTAGCAGTGTAAGGATTCCTGAGCACTTAGGGAAATTCAGAGTGCCAGAATGTTTTTTGTTTTGTCAGAAAAAGTGTGAATTAAATGAGGACCTATTTTTGTTATAAGTCTGTCTTTCAATGAACATGGATTCCAACTTCTAAATTTCTAGTAGTGATCTCTGGGTATTGCATCAATGTGGTTGCTAAAGCCTGGGAAACAAAGAGTTGATTTAATTCAGTGGTTGTGCTGTTGGCCATCCTAACACCATGAACATTTCGTGATATATAAGGTTTTCTATTCAGAAGTAATTACAAAGCTTCAACTACTAAGCACTCTGTGCATTGGATAACACTGACCCATTTGTCAAAACCTGCAACTTACTCTGTGTGATCTCAAATATTTTATTAACATAGACAACTTTGCATTCTGTCTATCCCCCTTCCCTTTTAGTCCATTAAAGCGAGCCTAAAAGAATAGATAGAAGATACCAGAAACTTCAGTGTGTATGAATTGGGTATTTTGTTCCCCCCATTATGTTAATGATACTGATTTCTACTGATAGAAAAGTGGAGCTCTGTTTGACAAAATACTCCTTGCTGAAGCTCTGCTCACTCATATTACAGCAGAAAGAATGGAAGTAGAAACTGTCTAGTATTCTATGAACCAGGTCTTACTGTCCAAGAACTTTTTAGCATCTAATTGCTTTTCTGTATCGAATCTGATTGAATTTGGCATTTAGCTCTTCATATAGTGACTGAATGTTTGGTCCTGTGGATTGAAATAAATGGTGTAGGAATTCCTTGGACCAACTGAACATTTAGCAATTTACGTCTAATTAAGCACGTATATATCCATAGAACAAAGAATCATTTAGGCTGGAAAAGACCACTGAGCCCAACTATTAACCTGCTGCCAAGTCCACCACTGAACCATGTCCTTAAGTGCCACATCTACACACGGTTTAAATACCTCCAGGGATGGTGACTCAGCCACTTCCCTGGGCAGCCTGTTCCAGTGCTTGACAACCCTTTCCATGAAGAATTTTTTCCTAATATCCAATCTAAACCTCTCCTGGCAAAACTTGAGGCAATTTCCTCTCATGCTATTGCTTGTTACCAGGGAGGAGGGACCAGCACACTCCAGTGCCTCAATGTTTTTCTTGTAGTGAAGGGCCCAATACCTTTAATTTCTCTTAATATAAGCCTTAAAAAAAAAAATCCCAAATGCCTTATCTCTTATATTACTGATATAATCTGCCAGGACTTTTAGGTCACAAACTTTCACATCTCCATCTTTTGTGATTTAATTAATAATAGTATCTCTGCTGATTGTTAGCCTTATCAATGGGATGAATAGATTTTTAATTATCTGAAAGTAGTCTGAATTAAATGTATCCTAAAATTTGCATCAAGGTGACAGAGGGGGGACTTCAGAGATGGAATAAAAAAGCACTAAAGGCGATGGAAAGTTCATCCACATGAGTAATGAACCAATGGTCTTCAGTGTTTTTGCTATAGTCCTGTACAATCCAACAGTAAACAAGCAGATTCTACAGCAAACTAAATAATTTTAGTACTTATTAAAAGCATTTTGGAATATTATGTTGTTTACAGGAGAGTCAGGTAATTTCAACTATATTGATTTGTGTTCAAATCATTGTCACAGTGTCACAACTGATTCATGTCTGATGGCATTTCCATTTAAAAATCCTTATTTTTTACAAAAGTGTCTAGACCCTTCTATCTGCAAATAATTCACAATTACTTCCACTCGTGTCCTGAATGTAGAACAGCAAAGACTAGATTTTCCATTTGCATGCCATTACTTAATTTGACCTATGTCTCTGCAGGACTCTGTTCCATAGTCTCTAAGAATTGTTCACGAAATTTCTGGAATGTTTTACCTAATGCCAAGATTTATTTAATTGTATTTTAAAGAAAATGCAAGCTTAAAAATTCAAGAAATCTGCCTTCTGAATCTCAAAATACAAACACTGTAGAATCACTGTAGAATCGCTGTAGAACCTGGTATTAGGATATCAGATCTTGTAATACACTTCTAAGAAGTCCTCCAAAACCAGGATAGTCATCAGTTAAGAGCAATAGATCTTTACTAAGACTGTTTTGCTGTAATAATTAAATAAAATTTTACTATGGCTCTCTCTTTCACTAACCTTTAAGGAGTGTAACCACAGCTATTATTAGTTTCCCTGATGGATTTATTGGGCTACTTTTGTCTGATTTTGAAAAAAAATCTGTTCATGGAATAATGCAAAAAAATTAGTATAGTGTTTCTTTATGGCAATAGTTAAATCCCAAAACCAACAGAGCAATGAAATATCAATAAGAGAATGTATGATCAGAGAAGCACACAGTGACCAAAAAATAGTATGATATAGATACAAACCTTAGCAGTATTTTGACCTCCCATGTGGTTATATTTGAAGCCTTCACATATTTCAGCTTTTATAATTCATAGCTTTTCCATCCTGATAGAGACTGTATGGAACATTAGCTGCCTTCAGTGGAAACTGTAGGCATGAATGTTAGAACAAACATTTTCCCTTGTCATAGCAAGAAGTGAGTGTATTAAACTTCTTGACATATAGTATTTTACTGAGATGCATAATATAAATTAAGTTCCCTATAATTTATTATCAGCAAATATCTCATATTTTTTGTACATTCATCCTAATTCATATTCTGTTCTTGTTTATCCTTAAATCAAATGACAGTAATTCCACTGCAGTGACCCAACTTTTAAAAATTATCAAGTAAAACAAATATTTTTAATGTAATTATTTACAAAATAGCTAGAAAAAGGTCTCCTTGAAAGAAATGTTGGAAATATCTTTTTCTTTCCATACTATTTTCCAACAGAGGTTTCACAAAATGAGGCCTCTAAATTTTATTTGGCTGATTAGTACCTGGACTAAGATTTCTGTCTCTTTCACTGCATTAAAAAATAAAAACGTAATTCCGTTGACTTGAAGGATTTTTTTCTAGCAGAACATTCTGTATCCAGTCGTGACCACAAAAAAAAGTAGGTAAAGCATTTGTGCTTTCTTCTATTTGCCTCTCTCTTCTTCCCAGATGGTCTGTGCCTCCAAATGTTTTCATCTTGCATTTCTTGAATACATTAGAGTTTGTTTACTGCTTCACATTATTTGCCTGGTCTTTCTTAGAATCCATGCAACCATTTTTCTTCTCTCTAATATGTCAAAAGATCATCTACAACAGCATAGATTCCATTGTAGCAGGTGTTATGTGACCCCAGACTGGAAGATATCCTATTGATATTTGCTATACAGAAATGTTCTGTGACCCCAGCAGTAAAATTTCATCAGTTTTATTCTATACTTAAAGAATAAAATAAATATGTCTGTTAATACATCTTGATTTGCTGGAAGTTTATAAGTAAATTAAGCTCCATTGAGATGCTTTTTCCTTCTCTGTGGTTGGTTGCAAAGTCTTCTTTCTGCAAATATCTTAATTATTTTGGGAAAAAAGAGAAGGATATTTGACATTTGCACTAATTTTCAACAACACTTCAGAGCACAGTATTAGACTGATTTGTTTCCAAATTCTCCTCTTTAACATGGGCTTTAGAATGATTAGATAACCATTGCCTTCTGAAGCTGGAAATCTCACAGGAGTCCTGATGTCTTAGAGCCTTTTGAAAAGTGCAGATTTAGACGAAAGGCAAGTACAGGTGCTTTTCCTTTGTATTTATGGTAACTGATATGGCATGCAGCTCAGATGAGACAACAATTTTGCTGTTACAGCTGGCTCATATTCATATCAACAAGGCCTGTTGATAGACAGAAAGATAATAGTGGGGAACTATAATTCCCTCTGGCAAAATTATTTGACTCATTAAAGAAAATATACTGGCATTAAGAACAGTCTGATGTATGTAACTGTAAAACAAACTGAAGGTCACACTTAGTCTGAACTGATTATATAGGATTTTTAGTTCTATTCCTGAATTAAAGATAAAATGGATATGTCTGCGCTACATTAAAAAAAAACCCAACAAAACAAAACACCAAACTTCTTTTGTATTTATAGTGCTGTCCTGTGGAGTGCTTGTTGTCTGCTTTATGAGGAATTAACATCTATTATGTATCAGTCCAGGGACACAAACCATTTTCTAGGCTTGTACTATTCAATTCTGAAAGCAGTTTTGTAGAATTCAGCAAAAAGAAATATTTCATAATCAAATAATTGAATTTTCAAAGAACTTTTCAATGCCCTAGGCACAGATGGTACATATCAAGAAGACTGCCAATCACATTGCCCAACAGATAAACAGTATGTTATACTCTTATGATCTATTGAAATTTTGCGTGGCAATGTAAGTTCTTAACAAAAATGTTTGTCAAAGGAAAGGACTCTTTCTTTCATAAAGAATTCCGAGCTTGCCCATTGTATTTTCAAAATGACAATAGCTGCTTTTGCATTAACCTTTTTTTGCATCAAGTGTTCTGCCCGCATTTACAGTGGATGCCGATAATATCAAGTTGTTAGTCCATTACCTGCCTTCAACTGCATAGACATTTAAAAAGTTGCAGAGTGATAGGGCAGCCCAGCATAGTATCCAAGGATTGGAAGTAATCTCAATTGTTATTTAATCCACCTCCTTGTTCTAGGGCAAGATCTAATGTGCCCATGTGCCTCCTGTCAAACGCGTGTGAAGATTTAACTTAACATTCATGAAATCCAGTACTTGTATTCATTTGTTATTGAGCACCGGGGAAAAACTTGTAAGTGCTACTCCATTTTCTCATTCCTCAACTGTGAAGATGATTGCTTTTGAAGAATGTTAGAGAACTACAGCTTTTTAAAGAGTCTCTGTGACTGTTTAATTAGAGAATATTATTAGCATCTTATTCTACAGACGAAGAGATACATGCATTCAACAGCCTGACCCATTATGCATTGAACAGGTCTGTCCTGAAATAAAGTGTTGCCTTATATTTACATGATAAAACACTTTTGGGAGCTGGATTTCAGTCTGCCCCGCTAGCCCCATTGGCACTGGGGAGCAGCGGAAGGACCCAGTGCCAAGGCTCACGTTTCCTGAAATGGGGCAGTGGAGTTTGAGGTTGCCTCTGGCCATGGGGAGGCGCTCCCTGGCACCCTTGTGGGGAGGCCACGGCCCGCCCTGGCCATCGAGGCTGCTTTCAGGTGCGGCTTTTGCCCTGGCCCTGCTGGCACTGTGCCTTGTGCCATGTCACAGGCAGTCCTGCGTCCCCGCGAGGCCCGCGGCTCCCAGCCCAGCACTCTCCCAGTGGCCTGGCCTGTGGGACACAGCCGGAGCAGGAGCCTTCCCGGACAGCAGTGCAGGCAGCCGCTTTGCTGGGAGGGCAGGAGCAGGGTATACGCCTGAGGCTGTCCCCGCTGGTCTCACCGCCCGGGATGGCTGCAGGCACACCTGGCTTTCCAAGCCTGGCTGCAGCCCCCGGCGCCTCGTCCTGACAGGGACTCCAGCACAGCTCCTGCCAGCCCTGCCCCTGCCAGCCCTGCCACACGCAGTCAGCACCCCGCAGAAATCACTGCACTTAACAAAGGAAAGGAAGCGTCATTTCAGGGCTGAGTTTCTATGTTACCGTCTTCTTTTTGTACTAATGGAGAACAAAATAGGCTAACATTATTTTAGTTGAAATTTTGTCACAAAATGTACACAACTTCACAGGAGATTAGCATTCAAATGGAATTTTTTTGTAGAACCTGGGAGGGAATGTAGGAATGGGTTATAGTGCAGGCTGAATTTCTGGCATATAGAATCTATTGTGATGAGAGATATAGAAATAACTTATAAATAATGAATATATCCATTAAAGAAACCAAAATCTGGACTTAAACTCCTGCTTCTAAACTATAACATAATATTTGCATCAAAAGAGGTTCTAACTGCAGATGTAATTCTAAATGAGGATATCAGATTAAAAGTAAATGAGATGTAGGAGATGAAAAAATAGATGTCTAACAATCTCTTTAATGGGTAAAATAAACATCTAGCAGTCAAATAACACTAATTGCTGAATGTTCTGATGTTAGCAATAATTCTAACCTATAACATTTAAATAAAACTTATTATTTAGTTTAGATTTAGTTCAGTTCTGAAGTATGCCGTTTTCCTTCTCCATTCCTCCCCCTCCCCAAATTCCCATGGCATATGTTCAAAAAATGCAAAAGCGCTCAGGACTAGTAAATATTATATGCACAATATCACCACAGTGATACTTGGCCTGTATTACAAACCTTACACTTTCTAGTGTACTAGATCAACATAAATTGTGGGGGTGCATTTTTATAAGGTTTAATTTGTAAGTTAAGTTGGATTCATTGTACACCTTTTTGTTCAGCCCCTGCTCCACAGTTCACCTTTTCTTCAGTTAATGCCCTGCAATTCACCCCAAAGGGTTCCTGCCCTGCAACCCTTGTTTTGTCTTGACACTGTTCTTGCCCATCTTAATTTNGACTTCTCATTGATTTAAAGACTATGTTTTCTACTGTATGGAGGAATAATTGGAACAGTTGGATAATTGTTTGGTCCAAACGTTGCAATGTGTTGGCAGGAAAAATTAGAATGTGGGACTTTGTCATAGTGTAACCCGTTTCTCCCTGCTGAGGAACGATTACGTCTGCTGTTGTATCTAAAATATTTTTTGAGAACCTGGCTTTGTTTTTGAATTTTCTCCTAATAGTATATCATTCAAAAGTTGAAAAATTGGAGTGCATAGTTCAAGAACAGACACTGGTGATAATAAATGAAGAACTTTCCCATACTGCAAGATAGATGAGCAGGTTGTGAGTTTCATTCATCTGGAATAATTGATTTACATCAGTTCTGCAGAGCTTTTGGAAATTGCTATTTCAAATCAATTTGATCCAGTTATAAAGTACAAGACACTTTAACTTATTTTAACTGTTATTTGTGAGATGGATATGAAGATACTTAATAATCTTTGAAATTGTAATTCACTAAATTGTGAAAGTATACAGCATCTGTTTTAATTATATAATGCAATCTACTGATACACTGATTGGGATTTAGATAGCTAAATTATATTTTATATATTTTGCTACTGAAAATAAAGTAACATGAATCACAGAATGTGAAAGGTCACTTAAAGAATTTGAAAATTTTTCTAAGATTATGGGAGCTATTTTCAGTTGAGCATCTCTCTAAAAAGGCATAGATAAATTAGGAGATATTCAAAATAAAGTCCTTTAAAACTTTTAGCCTTTTGTGAAAGTACAAAACATAATGTAATTTTAAGAAATTCTTTTCTGTGTCTTAATTATTTATTTTTTTATTCAAAGAGAAGATTAAAAATAAAAAGGAAGTGCATAAAACATGGTTTCTACAGCAGAATCTCATCACTTTTTTAACAGTCTGCTGTGTTGCATTACAGCTCTTTGGGCCTGTTTTTCTTCATTCTTTTTCTGCTCAGACTGTTTCTGGGTAAAATGAATGATGGCAATAAATAATTTGGGAGAAATTCCTGGCAACTCATAAAACAATATTCGCCCTATTATGTGAAACAGAAGGTCAAAGTTTGAAGAAAGATTTAAAAGGAGAGGTCAGCAATGACTTCCTACTCTCCTCTTTTAAAATCCCCAAAGCTGCTGAGTTTGCCTGCAGTATGCCAATGCAGCACTAATAGTTTATAACTACTTCTGCAAATGAACTCTCCCTATGAGAGTCTCTGGGCTTTAGCTGGTTTAACCTAATCTCATATCTGTCAGGTAAGTAAGTACTACTAACCCTCTTTAACACATAGCAAAACTTAGTCTCTGAGAGACTACCAACAAGGTTATGCAGGAAGTGTATAGCAGAAGAAGAAATAAAAGGCTTGATTTCCTTATTCTCATGAGACTCAGTTATGCTGTGTTTCTTCTATCCATCACCAGCAATGAGTCCTGTGCTGGCTTTCAAAGGCTGCAGCAATCATCTGTTTCTCCACACCTACAGCAGCCACCCCTCTCTGAACTGAAACCTTTCTGCTACAATGGCCACAGGTCTCTTGGTGAGGTGCTGTGCTTTCCTGCTGCGTCAGTGTGCTAGATTAGCCTCCCTTACACACACACAATTATTTATATGTAAATATTTAATGCCTTTACATCACTGTTAGTCATGTTTGCACATGGATGCCTGTATGGATTTATATGTGTACGAGAGTGGGAAGGGTAGGCAAACTGATTTGGCTTTAAAGAGATTAGACTAGAATAGTCCCCTCTGCTCCTATCTTCCTTTCTCCAGAAGGAAGAGAAACAATGACACTGCCAACACTTAAACTAGCTTGATTAATGAGCTCTGTTCTGCCAGCCTTCCTGTAATCTCTTCTGAAGTTTTAGGTTTGGTTTAATACAGTCTAGTCTGGAGTGAGAAGTTGGCTGGGTTTAATTGTATCTGGATCATTAAACCAGAATCTAATTGGCACTCATAATTGAGGGGGAAGACTTCTTCCCCTTTGAACTGACTCAGATAACAACCAACCAAAATTAACTAGATGCACAGAAAAGAAGCTGACAGCAGTGTATTCTGCTTTATTCAGATATGCATGAGATTTGCATTTGGAAATGTGATACAGCCAAATGCTGCATCCAGAATTCATCTTTTGTAGTGACTTGTTAAGGAAATGCTTGTGATCAGTAAGTATTAACAGATAAAAAAGATCTGAGTATTTCTGTGAATCTTGATGTCAGCTCTTGCTCTTTACTGAGGGATTGTTTTAACTAGAATTTTCAGGATTTAACATTTGAGATGCTTTCTTACTTCCTTCACATTGAGTTGAACTCCACTCTGATCCCTGTCTGTAGGTGGCACTGATCCTTCACTGTAACAGTGGCAGGAAAATTGGGAATGCAGTGAATTGCAAAAAGAAATCTTACTTCTTTAAAAATATAAGATACATGTGCGTGGTTGTGAATCTAGTAGTAACACGAAGCATATATGAGCCTAAAAAGCTCACAACACTGTAAGAGTGGAGGAGGCATCTTCTTGTCTTTAACCTATAGGGAATACTTTTATGTAATGTTAGTCTGCATGTTTTCCTTTCAGTTTTCTTTTCTCAAAAGCATTAGAACTTGAAGCAAACAAGAACTGAAAATTTGACCAGCACCTCATGCATGCTTGATTTACTTGGAGTCAAAAACTGATTTTACTTTTTTTATGGTTGAATAATTCCTGGAGTGATGTAATTCTGCTAGGAATGGTGCAGGATTCCAAATAGCATACAGCAAGGTTTCTGAATATCTGGTATAAACCTATTTTTGCATTATTATATTTTTGGATGAATACAACAAATCTCTGGTCAGTAATATCCATTCTAACCAAAGCAGGTATGGTTAGATTCAGAAAATGATTTAGATGCTGTAATATTGAAAATACTACAGCCTTGGGTTGGGCACCCTTATCTGCAATAAGATCCTCTTGTCTGGAGACAATTAGTTGCCCAAGAGAAAAACCACAGAAATTTGAAAGCTGAATAATGTAAACCAGCCAGAAAGAAACACTGAAGAGAGTAATAGGGCCTATGGCCATTTACTCAAAGACAGTTAAGAAATTACTTCCACCAGAAAAGCTGAGCTCTGGAGTCTGCTCTCATGTAGTGTTCTCTCTAAAACACTTTTTCATGCCATCTTCATCCCATCCTAAGCAAAAATTAGTTTATGTTGGTTCACTGTCACAGTAAGCCTGGAGGAATGTCATAACAGTCAGACAAGGTAGTTGCAGTAAACACCCATTGTTTTCCAAGCTGTTACAATGGTATAGATTAATAAATATTTATTGAAGCAGGGATTTGAACTGAACTCTCCCAGAGGAGTATCCTGACCAATTCCATAGGCCTTTGTGTCAGTCTATCACCTGCCCCTTCTCCCTCTAGCCTATAAATACTTATTCATTTGTAGACTGCAAAATATTTTTAAAGTTCTTTCTAGAAGAATCATCAATGTCTTGGTTGTTAGGTCCTTCAGCTTACATGAAAGTGTGCTGCATTGAAGTTGAAAATGAAGAACTTGTCAGAAGAGAAATTCAAAACTACTTTGATCACTGGGCTGTTGAATATACTTGGAACTGTGTACTTCATTAATCTCCCAGCAAAAAGGGATACTTATATGTTATCAGTGACAGTGAAACTGGCAAAGAAGGTATGAAGGGAACACCTAGCCTGAGTATAAAAAGGAGTTTTGTCTCAAACACCTTGTCAATAGCATCTCTTAGGTGACCATGCTAAATATTCTCAGGTGGAAAATCAGATTTCTAGATTTTGCTGCTAGGAACTTTGGGATTTTATATGTGCATTTCCTAAATTTAGGAAACTACTCAGAAGATTTCCTGAAGATTTTGGAAGCTTCAGTTCTAGTTCTGGTTCTAGGGTGCTTGTATTATGAAGTGTGTCTGAAATTACTTCCAAGCTGTTTCCAATCAGGAGGTAAACTTTGCCTCAGAGCAGCAGGGTTCATCACAGTGGTTCCAAAATGTTGCCTCAAGCCTGACTGGTGTGCCTTAAGAAGATTTCCCTCCGTTTAACTGTAGTAAAATTTATTCCAGCATGCACACGTTTCCTTAAACTAAGCTGAGAAAGCTTAGTATTTGGGTTGAATACATTTTTTATAGTCTGGTTCTATTGCCAAGACTATTACCTTTCTTTTGGAGAGGAAAGCAACTGCAAACTGTAAAAAAGTGGGAGGGGAAAACTGCAACCTGGATTGGGTTATTTCTTTCCCCAATTTCTTGATCCAGAAATATTTGGGGGAGTTTTTTTGTCCTCTGGGGTCTTTATTCTTCATTCAGACCAACTTTCCAGAAGAAAAAAAAAAATCTAGTTCTGCTCAGGTGGAAGGGAGTTAGTAGGTGCTGTGCCCAGAAAAATTGTCTTTGGGAGCAGAGACAAAGGGTTCCTGGAAATAATAGCTCTGTCACAAATAGGAAGGGGGAATCTGAAGCCTGGGGAAGTTCACAGAGTTCTTCCTAAATGGTCTTCACAATTTTAACCTAGATAAAATTGTAACATAAGACAGTTGTTCCCCGTGCTCAGACACTTACTCCTGTTCTCTCCTGTTCTTTCCTGTACTTTTCCTTGTACTTTTTTTTGCGTCAGCTGCACTCTTGCTTTTATTTTCTTTCTTGTCCTTTCCTAATACTAACTTTTCCCATTAACTTGTTTAGGTTCTTGGTAGAATCTGCCAATGGCACTTCACATCTTATGCATAGGGTGATCTTCAAGTATGGTGAAAGGATAATTTTTAAGTAAGATTCACTAGGGAGAAGGAACAGATAGATACAGTGAGAGGGACTCCAAGGTGCTAATACTGGTAAGTGTGGTAATGGTGATCTCAACTTCAGAGCTGTGTAGGTCCCACAGACAAGACAATTCAAAGGCAGTGTTGGAAGTACAACAAAAAAGCTTTTATTCTATCTTGCTTAGAAAGTTTTCTGAGTGGAAGAGGTTGCAAGGAAAGTTTGAGAGACCCACAAGCAGGTAAGGCAACCTGGCAGAGAGGAGGCAGGAAATGACAGATTGCTAAGACGTAAGGGATGTAGCACCACACTATGTCTTCGCAAATGTGAAAGGTAAAAAATAATAATATCCATTTTCCACATACATAATTGTAGGGCAATGTGAATTTTAATAATGCTATGCCACATTGCTGAGATTTCCTTTTACAGAATGTGGATGAGGCCAGGAAGTAATTTGAACTTATTTGGATTTTTCCTCAAGACAGTTCATGAAGACTTTAATTTGTTTAATTTTTATTTGCACAGTTTGCATTAGAGCATGTCTTACCTGCTGTGAGTGACAGCAGGATTAAGGGACATGGTTGATGGAATAAGGATAAAGGACTAGCCCATATCTAAGAAAGGGTGGTCTCACCTCATGTTTTAGTATAAATGCATATACTGAGAGAACATGACATGATTAATAAAGGAGGCTTTAAAAAAAATTTAGTGAAGGGATGACCTACTGTCTCTGAACAGTAAATCCAGAGTCTCACAGAAAATAACATATTCTGGCTGCAAAAGCAAAGCCAGATATAGAGAAGTGTTAAGAGCAGATCCAGAGTAACAAACCTCTTTAAATCAGCCCAAACATCCTCTCATTGCCCCAGTTCTCTGCCTTCAGGAGCTGCTGACACTACAGAGGTGATTCTCATGCCCGCTGTTGTGGTCACTCACTGAGAGGTACCTTGTGGCTCTGTACAGTTTGTATCTAATACGAAAAAACACTCAAAGGATTTTTTTTTCCCAAAAGATTGCCTTTTACCAGTTGGTTATGGCTGTTTATTAACAGCCATATAATTTGTGACTAATTTATTTTTCCCTGCAGCAATGGCAGCAAAGTCCCCTCACAGCTGAGAAGTGAGCAGCTGAATTGCGCCTTATGTTTGCACATCAGGCAAAGTCATATGGAGAAAAACTGAAGCATATTTTTCTTCACAGTCAAGAATGACTGTGGAAAGCACAGCCTTTCAGAGACAGCCGTTTTAAACACAAATGTATGATGAACGAAGACTGCCTATCTACATAAAATGCATATTTGTATGGATAAACCCTGAATGCAAGTAGTCTCATCTTCTTCCTGCCCCATTTTTTTTTTTATTCTGAAAGCATAATTCTCTTATGTCACTATTAGGCTTAGTAAGTTTTTAAAATATTAAATTTAAGTGAAATAATAAAAACTTGGTGTTATTTTTCAAATTAACATTAATTCCTTCTAGTGTAAATGTATCCGCAATTTGTGATACTACTCTACCAAGCTAAACATCAAATTAAGTACTTGAAAGTTTCAGTAATTTCAGCGGATAAATGCACACATTATGTATTTGTTGAATTAGATACCTGAAAATATTGCTGCAGTACACTGGCTTGCTAAATAAAGTATTTGTATCTATAATGTGGGCTTTCGTTTTCAGTTTTGCCTCAAGTCTACTCAGCTACCTAACTGCTCCTGACTTCACCATACCCTTTAAGTTAATTTTGGTGTCAGTGAATTAAAGTTAGTCATTTACTTGTCTGCGAGCTTCTCAGACAGAGATTTTATTGAAAAGAGGTGATCTACTTTTGTGGTGATGTGATCTAAAAACCTGAAGTTTTCTTTATCTTTTGAAGGTTGCAGGAAGCTAATAGGGAGCCATATGCATTTCTAAACTACTAATTCTGTGAAATGTACCATAGAGAATCACCTTACTATGAACTTGATAGTAAATGTCCAGTTAAGTTCATTTGCATACCACATGCATGACAGCAAATTAGCTAAGGGCAAACAAAACACTAAATACACAGATGGTTGAACCCTTGTTTTTCCATTCAATTTAAAAGTCTTCTTTGAGCAGCTGGAGAACAGTCAGAACATACAACAGAACTACTTAGCACCAATCTGTTACTATTTTGAGTAAATTAATTGAATTATCTCCAAGTTCATCTCTCATCTGACAACCCCTTTCTTCAGGTTGGAAGATGAAAGGGAAATAGTACCTGGTGAGGTTAATGATTTCCCATTCCATAGATACAGAAAATGAAGATTTGTATTTGTTTTAATCTCTGTGGATCTCTAGATACAGCTTGTCTATTGTGAGCAAATATCTTTGTCTTCAGAACTGCTAAGGTTTGAAGATGTATACAGTGTCCATGCCAACTTTCAGGTCAGAGTTATTAGTTGGAAACATAGGAAACATAGGCACACTCCTGGAAACTGGAAAATATTAGCCCACAGTGTTATATTTGATTTTCTTATTTTTAAGGCTGGTGATGCTGTCATTTAGAGCTGTCTTTGAATGCTGTACTCCCAGAAAAAGCAGTTCTATTCTTCGTAATTTAAATAGGACTCAGAGAAGAAGGGAAGCAGAAAGAACTCTTGCTGGAACATATGGAAGGAATGGATTATGCTTTCATTTATATTGAAGCTATTAATGGCAAAACCACGAGGCGTCTAACTTAGGGAATTCTGTGGCTGACAGTATGTGAAGAACAATTACCACATTATATAGAAGGAATGGTGACACATGCATTAGGAACGTGTGTATGCATACCTGTGCTTTCCCTCAAGGATTTCTCCCATCTAGAGGTTATTTAGAAAACCTAGCTTAAAATTTCTGGAGTGCTAACCAATGAAAAGAGCTCTTATAGCAAAAGGAGGGATTTCTCAAAGAGAATGATGTTCAGCCTTATGCAAAAGTCCATAAAATATTTAAGCGAGACTTAAATGATACTTGCTAGGCAGTGATTGAATTCATAAAGCTCTGTTGAGGAAACTATGCTGAGTGTAGTAAAGCATTATTTTGAAAAATAAGTGAATTCTTGTATAATGCGTTACAAATCTTCTTTAAAAAAATGTTGCCATCATTATTATTGGTCACAAATCTTTGCCAGGAAGGTGCTACTTTACTCTGGAACAAACTATTAAAAAAATTTGGACTGAATAGTAAGTGGCCAGGCTGTGTCACCTGGACATATATATGCACATGTTGCTTCCTAATGTCTCTTTTTCTCCTCTGAAAACTCATAAATTTATTCTTTAGTGCAAGTATGAATATATCTGCCAAAACCATTTTGATGGAGTCACTGGATTTTGGAATATATTTTTGATAATTTGAAGCCCTATTATCTCTCTGAAACTGTCCCCTCCTCAGGCCACACTGTAAGATAAAACCACATTGTGCCTTGAGTATGTCTGCAGGTGCCCTCTTTGCAAATCAATTATTCAAATAGAATTTGGCTTCTTTTGTTTGCTTTTGCCCTTTGGACTGAGGCTTCCCTTTCCCTTTCCATTACAGGATGCTGCAAACTATTTCCAGAAAAAAATTGTATTCCTGACTGAATGTTTTCCTTTACTTTTGATCAAGGTAAAAAAATGATGACTCTGGCAGCATAATGTGTAGATATATCAGTTGAAAGAGAGGTCTTGTTTCAGTGCAGTAAAAATAAAAAAAATCCTTAATGTTTATGTAAAAATATTCGTATACTTGTATGAACAAATAGATACTTGACTGTTCAAAGAGTAAACTATAAGTAGCAGTCTCTTATTGCAAAAAATAATTACGTATTTCTTATTTTAATGTATCTGCTAGCTATTTACATTGTGAACACCTATTTTTCAAAAACTTGGTTCTCAAGTGTTTTTGTCTCTGATTATGCTGAATTTTAACGCTTAATTAGAAGAAATATCCTTGAAGAACAATGCAAATATGCCATTAGCTGTTTTTCTGTAATGGTGAGTTCTCTCATCTGGAACATAAAACTTGAAATTCATTAATAGTTTTATATTTAATTGCATGTTATGTAGTCAGTTTTTACCAGGCTTTTCTTTATTATGTTTATTAGAACTGGTTGACATATTCATCATTAATATTCCTAGCAGTTTTTGCTGGCATTTTTCACTTAAAAATAATTTCTAGTTTCTTCTCATTTTTGTCTTCAAGTTAACAGGCTGGATCCAGTCTCAGGAAAGTAGAATATGATTGCTAGTTCTAACACCACTTCTGCTTGAAAGATGTAACCTAGAGCTCAGGTGCAAATGACTTGACTCAATTTTGTGGAAGTTAGGTATTGAAAAGAGATAAACATAAATCTTGCAAAACCAAATCCATACTCATTGTGTTTCAGAAGCTTAGATTAGGCATATAAAGTAGGAATGTCTTAGTTTTGTTGGCTCCCTCTGTAGATAGTGAGGAAATACATGTTGTGCGGGGGAGTAAATCAGATCACTCAAAAATTAATCTACTTGTACAGTGTAGCCTGTCTCTCTGTGTGTACTGTAGCAGGAATACTGAGTGACTTTGCTCCTTACATGGACATTTATACGTACCATGAAGTTATGAAGCTGAACCTGAATCTAAGATACTGTAAATAGTCAGTAGGGCATTCTGAAGGATATTTTTAAGAGCTGTCTTCTCTGATGCACAGTTTATAATTCACAGAGTACCTGGGTCCATTTCTGGCTCACAGCTGTAAAATTATCTTGGAGTTAGTTGTCACTCGTCCCTTTCTCACAAAATTCTGTTGAACCTGGAAGATTGCATTTTCTGCTAAAGATCTTTTCTGAGGTGAAAGAAATAGATTGTTCTCTGTGTGAGGAGATTTGAACCCATTTTTAACATCCAAGACAGATGGAGTAGGCAGAAAGGAAAGAAATTTGCCGTATCCTCATGAAGTGGATGCTTTGTTAGGAAAGTAGCTGGAGCCCAGTTCTTCAGCTCTGGGGAGATTTCCTAGTTCCCAGCTGGTTGAAATGGCAACATCACATTTCCTTCTTGCACCTTCTGTTCTCTTTTTGGAAGAGTTTTATGAGACGTCTTATTTCATAGGAATGGTTTTAGGAAATATGCCAAACATAATCCTACAGTTAATTAGTTAAGTAAGGGAAAGCATCATGTTGAAGATGAGACAGATTTGAGCAGTGAGGACATTAGACCTCAAAGAAATCCAAGCGTCTGTTAATCTATAATTTAGACAACTAAATAATGTTCAGTCTCCATTATGTATTTAGACCTGAACAAACTATTACTTATTTATAATTTTTTTTTATTTTTTATCTTGTAAATTAGCTGGGGCACACTTTTCTATGTTCTATTTAAAAAATCATCACTTCTATTATAGGAGTAGGAGAAGTATAATTTAGAAGACCCTAGGATCATTCTTGTCTCTCATGGCATTATTATTACTATTATTATAATTATTTTCTCACTAGAGAGTGAGAAATGGTGAATAAACAGGGCAGTAGCATGCAATGCATTTATATCGCATGAAAACTTGGATGAAAAGTGATTTCTGTGAAAAAAAGAAAAGTGGGTTTTGTGGGCTTTTGATGCTTGAAGATCATCTGTGTATTTTTTAGTTGGTATGAACACAAGCATATCCCTTCCTGTGAGACAGAAGGAACAAAATGGATCTGAAATATAGGAATCCCTGAATTCTTTGTAGCCTGAGGGCTGTGGAGTGCACAAGGCAGACTGTGTGGTTCACCTCCCTTGTCCTCTATCAAGTCCTAGTCCAGAGGATTTGTGAGCTTTGATGGCTCTGAAGAGTCCCATGTGACATACACAGGGATCTTAAATCTGCTTTCTTCACATCAAGTTGCAACTCAGAATAAAAATCAGTATCTCTGCATTTATTTTCATGGTATCCTGAGTATTTGGCACTTATAAATAATATAATGCTGATGAAATCCAAAGCAGACTTACACTAGGTTTAAGAGCCAAGAGAAGTATAAAGATTTAGGGAAATGTTCCTGACTGTATTACAGTTTCACTTTTTGTCTATATGTTTCTGAGCAATGCTGTGAGGTTCTCCCAGCATTTTGTCCTTTTAAAAGAAAGTGTCTATTGTGGAAGAGAAATCTAGGATTATTCTTTAGCCGAAGGGGAAAGTTAAACCCTTTTTGTATGTATTCAATCCTGTGCTAAATTAGGATTGCAAGTCACGTGACATGTCCTTTGCAGGTGACAGTTTCTTTCAGTGTACCAGGAAGCCGTGTAGGTGACAACCTTTGTTTAGATGTGCACCTTTTATATGACGATGCATAGCTGAAAAAAAAAGCTGAACACAAAATACTTGGTCAAGGAAATAGATACTCCTGTATGTGTATACATACCTGCACACACACATGTATATATTTATGTGGCATCTTTACCATTCAGGAACATTCAGCTTCTACTCAAAACTGGCAGGTTATTAAAAATTGAAAGATTCTTTCATTTACCTTTTTAATTCAGCTTGCATGTACAAAACTATTATCTCCGAATTTGAGTGAGCCCTGCTTGTCAGTAGTTTAAGTAATTAAAGGGTTCAGTGGTTAAATATTGCTACAAGTAGTTCAAAAATAAATTGTTATTTTTAAAGACAGTTTGGGAGAGAAGAACAGATGAATAATAAATATGTGGTTACATGCATAGATCTGTAGCTGGAAAAACAGCTGCTGACAGCTCACTATTTTTCATCACTTTTCTTCATTAAAAAAGGCAATTGGTGAAATTATGGGTGAGGATGGGAAATATGAAGGAATGAAGTGTTAATGACAGTTTCCATTTTGAAATTCAGCAATGATCCTCATAGCAAAAGAAAATCAATGCAAACATCACACTTGCAGACCAAAACTAATCATGTCTGTTCCATTTGTCAAGCATTGAATCAAAGTGCTGAAATATTTCGAAGAGCTATTTTGTCAAGCTAGTCTTTCTGAGATTGTCCACTTATACAAAATTTAAACTTAAGACCATCTCTCTTGAGAGAGCAAATGATTTTATTTACAACTATCCTTACAACTTTTTTGTTTACAACTTTCCCCTCTACCTTCCTCACCTTTTAATTTTTTAATAATTAGTCTTGTTAGTGAATTATGATTGAAATTAATGAACACCTGTCTCCTGAGGGATTAGTCACAGCCACAGTCTCTAGCTAACATGTTAACCCAAGGAACAATAATATACATTGCAATATTAGAATATTCCACTCTCTTCATGCTTACATTATCAAATGTCAGCAGCTGTCCTTACTGTGGGTGATTTTGAAATCCTTCAGGGAAATGTCTATCACACGTCGCTGTAGACAGTGGGATATATGTAAAATGACAATTTAATGACTGAAGCATTTGTTCTGCATCTTATTTTCTCTGTCCTCTTTTCTGATGAATTCCCAACTTGAAACACAAAGATGTATGGGAACTGGGAGACCTTTAAAAAGTTATAACATTAACAAATTCTAGTCATATGTGAAGGCCTTTAAAATTATCTTCGACGTAATTTAAAAGTACATATGTGTATCTGTATGACCCCGTCTTCCAAATGTCATTTGAAAAATATCCAAACTATCTTTAAGTTGGGTTTGCTACAGTAAGGTGATTTCCATGACCAGTCTTCAGCATTAATATGTAAAACATGTAATAAGCAATTTCTGTGGTCGCTGTATGGAACACAACCTATTTAATTATCTTTACTAAAGAAAAAACAACGTGGCTGTATTAGACTTAGAAGTACATCACAGGCTCAGACCAGTTCATATGAAGCCTACTATTTCAGGAATTTCATTATGTATAGGTATTTAAAATTACTTTTTGTTCCCTGTAGCAGAATGCTTTAGCTTTCTCTATCTCATAAATACTTGGACTCAACAGCTATACTTTAAAATGCTTTACATATAATTTTATTATAGTATGGTTATTTACCTTTGAAAGATACATTGCTATCCTATAGTTTCTGCAATGGCTAAATGTAATGTTTAGTAAAGAATGAACGTTATTTTAGGTGTTACTAAAATGTTTTCTACTACTGTTGACCTTGGAATTTATTTTTAATTCTGTAGCTGTTGCTACATCCCAAGGCTTCAAATAGATATTGTCTAAGGGACACATGTCCAAGTGCAAATGTAGGTTTTTTGATACAAAATGTAGAGCTCTATACTGTGATAATTTCAAATGTTACAAACTCTAGTTTTCAATATTGCTTGCCACACTGTTTTTTTTCCTGGAAATAAGTTCTGCACTCACATGGAGGGAAAAAAGTGACAGCATAGGAACAATGCAAATTCTGTAAATTTGATTTCTAATATGATGAACCAGATTTTTAAAAAAATCAGAACATAAATTTACAAAACAAAACAAAAAATAGTCACTTTGTATACTAAATATTCATTCCCCTCAATTCACTTTTTAAAACATTTGGCCTTTACTCCAAAGAGAACTGATGATGTTCAGAGAGGTGTAATACTTTTATGTCACTGATGTGCGCTTATACTACAATGGCTGCTGGACACAGAAGAGGAAAGAAACCAAGGGGAAATGTATTGGGTCTGGCTGAGCTGGAGTTCATTTTCCCACAGCAGCTCTCAGAGTGCTGTGCTCTGCCTTGGTAACTGGAAATGTGCTGGTAACACCCCAGTGCTTTGGCTGCTGCTGGGCAGTGCTGGCACAGCATCAGCACTGGCTCCCCATCAGTTGGCTGGGGGTAGGAAAGCACTTGGGAAGGGACATAGCTGGGACAGCTGACCCAAACTGACCAAAGGACATCCCACACCATATGGTGTTTGGTTAACAATAAAAGCTAAAACAAAGGAGGAAAGGGGAGAACAATGGGAATTTGTTACTTATGACTTCTTTTGGAGCAAATACTACCTACACTGAAGCCTGGCTTCTAGGGAAGTGGCTGGGCATTGCCTACTGATGGGAAGTAAAGAATAAATCTTTTGTTTTACTTTGCTTTCAAACATAACCTTTGCCTTTGCTTTATTAAACTGCCTTTATCTTGACCANAACGGGAATTTGTTACTTATGACTTCTTCTGGAGCAAATACTACCTACACTGAAGCCTGGCTTCTAGGGAAGTGGCTGGGCATTGCCTACTGATGGGAAGTAAAGAATAAATCTTTTGTTTTACTTTGCTTTCAAACATGACCTTTGCCTTTGCTTTATTAAACTGCCTTTATCTTGACCATCTTATTTCCATTCTCTTCCCAGCTCTTTCTTTCCTCTTCTAATGGTAAACAATGACAATCATTTTACTTTTTTTTTCTTTTTTTTTCTTTTTATTCTCCCCATTTGACCAGGATCTGAATAAAAGTACCAGAGTAGCTGGAGTTGTTTCAGCACAATAAGTGGAAAGTGTATAATGTTTTCATATTTAAAACCTCTCTATTCTAGATCTGTCTAGCTTTTACACCTCTTTATGAGAAATTCAGGAGTAGGAGAGGAAAGTAGTGTTGATGGATCTTTTCTCGCAATACTATTTCTCCTGCTCAAAACAGTGTCTGAGAATTTGACTCTGCTTGAGCAGGGAGGTTGTGCAAGATGACCTCCAGAACTTCCCTCCAACCCCAACCATTCTGTAGTTCTGTGAATTGATTTTGTTTCATCTCGAAGGAATGCATTTTCTAAGACAGCCATTAGAAACAAGATGCTAACTGAAGTGCCGATGATCTTTACTCTCTAGACATTCCCTGGCAGTCATTACAAAGAGAATATTTCTGCTTTGTTTGGAAACTGTGACCATATACTGCCTGCTACCTACCTTCTCCCACAAATGGTAGGTTCCATATACTAATTATTATATCCTTCCTATGAAAGGGGACAACTAAATTATATAATCATATTCAGCCAAAACCATGCTTAGTTTTTACATACTAAAGTACACCTTAAATTTTTTTAGGTTTAATCTCTCCTTTGCAACATAAAATGCTGTATTTGTCTAAATGTAAAATTTGTCTGCATCAGATAATACATATTAAAACCATCTTATTGGGTAAAATAACCCCAAACTTATTTTTCTGAAATATTGATTTTTAATACTATATTGATTTATTTTTAAAACAATGTCCACATTAGAGGAAGACTGAAGGAGTTGTTTTTAGACCTGGTGGAACTAAGTAGTAAAAATTAGTCCTGTTTGGGTTTTGTGGAAATCTAACTCATTTTGCTTAATCAGAAAGTCCACAACTTAAATTTTCCAGTCTAGTGATTAATCAGAGAATAGGCTGCAGTTTGAATTGGAGCTGTAATGCATTCAGAAGGGAAATTCATAATCTTAGGACATACAAGCCCTTAGGGTAATGGAGTAACCTGTCCCTATTCCTTATATACTCACCTGAGACTTACAATATGGGTATGAGTTAATTGCAAGGACAGATACCTGCTACGAAAAGACCTACTTAATTGCAGTTACTATTCAACAGCAGTTGGTATAGTAATGGTTTCTGCATATTACTAATCTAGATTTGAGGTGCATCTTCTTCCTCTCTTCTCCAAGGTTATGGATTGAAGTAAGAGTGTAAATACTATAAGCATGAACTTACTGAGTCATCCACTTACAGCCAACAGGAGTTAAATTTCAGTGTTAAGAGGGGACAAATTTTCCTTATTAAGTAAAAACAAATAAAGAGAATTTTTTGAATTTTAAATCTAGCAGTAACTGCATGTGACTGTTGACGCTAAATGCAGATTTGTGGAAAGTGCCGCTGAAACTATGTTTGCAGCTGGGGTGTGCTGGAATGCTGATGTAATAATGTAAAATGTCCCAGATAAACTTTTATGGGTGGGTTCTGAGAGAATGACACTGTTTTCATGCTGAAAAGACAAAAAAGTGACCTTAAAACTGTGGTCCAAGTCAGTGCAGAAAAAAGACCCCAAAATCCCAGTGTGCTAAAATTGTTTAATGTTTTCTGCGATTAGAACTTATTCTTTTTGTTTATGCTTCCTTTCAAAGGGTGTCAATCCAAGCAAAAAAATTAAGTTCAAGTGTCAGCATAAATCATAACTTAAAATTTTTGATACTGCAACATAGAAGATAGAAGATCAGTGGATAGAAGATCAGTACAGTGCCTGCAATCTTTGCAAACAGTGGTGCTGCCTTAGAAGATAGCACTGGGCCTGGATGGCATAGAGTTAAATTGTCTTCACAGCAGTCAGTGTGCTGACTGTGTCTTAAACCAGAGATGATAAACATTTCTGGGCTACCTCTAAGCAGTGGTTTGCACAGTGGCAAGGCATTATTTTTTTTTTCTCTGTTCTGCCTAATTGAGCATGCTGGGGATGGGCAAGACATTGGGAGGGGACATAGCCAGGACTACTAACCTAAGCCAAAAGAATATTCTGTACCATATAATCTCACTTGTGGTAATAAAAGCTGGGGTTTAGGGATGTTGTGAGGGATTTCCTGTGCATGACTCTTTTTTACCCCCTCCTTTTTTCTTCGCTGATTAATCTGTCTTTATTTTTAACCCATGAGTTTTCTTGCTTTTGGTCTGTATTCCTTCTGCAATGCTGCTGTGTAGGGTGAGGGAGAGAGGGAGAGCAACTATGTGAATAACTGGCTGCTGGCTGGGGTTAACCATCACACTGGTAAACTAATTTTTAAGTCAATAATCCATCATTGCAGGAGCCTATAGTTAGTACAACTCAGTGTATATCCATAATATATCAGTACCCAGGGTATGGAAAGTGGTTAATATTGCCAACTTATGTAGCATGACTACTTGAAAGGTGACTAAAATCTCCCTCAAGACTGGTTGCATACACAAAACAGTTGAAGAAAATAAAATAACAAAAAGCCTAGCAAAGCCACATGTCTCCATGAGAAGCAATACACATTAAAGTAGTCATGGTATTTCTTCCATGAGACAGGGCAACTCTAAGCATTGCTAATGGAGTCAGTAGAGTGTCATTTATGAGTTCTTATGTTTGAGAATTTCTTGAATTTTCTTTGACTAAAAATCTGATTTTTCTGTCGTGTATTTTAGTACCATCAAATATATAATCAAGTTAGATAAAAGGTAAAATTGGGATTTTTATTATGACTACGTTACTCTTCTAACCACAAGGATTCTTCAGCATGTTGTGATATGCATCCATATAAAATGATTTTGATGTTTCACCAGTATAATATCCTATTAAAGATACAAATTGGCATTCTGTCGATGTAATGCACCCCTGAGGTCCTTCAGGAATTACTACTGAATTTCATTTTTCATTTAGCCGCTACATGCTGTACATTTATTAACAAAATGGAACTTTGGTAGATCTGCAGTGAACTGTGTTCAACCTGCAGGCAAACAAGCCCCTCAAAGCTCAGGAGTTTTAGCTCACAAGCTGTCTGCATGTCTTGCAAGTTTGCTTCTGTCTGCAAACCTAAAAGCACTCAACAGGCTGACATGGAAAGGATTGCCTGGAGGAAATGTGAATATTTCAAGTGAACCTCTGGGAAACTTCCACAGTTGAAAAGAAAGGCATTGAATAATCTTTTTCAGATGTGTCTTGGAAGGAAATCACTAATCATGATATTTAAAGCACTTTTAGGAGAAGAAGTGTAAATGAAGATGAGGTACAGGTTAGTGGCTGGGACAAAAACGTTGATGTGAAGTGAGAGAAGAACAAGTGTGGAATACAAAGGGCAGACACTAAAAACACTGGTCTAATTCTCCAGAGAGACTGAATTGGAGGAAAACCTTCAATTATAAGGGAAAAACATCCAAGCTGCCCTAGTGTCCAAATTATTGAGCTGCACTTGGTAAAATATGCTCAGACAAAGCAAGAATCTGTTTTTCATAGATGTTGGAAGAAAATAGTAGAGATTTAGTTAGCGCTAAGTGACTACAGTGTCAAAACAGGATGGGCTGGAATTTTCAATTGCAGAAAGATTCTCATTCTGGGAGCTGAGGATTCTGATGCAGGACTCATTTGGGTATTAAAGTGATATTCTTAAATTCTTAATATTCTTAAAGAATATTAAATGAATGTTGTATGACCTGATACCCTAGTTTTGTCCAAGGAGTTTAGGAGCCATGTGGGGCATGCAAGTTATTATTCTATACCATTCACATCATCCCTAGAGGTGGAAGTAAGGGATTCTCACTTTGAAGAAGAAGGGGGCATGGCTTGGGGTGGAGAAAAAAAGTGGGGTATGAGGCATCCACTGGCACTTTGTCCTTTTCCATGGCAGTGAGTAGAGAATGGAGTGATGGGGTAATGCTGGTCCCATTGTCAGCCATTGTTTTTCATTGCCAGGGGAAAGAACTCTCTTGTTTCCGAGGAGATGGACATCCCTTTCTGGTCGGGACAAAAAGTGGTGGAGGGAGCAGTGGGGTGGTGCTGGCTGCAGTCATGTTGCCTCAAACTCGGTGAACATTTTCCATGTAATCACCCTCTTTTAATACTGTTACTAATATTGCTGCTGCTACTGCTCTTTTTCTTATCTCATTGCTATTTCCAGTAAATTGTTTTCTCAACCCATAATCCCTGCCTTTTGTCTGTTTCTCAACAGAGGGGGTAGGGACAGAGGAGAGGCTGTGTGGAGCTTCACTTCCAGCTGGCCTTAAATGATGACACCTGGCCAGGGCTGACTAGATTTAAATCTTAGTCTTTTTATATATCAGTAAATCTGCATCTGCTGGCTGTGATGAACAAAAAGTTATCAGGAAGTTATGGAAAGATTTAGATGCCTTCTGTCAGCCAGAGTAGAATCTGTTTGTCATAAGAGCTAGTACCCTCAGGATTCCCTATTTCTTGTGACCTGAGGAGCTCACAAGAATGCTACAAAAGCAACATCAGCTGAGGTTGGAGGACAAATAGTAGTAGATACTACTACTACAAATATATTAGTAGATAGCAGTTTGAGAAAGATACCTGTGAAATTGCATCACACACATCATTAGGTCAGGAGGAGAAGATTTCATGGGAAGCTTAGAAAGAACAGATAGGGAAGACAGTGGCTGAAATCAGCAGGAGGAGAAGATTGTGATCAGTTTGAAACATCTTTAGGTATTGAGAGTGAGATGAAGATGATGGGGACAGGGCTGAGGGGAGTAGAGTTATTAATTTATTCACAGAAATGAAGGTGCAAAGATTTCTGATAAAACTGAAATAATGATCTTATCTCACTTTGCCTACTCAGAACTGAATCAGTAATAGCTGTCATTTAGCAAACCTATATCTAGTCAATTTTAAAAGACCTCCCCAAACAAATAACTTCAAAATTAAATCATCCAATGACACGTTCTACAACCTATAGGTGTGCTTTTTCATGTTTACTCATCATGGTGATTTTTTTTTGTTTTTTTCTGCCTAAGAATCTCTTCTTGAGTGCCCCCTTGGAAGAGCTGGGCCTCATCAAGCTTCAGACCATTCAGATGTAGAAACAATTCAGGACTTCCTTTAAAACCCATCTGGCTTACTCAACAATGTAGAACAATAAATCTTTAACCTAAATTCATTTTCAACTTTAAAAGAAAAGGAAGAGACTCCAGAGCAATATTTTTAAATGCCTCTTCACGATTCCTGGCTGTACTTAAGGGGATCAAAAAGACTTCCTTAAAAAGACTTCTCAAAAGCTAAGGAGAGCATGAAAGATTAAGGTTCCTGTTGGAACACACTGATGGGTAAGACTGAGATTTTTTTATTGTTTTCTTTCTTCCTCTTTGTTGTTGCTGTTGCTGTTACATGGAGAAAAAAAATGCACTTAAAGCTCCACAGGAACATTAAAATTTAATGTTCACCATAGTGTCTTAAAACCCTGACATTATTGTCTTCCCTGGGATAGTAATGAAAAGATCAGAGATGCAGGTTTTCTGAAACTGGCAGATTTAGATTGAAGACACTCAAAGCTCTGTATCTCCTTCTCTTTTGGTGATTTTGACATTAGCATATTTTGCCAAACTTTCTATTGCATGGAAAACAACAGTAAACAAAATGCAGTTGATTTTTCTCTCTTGAATTCTATGCTGATCTGTTAACCATTCAGGAATATAGTATATGCATTTACATAGATTTTGCAAATACATCGTAGCAGTGACAAACTGCAGCAGGTATACTATGTTTTCCTACAAATCATCTGCTTGGCAGAATCACTACATAAGCCAAAAGCCTTTTTTTTTTTTAATTGCTGAATTTTGTATCCTGCTGTGTAAGCAATCTCCTTCCTTAAAGTTGTAAGTTCCTTCATAGAAGCCATTGTCTTCAAAGTGTTTGTTTCATCTAGACTGTAATTTTCAGAGAGGGGTTAAGACAGCAATTTTCTTGTTTATTTCTTCCAGCAATTAGCTACAATAAAATTTAAGTGAATTACATGTTCAGCTACAACCAGCTGTCTGGGTCTCATTCAAATCCTGGTGATCTCATGTCCCAGCCTCTTATACATGCAGAGGTACCTTGATAATTACTTCCATGATGAATTGAATGATTCCATTCAATTTAAGAAGATCTACTTTGCAGCATTTGTTTCATGTATGATCTGATAAATCCTACAGTTATAACATTTCTGTGTTTTCTGTGCATCTGGCTTTTCTGATAATGTTTTCAGTAGTCAAACCAAAAAATGCTGGTATTTAACTACTCACTTAATCTCAGGTACTACTTGAAAATAAGTTTACTGTTATACTTTTCATTTCAGCTCTGTAAGGAGTTAAATCTGGGCAGTGTTGTGAAGATCTCATTTTAATGAGCTTTGCTTTGGGCAGACTTTAACCTGTGGCATTCATCCATGAAGTATATCTTAGCTGAATAATTTACTAAATTGAGCAACTAGATAGTATTGATTGGGTAGAGGACCAGGCATAAGTGTGTTCTGTGTCAGCCATTCTGACTGCTGTGACAGGGAAGTGGTGATTGAAAGAGAGGATTCCATGGAGCTGGGGCAGTGCCGTTCTGAGCTGTCTTCCTTTTCCACCTTCAGACTCCTGCTCAGTGACTACTTCTCTGTCCCTGCCAGTTAGTTCCTGGAGGGCTGCAACAAATGTTTACCCCCTAGAGGTGGAGCAAGAGCCACCGCTATGTTGTATAACACTTAGAATTCTGTCTTGAAGTGTCTAGAGGTATAAAAAACAGCAGAAAAAAAAAAGGGGGGGGGCGGATCACAATTCCTTATAACATTGTAATATTTCCTAGAACTTTCTGTGTCAGTCAAAGGAATAGGACAGAGCTTTCTTGTTTTATTCATGGAAAATTAGCAGGGATATTGGCATCTTTTAGTGTAACATTTTCCATCTTAGAAGAATAGAGGTCTGATAAGAAAGTAAAATAGTTTTCTGCTTTGGTGATTCATCATATAATTTTAGGCCTGCAGCTAGAACAGAAACCCCCACATCCTCAATTGTGACTCTTTCACCCTTACCATCTAATTGAAACCTTCTGCATCTAAAAATAAATAATAAAAATCTTCTATCCATATTATGAGATGCTGAAGTCTTCCAAAACTAATTGACCTTCTGTTGGGAAACATATAAAAATAAGAATGCTAAGTTTTTCCAGCAATGTTTTGGTAAGCCTGTAAGTTGGCTTCAAGAGGTGGTGTAATCTTCTATTATGCATTAGTCAGGAGATTTGGAAGCAGAAACTAGATGACTTAGAAAAGGATATTATTTAACTGGAGAAAATTATAAAGGAGTACTGCCAAATAGAAATGCAATTATACAAAGAAGGGGTGAAATAAACAAAAGAAAAGAAGATAAAATGCAACTGGAGTGTAATCTGTTTGAGAAAAATTGAACAAAATACTCAAACTGTTAAATTTTAATTTAAATTTTCTGGGACAATACCCAGATTTATTGCATTTTTTTTCCAAGAATAATCTGTGGCTTTTCCAAAGTAGAAGTGGTTCCAGTCAGAAGTTAGAAGTTAAAACTGGTGTTCTTACTCTAAATAATAAGAAATTGTAAATGTCATTGTTGGTGGCATAAATATTTGCAGTGGGTGTGTTTCTATAACTTCAATTAAAGTGAGAATCATCACTTAAAAATCCAAATATAAGTCTCCCTGGAAACCTGTTCCAAATTTGCTTACCCTTTCAGTCATATGACATCAGGTGATACTGGAGTGTTGCTTAAAGGACAGATTAAATTAATTGTTGCTCTCATGTATTTCTCTCTGCATTAAACACAAACTTTAGGATATTTATCAAGTTTTGACAATATTGGAGAGTGATTTAAAAATATTAGTGCTTAAGGAGGCGCAGTCTTTAAATAGTCTCAGTATTTGTACATTGAAAGTGCTCAAGATGGTGTAGGTAACTCCTCTGTGTATCTGTCTCACTTCAGAGATAGGGAGAAAGGAAGAAAAGATATGCCTTGTTTATTTTACTCCTCTTTTGAGATTGACTTTACATTTTTCAGAATTTATATTGTGTACAGCTCAGAACTTGTAGACATTCACAGACCTTCCTACTTTATAGTATTTATTTTGGTCAGGATGAATGTTCTAACTCAATCTTCAGAGCTAAGTAACAATTTGGAAAATCCTTAGCTCTGCAGGTCCTAATTGTTGTGAGGGGCTTCAGAAAGCAACACAGTGGTGCACAGGCAGTTTGAGAGGTTTCTGTAGTGTGTTGTGAGTCTTAATGCAACTACGGTGCTGCTCACAGGGAGAAGTGCTCTGCTGAGCTGATTGTTTGCAAATAAGGAAGAAGCTTTGAGCTTTTGAGCAATTGCTGCAGAATGAGGTTGGCAAATTAGTCAAAAATGGCAGAGAAAAGGACAGAATATTGTTCTTTTTGCAGTCCTCACAGGTAAGGTCAGCCTAGACCTATGCCAAGAAGAAAAGACAAAGCATACCACTAACAGAATTGTTGCAATGATGTCTATAGACATATGTTGTTGCCAATTTATGAGATGCATCCAAGGCTGATAGTGGGGTTGAATATTGTCATTGCAAAGCCACTCCATCACTTTTGGAAGGTTATGGAGGTCAAGAAAAATTCCAGATGAGATTAAGAATGACTGGAATGTATCATTACCTTCTACATGAAAGGCAAAAAAAAAAAAAAAAAAGAAAATTCAGAAAACGACATAGTTTCCTGACAAGCTGACAAGGTAACTGGCTAATAACTGAGAATCTGATTTCTTTTCCAGTTTTCTTGCTTTCCATCTGACAAATGGAAGCAGAACAGAAGTTCTCATTTATTGGATAGTATAGCATATTTATGAGCAATATTTTTGTGCAAAAATATCTGTGATGAAGCCAGACCAAAATGTTTACTCTGCTAGCTGAAGACCTACTGAAACCAAGTAAAAGGCTGCAACAAAGAAGAAATTTTCTAGGTGAATTCATTGGAACAATTATAAACATTTAAGAGACACGAGTGATTCTTTTCAAATCTACCAATACAGCATTTTTGTAGATAATAAAATATTTTTTTTTTCAGAGTTTACATTTCAGCAGCCCTCAGGAAGGGTTAAGCTTGTCAGTAATTGCTCGAATACCAAAACCAGAGTATAATGCAGAATATAGTCTCCATTTTTATTTTTCACTGAGGAAGAAAAATACCCTGTCAGTAAATCACATCACACTGACAAATCGTTTTTCCACTTCATTGGTCTTATATTTAATGTATAGCCTGTGGCAATATATTTATACAGGTGCATCAATTGAACAATTTCATATTTAAAGATGTAAAATGCATTAGCTACTCTCATAACTTACTGAGTGCTTAAATGCAATTTTTTGTACTGTTCATTTTCAGTACTATAGCAGTTTTAAAGAAAGTCTGACTAAATATGTGAAGGTCTCCTACCCAAACCATCCTATGACATGGAAGAGGGTAGAAGAATGAAAGATCCCTTGTCAGCAACCCCTGCTAGCCAAACATAAACCTGCTGTATTCCAATAGTGACAATAGTGTTTGTTCCAGTCTTGTCTGCTGGTAGGACAGGTCCCAGCAATGGAAAAGTAAGCACATATTTTTTTTCTACCTGTCTCTGTGGGGATTCTCAAATTTGAACTGATTGTTTGTGGTTGGTACTGTCTCTTTGAAAAAGGTCACAGTATCAAAACATGTCAGTGAATCAGATGATAATTCATGTTGTAAGGAAACAAGGAGGTTTCTCATACATCCTCCCATTCAGGCAGGGACAGCTGCAGAATCAGGCCATGTTTCCCAGGGCCATATCCAGATGGGTATTTAAAAACATTCAAGGATAGAGTGCACAATCTCCCAGGATGAACTACTCTACTGTACTTGCACCAAAAAAATTTTCCCCTATGTCCAGTCTGATATTTTTCCATCTTATCACTATTGTCTTGCCTTCTTCCCACTCACTGCTTTCAAGGGCATGGCTTCATCTTCTCGGTGTGGTTCCTTATTGGTTTTTAGGTTTCCCTAAAGCCATCTTTCCTCCAGACTCAACAAGACCTGGTCCCTCAGCCTCTCCTTTCAGGGTGAACAACAGTCTTGATGATTCTGGTAGCCTTTCCTTGAACTCCCGCCTTTATTGTAGTGAAGGGGGTCCAAAACTGAATACAATATTCTAGATGTGGTCTAGTGAGTGCAAAGCAGAAGGTGACTATCCCTTCTCTTGTCTGCTCCATTTCTCATAGTTGGCATGGCCCCTCTGATCAGCCTCCCATTTTAAATCATATTCCTGGTACCCTACCCCTTCTAAGGCCTGCTGAAGTAAGCTTAGGTATCAGCTGTGGAGACCTTCACTCACAATATTTCTAGGACTATGCTGAACTAATGTGGACAAATTAAGACCTTGATTGAATGAAACACTTTAGCACATGGTTTACTTTTTGCTTTACTGAACAATTTTTGAGAGGCTTGGTGTTTTGGAGAAGTCTCTGACATTATGCTGCCACACAGACTTCTAGGACAGAAAGAAACGCATTGAGTCAGATTCTCTGGAGGGTGAATCTTTGCCACACGGCACTTTGCTCTATTTTATTTGAATAGGAATCTCCTTATAATATGTGTTATTGTTGCTTAAAGATGGCTTGTTTATTCCCGTTGCTGACTACATACTAATTTTGCAACTAAACCAGAATTTAAGGTAATGGGGTGCCATTACAACTAGTGATTACAATTTAAAATAAAATTGCTACTAATTCATGTTTTGGATGTTTAAGTGTTTATGCAGTAAGAAAGAGAATATCAGAGCATTCTTTACATGTTCTTGCAATTCCAAAGCACTGAAGTAGTTCCATGATTACAACCAATATTTAATGATACAGAGCAGTACAGTACATTAAGGAGACTTTATTGACTTCAATTATAGGTAAACTAATCAGCAGATAATGACAGAAAGGAAAGTGAATGTAGTCAAACACTAAACTTGAAACACATATTGCAAATCAGTAATGTTTCAAATTAAGCACTTACAGACTAAGTATTCAATGATTAATAAAAAGTACACAACTTACAATTAATTCACTTGCTGAAAAATATACAAATTATGTTAATACCATTAAATTGTTATGTCCTTTGCAGTTACTGGTTGGTAACGGTACTGTTTGCATACAAAAATCTTGCGAAGTGTAATTTAAATTCAGTAAATACTATACAATTTGAGTACATAACAACTTTGCCTTCCTCCTCCAGAATTTTCCAGGCAAAAAAAGAAATATCCCTATAATTTCCTTTGTTGCAGTTAAATAATACACACTGGTACAGTATTATTTTTAAATTATAAGTAGCTAAGTCTTTGTCAACACATGAATGTGGAGTCTGAAACATGTCAGGAAACTAATTTTTTTTTCTTCTTTTCTGCACTTTAAGATTTCCTTCTTACTTCAGTGTCACTATAAATGTGTAACTTCTTTCAGGTCTTGAGTTTAGAGGCATCAAAAAAAGAATCCCAACTATGTTGGTCTGTTTAGATACATCCAAAAATATCCAGGACATAGTATCCTATGTCTTTTATGCTGGCAGGCATCTTGGCTAGTCTTTAGCAGCCGCAAAGTGCTTCATTTTGTGTTCTCTTTTCTGCAGTCCTTCTGTAAGATCCTCAGAGCCTACCTCCTTTTTGTGAGCTCAAGCCTGGAAACTACAATTTTCTTTCTTTGTGCTATCTACCATTAGGGTACCACAGTGGCCTGGAAGACATCACCATGTGTTTTCAGTGCCTTAAATCATATGGGAATTATGCAGTTCTTAAATGTAGAGCCTATCCTTCAGAATTTCTAATCCCAATTAATCCCTAATCAGTCAATCTCTGTCTCAGATTAAAGGATTCTAAATTTCCATGGCTTCTTTTGCAGTTATTATTATTATCCAACCTTACCATTTCTAGGATCTTTGGCTACATTTTCAAGTGTATCTCAACAACTCTGAAAGTTGGAATCCTGGGCTGAAACCTGACAGTTACATAATCCTTTCACTGTATCATTCAGGGTGTCTCCATAAAGGGTATACAGCAAATGTGTGTTGCAAGACTCAGGTTAAAACCACAAAGAGAAAGTAATACTTGAACTTGCAATTTGCATTTACCAGAATGATATGTCTAAAAACTTTAAAAATTATTTTACTGTATTTGGTTTACTTAAAAATCCAAACCAGATCAGGTAAAATTACACAGGAAAATTCTACTTAATTGTGCCTGATAAAACCTGATTTTATAGAAAGACCTTACAAAAGCAGGGAAGAGAGAAACATTTTTCTCAAGGAAAAGAGGGGCATTCAGGCCCCTCCCTCCTTTTCTCTCTTCTTTCTCTCTTCATCTCTCCTGTTTGTTTTTTACCAAGTCGTTTTTTTATTATTTTTTCAAATTAACGGAGGATGCATCAGAAATTTACAAGAGTTATATTCTTCAGTCTTCTTAAATAAGTTTAATGACAGAAGGAGCTCATAGTGGGCAAGAGGAGTAGTAGTTTGTTATAGAATATTTTCTGATAGTCTCTAGAACTATCTTTTTGTTTATTATTGTGGATCTTCAAGACAAGATTTCTTTTAAAGGAAAAGGTAATCATCTGTGCCTGAGCACACATCTCACTTCTAAAACATAGCAACCTATTTTGCTGGATGTTTGAAAATCTGCTATATGGCATAAAATTAATTTCTCAATGTGTTCCTTTCAGTGCATTTGGAAAAATATAGCCTTTAATGTAGTATCAATTTTAATGGCATTTGATTATGTGCAGATTACAAGACATAGGGACCAAAGGCTGATATTTCTTACTGCCATTAAAAAATCCTCCTCATTAAGAGAGTCCTTGAGCAAAAATCCCAACATCACAAAACATTCCACAGCAGACAGGTTTGAATCCTAGAATGAAGTGGACTTTCAACTTTGCAGTTTGACTCTACTTTCACAGGCCAGAAGAGTTGTACTTTTGCCACAGGAGATTTGCATTCACAAAGGCTTTTGCTTTAGTTTATGCAGGCTGTGCCACACACTGCTGCTGCTCCAAAGGTTTCTTGTGTTCTGCTTACAAGGCACAGCACTGAGGAACTCAAATGCTAAGGGATTTAATGTAGCTGCACATTGTCTCCCACTTGTATTTCCTTTGATAATCCTGTGACAGTACATACCACATTAAAACACAGTTCTTTTCTTTTTCATGCCTGAGTAGATGCACTGACTCACTCACTGAATAATGTCATCAGATCACATTCTCTCAATTGTCAATGCGTGACTCCGTGCAGTTTCTGTCTGCTGCAGAAAAACATCTTTGTGAAAGCCTTGGTGTTTTGTAGTAGGATAAAATACAGATAAAAGTACCAAATTCCTCTTTTAATAAGGCCAAAATCATGGCCCTGACAGCCCAATTGGAGAGGAGATACTGATCTCTAAAATTTGAGCTGTATATATAATTTGGTGGAGAAATACTTTGCTGCTGCAGGACATATTTATTTTCAAGATGCATTTCCATATCACCTGAAAATTGTGATTTTTGGCAAACTGAACCAATTCAAAATTATACATGGCAGGTGGAAGGAAAGAAAATAATTTCTTTACCATTATTGAAAGAACACAGTGTAAAGAGAACAAAAAATTGTGGAGGAGGAGGAAGAGTCAAGAAATAGGGCTGGATTCCCTGATGCTGGAAATAAAATTATTTCACTAATTTGGATGAGGTCTGTCTGATTACTTCAGTAGTGGAACCTGCTTTTGAGTGGAGATTGTTGCTTAATTTCCTGGCACCATACAGAATAATTGCATAGGGAATCTTCAAGTGTCTCTATTAAAAACATTGAAATTAGCAAAAAGGAAAAAGTTTGCATATTCTATCCTATCTCTATTCCAATATAGGTAATGTCATCATGGTGTAGTTTCTAAATCTTTGTCCAGCTGTACTGGACACTGTACTTTATTTCACGTCAGTTGCTTCTGCTTCTGAGACTCAAAAATGATGCCAGGTAAGAATTTTTGGATTATTACCAGTATGATTTCTTTCCAGTACAAAGTACATATACAGAGACAACCATTCAAATCCCTTAGCATTTTTTTCTCTGTCTTTCTGCATTTCCTGAAATATTGACGAGTACTTTTCTTCTCATTCAGACAAAGCGAGCTGTAGGTCTTTTGAGCAATGGGATATCTGAGCAGAACAGTAAGAGAAATTTCACCGACTTTCCAGAAGCTTTCAACTTTTTGTGAAGCAAAGGTTACCTGCTTTAAGCCTTAAAGGACTGCATACAGAAAATGGTGACCCACACCAAACTGTGTTGCTGTTACTTCCTCATTACAATTCCTTTGGTATCCTGTATGTCCTTGTGCACAGTCACTGTTGCAGAATCTCTGTGCCTGTCAGGCACAAAGATTTAACTTAGGATTTGCTTCCTAATCTTTAATCCCAGGTTAACAGCAAGCTATAATCAATTGCTCATTAATCATTCTTGACAAGTATTTAGCTAATTACAAAAGCAAAGCTGGTAGAGAGAGTCTTTTATTATTATAGGTAAGCTGTGGATAGATTGTAGTTTTAACTTGTTACTTTTGTACATGTCTGTATTTAAACATTAAAATCTCTATATGAGTACCTTTCCTTGAATGGTTTATTGTATTTTTCTCCTGGAGACACAGACAGACACAGCCCAATGAACATGCATATGACTATTTTAAATACTATGTTCAATTATGTCAAACTTTGAACTTGCATTTGAAATTATACATGTCCACTGACACTGTAGAATGGAGAACCTAAGTCTGCTACATTTTCCTTTTGAAATAAAATTCTGCTTGTTTGTCCTGTTTTTTCATTCTTTCCTATTCCTTTGTTAATTGTTCTACTTGAGCTGAATAAGCTCTCATAAAACAGAATTTGATTCCCCTTTGAAGACAGGTATTTTGAAGTTCTGTAGGCTGTAAGTCATGAGTAGAAGTTGAAAAGCCACAGAGATCTGTGAGAGCAGTCACCATCTCCCAAAGGACACCGTGCAGTCTGCTCTCCCTCATGCCTGTCAGTATGGCTCAGTGACTGTGAGCAAAATTATCAGGTGTAGTCTAGCATGACTTTTGGAGTTAGGCTTAAAAAACCACAAGGCCCAGAGCTCCAGGGACACTGCAACTACAAAAGGCATGCCAAGGAGGGCAGGACACTGCCCCAGCATTGCTCCCTCCATACCTTTCTGCCTGGCACCAGTCTTGTGCTGGATGCCTCAGCTAAAGGCTTCTTTTACTGATTCACTTAGGGTTATGGTTGTGCTTGGGTTAGGGTTGAGGCTTCACAGAATAGTTTAAATGAACATGAGTTTTATATTTCATACCTAACACTGTTTGCACTGCATGAAGAGCTTGGCTCAGAGTTACAGGGTCCTTTTTTGTGTCTAGATAGAAGCATGACTATAATATACTCTGATCCTGGCTCTATCCCTCTATTGCACTGTGCTCTGATTCACTTTTGCTGGAACAAGAAAATATCCACTTTGCTCACAGTGATTATTCCTTAGAGCTCAATACATTTGTGTGTTTCCAAAACAGTCAGTATTGTGGTAATGTAATCAAAGTGCTCCTAATGCTCTTCATACTTTTATGTTGTGGAAAAAGCTGATACCTTGACACTTCCTCAGGGACATCTTTCTTACTTATCTCTGAGTTTATACACACTGCTGTTTATCAGCATCTTTTGTTTGCATTCCACTTGGAATCTTATTTCACATGGCAGTGCTTACTGAGCTAATGTAAGATCTTGCTCAGAGACCTTTTTGTAAGCCTATTTAAGATCTTGACATAGCTTGGCTACTGTTTCCCCTCACCTGTTCCACTTCTGCTTGTAACATCAAAAAGTAGTTCTGTTTCTGTCACTATTTGTTTTTTAAGTTTTACTTTCTGAGTTTTAAGATTATGTTGTTCTCCAGATGTCTGCCTATTTTCAACTCACAGTGCTGTCTGTGTTTTTTAATAGGGATATAAAGAAAACCAGATTATTTAAGTTGCAGTGTATCAACTCTTTGCTTCCCTTTCCTCATATTCCTACCTGAAGTGTCCAGCTATCCATTAGTCTTTCAAATATATTGGTGGACTTAGTAAGTTTGTTAATTAGTGTTCTTAAACCTCAAATACTCTCAGCTAGTACCTGTGATTTTCAGATAGCTTTTGTTTCCTTCTGTGTTCTACCTGTGGTACCCATTTAAGCTGTTTACATCCTTGTTGATTTAAGGTATTACTTTTCCTGTGATCTCTGATTTTGATAACTTCCCTATAATATGACTGTCAATAGCAATACTTCCCTATCTTCTTTGTTTCATTGTTCTTCCTCTTCCTAAACTTCTGGCCTTTTCTGTTCCTTTCAAACAGATCGAACACAAGTATCTAATTTATAAATTACTTAGGATTTTAAAATTAGTATAGCAGCAACCCACATCCGTCAGGAAAGCACACACAGAGCACCTTCTGGTTTGTAAAATGTGGTTTAAACACCAAACAGCAAAAGCACCTGTACAGTCACATCTGAGGTACAAAATAACTTTGCTGATCATGGTCCAAGCAAACTGAATTCCCCTCATTCCAGAGCAATATCTCATAGCTAAGCTACATCACTGGTCTCTAGTGAGTCTGACCAAGGCAGTGAAACCAAATCTGACTTCCAGCTTCTTACCTACATTCCTTTAAAGACAGTGCTACAACTGTCCATCCCCATGTCTTCCTTCCAATCTGATCAATGGGCAGTGCTAGTTTCAGTAACCCTAAGTGATCCCACTTTACTATCTCCAGTTAGGCACTGATACTCATATTTGCAGTGATTCTTTTCCTGCCTTTAGTTTCTAACTTAGGGTACTTTCAATGTTATATGGTGATGTTTAGCATAAGTTTTGGTTCCTGTGTGCTCACATGGCTTGCCTCATACAGTGGTAGAACAATAGTTTCACCCATCCATAAAGAATTATTGTTTCAATATCCATAGTATTTGGAAAGTAAAAATGATGTGTGACTTATGTGGCAATGTTGAGTACCAGTCTACATGTTAGTAACTGAAATCAAGACAGTCTCATCAGAGAAAAAAGTAATGAGATGTGTAGCTCTGTCTGTGATTTCTTGATTTCTTGATTTATTATTTCCATTGCATACTATATAGTTATGAACACCTATAATACACATACAGACATGGGAAAAGAATCAAAAATATAGTAAAAAATGGATAAAATTGTTTCTTTCAAAGGCAGGAAATCAAAACCTGTAACTTACCTTTAAAGTCATTAGACCTAAAAAATATGTGCTTGAGAGAGCTCAGTAAAATCATTAGCAGATTTATTCCTAAAGTTTTGAAGACAGTATCTAATTACTGAAGCTTTCAGCTTTTGTTGTTTATAGAACAGAATATGGAATATATATCTCTAAAACTATTGTTTGTAGAGATATATATTCCATACAAGTCAATATTTGATCTCAACCAACAGTGAAGACAGAAAAATTATTCTCAGCACAGTGACATTAAAATTATTCTGCATAATGCTATATTTATTACCTCCAAAATTACTTCAACATATTAAAATGGCCTGATGCTTTTCAGGGAGCAAAATCCAAGACAGGCATACGTTGTCTGAAGCAGACATTCTCAGGGTTGCCTCACTGATTGGATTTTTGGGGGAGTGGGGTTCATGTAGGGAAAGGATAGATATTTTTCAATAAATGTATGGATTCTGGAGATCTTGACTAAGGATTACATTTTTTGTAGTTTGCAGCCTCTGCTTGAGCCCCTGAGGAAGCACGGCTGTCCTCTGCCCTATGGAGAGATATTAGTTCATTTTATGCAAGCTGCTTATGGGAGCCATTACTGTAAGTGAATAAAAATGTTGGCTCTTTTTGCCTGTGGACTGATTTTAACCTGATTACATAGAAAGTTAGAATCAGAATTTTTGTCTCTTTGTCTGAATCAAGAATAAATATTCCACTGGAGGCATTCAGTATTAATGACATATTGCATAGCAACAAATACTTACTAAGGACATATTTATTTATTATTCGTACATATATATCCTGTCTTGACCAATCTCTTTAGTTTCTTTAATCAGAATATATGTGACTCAGTGTTGGCTCTTAGTAAACAGGTTGCAATGAACCACTAAATCCTGACTACATTAATTTGCTTTATTTCATTTACCTAAATCAGATAATGATAAATCTATATTTAGAATTGGAGTTGCAAGGGAGAGGGTAAGGGTATAAGAAAAACCATAACCCAGCCGTTATAGAATGACCAAGGCCTTATTAAAAGCCTAAAACCACATAATGTCTTTTATTTTACCAGGAAAGTTGGAAATCTAAAGTATCATTTCAAAGGCTGTTTATGCAGCATATGTATATATACATATATGTATATATATATCACTGATAAAGCAAATAATCAATGAATCACCCAACCTAGATAGTTAATTAGGGAAATAAAATTATTTAAATAAAGGAAAAAGACAAGCTATTTTTTTTCTTTAATCCTCATAGGTTTGTTAGGATTAGTATTAAAAAAATCCTGGCTAAGAGTAAAACTATGGCAGTGGGATCTGATGATCTGGTTTTCATTCATTTCATTAGGAGGGTTTCCCTAATTTCAGCTCTAAAACAAATTTAGGCATTGTGTCTGCTCTGCTGGAATCTAAGCCTTACAGCTCAAAAATGCTTGTGAGCATTAATGAAGACCAGCAGATACAGAGCAATGATGTCCCCTGATTGCAATCAGAGTCATGAATTAGAAATTGATACATGGCTGAATATAAAAGTAGGTGTTCAGTTGTAAACCACATGAGAGGAAGGTTCTGATGACTGTAGTGATTAGCTTGATTTTTTTTCTTGGCTCTTAGATTATAAATTACTGCATTTTATCAGCCAGATACATTTTCAAATATGTTCCTCATATTTGACTAAATTTAGGATAGTAAGGAAGCTTGCTTTGCTCTTAGGTTTTTGGTTTATTTATGTATTTGAAATCTCCCTACTTTTGGATGAAGATCAGTCAAATGAAAGAGAAATCTGAGGTTACTTGTGAAAAGAAAGCAGAAAAGCTTCTTTGTAATTTTGATATTTATTTTTATAAAACATTGCAATCATACACTGACATTTCCAAATTGCGAAGGGTTATTGAGTTAGAATGGGAACTATGCTTAGCAAGAGCTTCTCAGAATCACATATTTCTGTAGAAATCTAAACATAGATGGTAAAATTTCTTTGTGATCAGAGTCACATTTTAAATAGCTATGTTCTTAAAAAAAAAAATAAAAATCTGCATATTGGGAGAAAGGAAAATGGCTGGACAAGGGGAAACCACTGATGCCTGGTCATGCAAGAGTTCAAACAGGGTTAGTACCATCAGTCTTTCTTTAGCAGGAGTGACAGAGCTCTTGTGGTAATGACAGTGTGACAGTCTTTGTAGCAGTGATAGTAGTGACAGCTCTTGTAGTACTGCAGTAGTGACCATGGCTCTTGTGACAGAGCAGAAAGAGTGACAAAGCACTTCTGCAGCCACTTTAACATATACATTGAGGCAGCTCTCAAACACTTTTGTTCAATGGCTAAGTTTCTGGAAAAAAAAAAAAAGCGTAATGAAATTTCAATGTCATACCACCTGAAACTGAGTTAATAAATTCCTAAATTGCAATAGCATGATTAAGTTGGATTTAAGAGAGATACACTTTCAGTAACAGACAATTTACCCTCTTTGTCTCATGAGAACGTTTAGTCAGGATGGCAGTCCTCAAGAAATCCACTTCAAAAGATGAGAGATGTGATAAATACATATTTGATTGAAATCAAGACTATCTACCATACAAATACCTCAGCTTCTATTCTTCATAGTTCCTTTATTTCTGTCTATAAAGAAAATTTTAAAATTAATTTTCTTCCTTAATATTGTGTGGTGGAATGACATAATAGAATATTTTCGCCTTTTAAAATTTTTGTAAAGACTAATAGCCTAAGGGACTAGTGAGAGGCATTATGTTTGCAAGTAGATTTAATATTTGACAGCATCCATTTGTGCTGCAAATTTCAAGTGAGTATGGTTGTATAATGTCAGTGTTATCTACTGTGCCTTTATTACTACCCTGAAAAGTGATGCTGAGCGCACACGCACAGAGCTGATCTCCTCTGTTTCTGCAGTTGTCTAAACAAGACAATAATTTTAACAAAATTATTAACAAATCACTAAAATTGTAAGATGCATGTACCAATTTGTATGACTGCCACATGTACTTTGGTAAAAATGATCTCTTTCTCTCTGTACATGAATATATTTGATTAAATTAATTCTATAACATTTTATTTCTGTCCTTGATTCGTGACAAATTTGTAAGGATAGACATTCCATGGAATGTTTGGTGGACATTCATATAGAGATATTGAGACAAAACCAGATATCTAGTTACCATTTTGTGTTTAGCTATGAATTCCAGTGCATAATCAGATGAATGTCAATTTTCTTGCACATTCTTATTTGTCCTTAATTTGATACTGTTAATGAAAAGAATGAAGGTTTTATAGCTACAGATTTTTTCAGCATTTCAGCCAGGCAGGATTATTCCTATAATATGCCTTATCTACTGCATTTTTACAGTTAAAAGGAAAACCTCAGCAATAATATTGCTTGAGTGACCCTCACATGAAATGTTTATATCCATTTCTTTGAAGAAGCCTGTCCTTCTTTACTCTTTTCCACCTTACTTTTTACCATCCTCTCCAAATACAGTCAAGCAAAGGACTCAAGTGCATTTGAATGGTGAAAACCCTATGAATAATGAAAGTATTGTAAAGATGACTATTTACGTAATGTCGGGATCATGAGTGTGTCTGTGTGTGGTCAGGACTGGATCTTCCCAGTCTTTACAACATGCTCTCACAGTCTTACAGACTCAGTACTGTCTGATAAAATAATCACATAGAAATACAATGGGTTTCATGAGAGATTTTTTTTTAAGAGGAGAAACAGACATGTCTATGTTTAAAGATGGCCTTAAACAGACTGAAATATTAAGAGTACTTAGTACGCTGAGTATAAATAGTATAACTACTGTGCTGTGAATAACAGTTGGAAGATCACCTACTTGACTCTATCAGTAGTATATACTTCAGAAGTTTCATCTGTTTCAGTCATAAACAGAAGTTGTACCTTGTAACATGAAATAAACAGAGGTTTTAGTTAGAATAGTTGGCTTTACAGGCTATTACAGAATCTCCTGCTAGAGTTGTTATAGCCAAGGATATGGCAACATCTCCGTTTCTAAGGGTTTATAATCAGACTGTAAAAATGGGCTTTAGACTGAAACTGACAGCTTAAGTCTCAACTCAGAACCAAGTTGTTTTAAAAGAACACATTTCCATAGCTATGTTCTCTCTTCTGCATTAAAACTGAATGGCTTAGTTTAGCTTCTGTAATGAGCTCATCTGATATTTTGTTAACACAAAAGCAGATCTGAGTTGCTAAATAGAGCCCTGTCCTCAACATACCATGGGAGCACATCATAATATAAGAGGGTAGAATTTTTTTCAGTTTCCTAAGTAGCACAACAGATATGCATATACTTTTTTCCTGCTCCTGAATGTGTAGAGGCTGAAGAGACCTCAGGTTAGCACAAAAGACAAAGTGCAGTGTCGGAATATCTGTATTGGAAGCTCAATCAGCTGAGCTGGGTCTCAGTCACATGAAATGCTGCCTCAGCTGATGCATTTTGTGCCAAATCTAGGCTGCTTCTGAATTTAAGTTGTTGTCTGGGGGGTATTCTTGGGGTCTTTTTTGGGGGGATTATGGTAGTGGGTTTTTTTGATAGCAGCAGTCTGGTTTTAGTCATCCCAAGATAATGCAAAATATATGCTACTCAATTAAATCCTTGGCCACTTTCTACACAGTTTTTTCCCTAAAGGAACAGCCAGTTTTTCATCTGCATTATCACCTCATGAAAGTATGCCAGGTAAAGACCAAGTGATCTGCAGGTAAGTACTTACCAGGTTTCCTCTATAAGGTGAAAGAACTATCAAATATATCTTATAGTAGAAAGGAAAGATATTCTATCTTATACATGGTATGCTTTTATGAAATATTCTAGATGCATCAAATAAAGAACTCATTATGCCACTATGTTGAACTGGAAAAACTAAGTATAGTACTGCAGAGAGGGATGTTTCTTTCAGTCCTGTAATGTACGTGGAAGCAGTAAAGGCTTTCTGGAATTTATTGACACACTTACACCTTCCATTTATCTACCTGATTGGTTCATTTGTCAAGGATATCATACAGTTTTCCCATCAAAACATTAGCAGAGTTAATTTTACACTGCATGCAAAGCTCCGTGAGAGTAAATCAGTATGAGATATGTGAAAACCTGGTATAAGGATACATCTCTAATAGTTCATCATATTGCTTATTCAATAGTACATATTATAAAATCATTCAGACTGTGGCCTCTAAGGCATTACTCTAACAAAGCTTATATTTCCTGTTAATAGTACAGTTCTTTTCCTGTAATTGGTTGTTTGTCATTCTCCATATGACCCTGAAGATCTCACTCACAATCTTTTACTGCATGTCATTGTCCTCTCTCTGTGATGTTGAAAATAAGGATCAAACCTGGTGGTTTTCAATGGTCATGACATAAATGGTTTCTAGAAGTACAGGGCAGGATAGAGCATTGAGATATGTTACTCAAAGGCAAGGAAAAATCACTTTATGTATACAAACCATATGCATATATGTCTGTGCAAGGTTTTTCTGTGCTAGCACAGTATTGTACACTGGATTCCAATAGAAGTTATTTTTGGTAATTTTCCCTGGACTGTAGGCATATACACATTTCAGGTATGCAAGACTGGTTTTGCATGCTCAAGGTGTATTGCATTGTCTGAGGCAGAAGCTATTTGAAATTGGTTCACAATAAAGGTTGATAACCCAAGTGCCATACAAGAGTTGTGCTGTCCTGAAATGGTCATACCCCTTTTTTTTGACAATGTCTTAATGCTCTCAATTCTTTCAAACTGGGAATCATAACTGTGTGTTCTTACCAAGCAACTTTTAACCAAAGCAGACCTAAGAACCCCTTTAGATGCAGCAGCATGTTTTTTGCTTTACACAGCTGTTTCTGAGTGATGAAAGGGTCCCAGTACAGACAGGGCAAACAGGCTCTGGAGTCTTGTGTGTGTTTTATAATTTTCTGTTATGCTGTTGCTTTCCTGGGTTGAAAGCACACAAAGAACTTGGTCAGAGTTCACTGTCTGACTTTTGATGTGTAACACTCCTGAACACTTTTTGCAAATAACTCCTGAAAGAAATGAAGCACATGGCAGAGCAAGTCATAGGTTCTGAAATGCTCACAGGAACTTGGAAGAGTTCTGGCACAGAGAGTACAGCAACCAATAAAAATCAATACTTTCAATGGTAAAAAAGTTAGTATAAAATGTTAACAATATAATATAGCCATGTCATATAATGCATATGTTGCAGAATGATTCTATATTGATATTAATGTTGTGAAGATTAGTTTTTTGGGACAGCATGCAGATGATAGAAAACTGAAATGTCACTAAATATTTCTGTTTAATGAAGAAACATAATTTCTATTAAAAAACTGTTTAGTTTCTTTCAAAAGTACCTAACTTCTGAGTTTATATTTCATAGAAGATTATATGATATCATAAAAATGTAGAAAGAAGGTAGTAAAAAGTGTGAGAAATAGCAGCTACCAGCTTCTGTGGTAATGAATTTGCTGGATGTATCACAGCTCAGAGAATAGTGAAGATGTGAGGCTGTGCAAAATGCATACACTCCCAAAAAAGTTAATAATGTTCTTTCTCACAATTAGCCATAATTTCCACTTACAAATCGGTAATATTATAGGAAGATCTATCTATATTAAAACAAAATCAAAATCTGTCATAATATGGCTATGATTTTGTAAGCCATTCACATATCTGAAAAGCAAATGTCCTGGCTCATGAAATGTTTACATGTTAGGTTTATGGATGTACTTTAGTTTTATACTTCACTGCTGATGATCTATGGATAGTACAACATGGTTCTTTCTTTGAAGCTATGAGTAATGGGTGAGATGAAGTTCAGTTTATCATTTTATAAATTTTTTATGCTCACAATCAAGTAGATATCCTTATTCTCACTACCTTTGGAAGTTGAATTCTGTATTGTTAAGGATATATTAACTCACACATACAAGTCATAAAGCCTGTGACTGAGACATTTAATACAGCATTAATGAAGATCATGTGGCCATCAGAGAACAGGTGTCTAGTGTAAGCTAATTGTTCAAACTCCATAGATGAAAAACAGCAGAAAGGACAGACTTTCTCTATCTGTGTTAGAATTCCAATTTTAGATGTTCACCCGAGTAATGTGTGCATGGGTTTGGCTAGCAGACACATGATTTTATGTTTCTGAAACACTGAAAATTATGATTTGGTTAAGGTCTAGACTCTATCTGTGTTTTACTGATTATCTTTCCTGCAAGGAAGCAAAATTATTTCTGCATTTAGGGGGATTTTACCATTTTATCTTCTTTGTAAAAAGTGATAAAGGGCTTCATGATTGTCATATGAAAGGAGTTTCCTTGTACTGTTTGTATTTAATTGGTCTGTCAATGCCCCAGGAAAGCCAAGCCCCTTGTGCCCAACCAGTCTGTCGATGTCCTGTTATTGGGACTCACTGAACAGTGTTCTGTCTCAGAGGGCAGTTCAAATATTGTTCAGGGACATGCTACAACAGCATACTGGAGTCTAATCTCTTACTACAAACTAGAAAGTACCCGCTCCCAGATCTCCTCAGTTTGGTTGAGTATATCTGCTGCCATTGACTGCTACTGCCCTTGAGGGACTCATGCTAAACTGTTCACAGACTTTATTAATAAACACACTGATAATAAAAAATTGTGATGGGTTAAGGTTTGAAGATTGCTGATGATATTAGCTGATTGCAAAAGCAAAATTGAAGCAATATACAGGGAAATTCTAATCACCAATGAAAACCAGCTTGAGTTAATAACTCAGTGCTCGTGGAGGAAGGTTCTTACCCAATAGATGTCCCTATGGAAGAGAAAACAGGTTCAGCCAGTCAGCTGATCCTAGAAGGTACTTCTGTAACGTCTCTCCATCCCTAATTCACTTTTATACTATTTCTTCATATTTAGGTGGAACTGCTTGTCTCCCCACCATACATTTGTTACTGATTTGTCTAAAATTCTCTCACTTCANATGTGAATATAACTTACCAGTTCTCACTCATTTTACCCCCAGCCATCTTCCCACAATGGTAGAGAAGAGGAGCTTCAAGCATGGCTCATAGTTCCGTCTGAGATACTATACCTCCTACAATATTATTGCACATGTGTTTAGTGGTGGCTGAACTCCACCAGGACTTTGTATGCTCAGTCACGTACGGAGTAGAATTCCAGCTGGCTGAGTTGTTGAAGGGCAAGTTTGTATTTTGTAGCTAGATATACAGAATTGTGAAAACCCCCTTTATGTGTATTTGTAGTGTCAACCTGGAAGGGTATATCAGATGTCTAAGGATATTTCATATGCAGCATCCTCTTAGAATTTGGAAACTGAACAAACAAAAGAGAAACAGCACACAGGTTAACACTATACTAAGAGTACATGAAAGGGAATAAAGAAGTAGCAGCCCAGCAGTTGAACTCTACCCTTGTGGCCTTTGCAAAAGGTGGAAGGTTGTCTGGGACAGAGTAGTCCCAGATGAGCACTGATATTTTCCAGACTAAGTACCAGAATTCTATCTGTTACATAGAAAGAAAGAATACAGTGTGACCGATTCAGCATCTGAAGAGAGAAATTGGAACAACTTAAACTATTTTGTCATATCTAGTCTTAAAATTGATATTTCTCTTGCATATCCTTCATTTGCTTAAAATAGAGGCACTAAATGGAAAGATTACTTAAGATGGACCAAAGTCAGACATCAAAGGCTATGTTATAACATTGCATTGTCCTTTCATTCCCTAGTATATCCGCATTCTTTGGAATGTGAAGGTTGTGAAGATATATGTATTCTCTGTGCAGAGAGAGTAAACCTATAAACTCTACAGCATCTTTATATATATCTATATCTATCTATCTATATCTATATCTATATCTACCTATATCTATACATATCAATATAATGCCTAGGAAGAAGTTAAAAAATTAAGATTACAATGACTATTTTAAGACATTTTGCCTTTCAAAGTAAGACAACTCAGTGTTTGTACCTGATACTCTTTCTTTTTTGGAAGCTTTGTCTCATTCTGCATTCCTCATTTTACAAAAACTCTAATGATGTGTCATCAGGGAAATGGAGCCGTTAAAGTAAAACACCACCCCTAATGATATTTTCTAACTTACCTGGCTTTAAAAAAGCTTTATCTTGTCAGAGACTTCTTAAGTACATAGTTAAATGGGGCCACAAATTTTATTTTCATATTCCCCGAGTTTCTACTAAAAACTCTGAAACTCCTGTAACAGATGTAATTAGATAGCTAATGACATTACAGCTCATATAAATATAAATTTACATGTTTGTGTTGAATTCCATTAAACAAATATTTTTCACAAAACTAAGTTTAACTGGATACCTTTTCTGGCTTCAATGAAGATGCAATGCATCATTTAAAATTAACATAAAGTAGATAAATCAAAGCAGACCATAACTGGCCAAATAGTTCAATACATTGACAACAACAGTGGTAAATACTGAATTTGAAACTTTATTGAAAGCAAGTGAATAGAATCAGAAGAGTGATTTGAGGCACTGAGGAGCCAAAGCTTCTCAAAATGCTCTCCCTGAGTCTATAATTGTGTTTCAGAAGATCACCAAGGCAGAGGTCTTTGCATTTAGTAGTATTCACAGGCTAGTTAATAAAGGAAAAATTTGACATTCAGTATCTACAGATGCGTTGCAATGAGGCAATCCAGAACTTATGAACATGACTTAAAAAAAAATCCTATGTTAGAGGTTTTTTGAGCCTGTTGATTGATGATTTTGCTGTAAGAGACAGTGAACAACTTTACCTATTTATCATACCAATGTTATCCACATTCCTCTCTTTTGTTGTTCTAGTACTGAAAAGTCCCGCATTTCAGTTACTCTTTACAGGGAGTTCTTTCTGTAATTTGAATCAGCTCTGCTTTTCTCTATTTTTTTTTCCTGTTTTCTTGAAGAGCACAAGGTGTGAATGTACAATGGCAGACATCAGTTCATTTTCTATCCCTCTCCTAATAATACCTGGTGTCCTACTTCCATTATCAGATGCTTATGAACAGTTGCCTAATGTTTTTATTAGAATCCCTTATTATAACCCAAGTTTTTAATTTCGCAGCAGCTCATAGCAAAACACTGTATATTTGAAGCTGGGATTGTTTTAATCTATGTGCATTTCTTTTTGTTTATCTATATTTTGTTTTGTCTGACATTTTGTTAGATGGACTTTCTGCAGTAATCCACAATTGGTATTTGGGAATTCTGTCCTGAATCACTTAGTACCACTATGCACCCCTCTCTCACCTGTTCAGAGTATATCATGCAACACAGGTCCTCTTAGACCTCACATCCAGAGGCAACCTACGCCCAGTATGAAAGCAGAAGATGTTTTCCACTGTATGTTTCATACTTTTGACTGCTTCTTTAATGGATGAAGAAACAGTTATATACAATTTTTGAAGTTTAATTATCCTGACCAAAATTAAGCTAATTCATTTTAGGCTGGAGCAGTGTTGTATGTTTGTGAGAGACTGGACTATCAGTAACTAATGATTCAAACATTCAACCACTTGCAGTAATCCCCAGGGAGCTGTAGGAGACTGGACTATTGGTGTCACTGTCTTAAACAATTGGCTGGCTGCTTTGCCCCATGCACAGAGTGGCTTCCCAAGTGCAGAAGGGCAGGCACACCTGAGCCTACAAAGACGGTTCCCAGATAAGAGAGGAGGCTGATAAGATGAAAATCCAGTAAGTTCTTCTTACCATGTCACTGTACTCCCTTACATAATGACTCAGCTGTGAAAACTCCCCTCTGAAGTACAGGGACATTCACATGTGGGATGAAGGTATTCATTTCGGCTGATAGGCCATGATCTATTCAACTACCCCTGACATGCGAGACAGCTGCAACATCTTAGAAGGTATCAAAGACTCACAAAATGTTCCTTGATCCAGTATTATATCATCCAGGGGAGCTGTGGGGGTGTTTCTACCCAACCTCAGCATAATATAATCCCCATGGGTTTAGTGTTTTGCGGACTCTTTCCTCCCACCATTTGATGGATACAGACTGCAATACCCTGAGAAGAGGACCCTTGGGATGTAGTTGTAAGCTATGGAGTTGTGATATTGTTTCTACTTAATCTGTTTCTCTGTTGCACTCATTCTCTCCCTCCCTCTCACTGCCCTATCTCTCTCTCTACCTCACATTTATGTTAAATAAAATCCATACAATTGACTTTGGTATAGGGTCTCATTTGCACCTTAATTTGGGCAGAGGAATCTCTAAGAATTTAAATAATTGCATCCTAAGAGTGTTACAGAGTTTAATAAAGTTACAGAATATTTATAAATGAACATTTACTTCAGATGTTTCAATATTTTCTACTACGTTTAAATTTCTGCCTCCAACAACTTTTTAATATCACAAAAATCTACATTGTTTTGCAGATAAAGCTTTATTTTCCAGCATTCACTGGGAGTATTCCATGAGGACGCAGTTTGCTGTTACGTACACATAAAATAGGCACTGTTTTTATGACAGAGCATCCTAGTTCAAACTGAAACAATCAAGTTTTCTAATTCAGTTTTCCCTCTGAAAGACAGACTAACCCACACAGATACACAGAAGTAGAATTAACATTCAGGTACCCATATATCTTTTTTCTATTTGTTATTTGTTTCTGTCATATGCTAATCCTCCAATGCAGACTGTTCTTCTTTCAATAAACTCTCATGGTATTTCTTAGAATAATATAGGTCCCTTTTATTTTCCAAATTTCCCTCACTAGATCTGGCAGTTTCATCAAATGGCAATTGCCTTTGTAATGCTTTGGCTTCCTTAAAATTGTGTGTGCATACGAATAAAACCTGAAAGCTGTAGATATGGTTCCAAAAATTGTTTCAGTAATGTACAGTCTCTTCTTCTTACGCGCTTTAGGAAAAGCAGAAGTTTAACATTGCAGCCAAACTTTTGTTTAAGGTCTGCATGAAATACTTTCAGATAAACTATTAGCATTGGATATTTTTGTTTCCCCAAAGTTATAATTTTCTGTTGAGATGTTTGGTTTATATCTTCATGGCAAAGCCCAGACTGATATAGACCATCTTGTCCAATCATGGTTACTTGTGTATTTAAGTAGATTTAGGTTCTAGTAAATCCACTTAGATGTCTGGCAATCTGTTTTATTTCCTTCTCAGAAATATGTTTTACCACAGATTGCTATTTTAATCTTTGATCAGAAATTTGTTTTAAAATATTTCCAACTTTATGGAAACATAGGAAATTAGCCTCTTCAAAGGAGATATTTTTAGAGGAATTCTTAAGAGGAAATCTCATAAATTTGAGGCCAAGAACTTGTTTTAAGGGAGTGAATATTTTGTTTGTGTGGGGTCATAGCAGTTTTCATCAGTGATGCTATGCAAGTGATTGAAATTTAAAGTTTCAAGCTATGATTCTCTTCTATGCAAATTAATGGGAATTGCACAGATGGCTTCCAAAATCTAGTTTCAAATAGGATAACTGCCTTACAAAGTCGATAATTTGTAACTAATCACTTGAATAATACTAACACCACTTAGAAAGACACTTAACTATTCATTTTTTAGAAGAAATATGTATTTCATTCACATCTTGGGTTTCTTCCACAGAAGCTTTCTTCAAGGTCTTCCCACTTGCAGGCTCTGTTCAGGAGTTTTATTTCTAGTATAAGTAAATCTGAAAATCATAAACAAATACTTCTATTTAGTGAGAACAACATTTTCATACTAAATAGAGGCAGTCTTAGATTTGGATAATTTAAACCTGGGATTGTATGCCAGATATAATGTTTCTAACTGGCCTTCAAATTTGGTTAGTGTATATAAATTATGCAATTAAGATGAAAGATTGTTCTGCAATACATATTTCCCCTTTTGCTGTAAATCCAACTACATACAGACAATTTCAATTTGATATGTAAACAATTAACAAGAGCTTTTAAAATAAGTATTTTTAAAAGCTGAAAAAATGTTATTAATTTGCTAATGGTAATTTCCTCAGTAATTTAATACTCAGAAACAGTGGAATCAGTCCAATTTAGAGCAGAATAGGTTCTAAAAGAAATACCCTCTTATGAGAAGTTACTTTTATTTTTACTTATGACTCAGCATTATGATTGTTATGGATTTTTCTTCATTTTTTCCCAGTTCTACTGTTAGATCCTTAGAAGAAAATAATTTTTCTATGCATCTTAAGAATTTCTGGTAGCAAAATCCAGCTATAGAGGTGAGTAATTCAAGGCACAATTTAGATCTACCACTAGTGGAATGGAAAGATCCATTCCTACTTTTAAAAGTAGAATTTAATGTTCAGTATTATCAAGAGGATAGATACTTTTTTCCTTAGTGGATGGGGAATGGGTGTGATGCTGCAAATTTTCCTGTGTGTTTCACACACATGCAAACTTCACATACCAAGGTAATTGGTTTCTGGATGATGGTTACACGTTGAATAGCAATAAAAAGGTACTGTTTTCATGAGTTTGTGTTTTAGCTTTTTCAGTTCTAGTTTACATAGCCTAATTTACAGCTCTATCATCTCTCAACAGAGTAAAAATTTTCTACTAATAGTTCCATTATTTTCTCCATGACAGAATTTAACAACATCTTCATTTAAATGCTAATTTTTTTTCAGTTAACTGCAGAAATAACATGCTTGAAGACAAACATAACATTTCAAGCATTTTAAAAAACATACCAAAATTTATGCAAATCTTCCAAATCAGTCAGTAACTTTGCAAGACAGGAGAAACATATCAGAAATTAGTAAAAAAGTGAGAAACATCACTTCTGATTTACTGCAGATAGATAAAGTGGGATGGAAGGGGTTTTTTGTGCCTTTTTGTTCCTATTTTTTACTGTAGTGCATCAAGTAACAGAGTATAAACATATCAGCTCGGTATCTTCACAACCGACCTATGTTTTATATTCTCAAATTCAGATGTAACTAGTTTTCATTTCCTGGCTTTTCCACTGCCACACTAGCTAACCAATGGCATGTTATTTAATCCATCTGGGTTTCTATGGAATTAACTTTCTTACTCTCCATGCCTATGTACACTTCAATTGTTAGGTAGGCAGAATAGCTCTTGCCTTTTTTTGAGCTTCATCTACAAGTGGGGTTTGTTGTAGTCCTGTCAAATCTGAGGGGAGGTAAAATCATCATCCTGTCACTGAATTTTATACTTGGAGCCGTTTGGGGTTTTTTTTAAAGGATTTTTATTGAAAGAAAAAGCAATATTAGGAAATAGAAAGCTTATTTGTTCATGAACTAAGACAAGGACATGCTGTAAAATGATACAGATATACCATATTTAAATCCACATTCATTAAGAAAACCATCTGCAATATTATTGGAGTCATATTTTTCACAGATAATATCAAAGCTATTTTAAAAGAAATTTGTGCTATCAATGTGGTTCATTACTATACCAGGGCCTTAATCTTTCATTATTCATAATTAAAACTAGATTAAGATTTGTTCTGGGTCCCCTATAGATTTGTCCAAGGTGACAGCCATGGAGATTGCTCTATATTAGACAGTACTGATAGTATTATTAGTTTGAATGAGACTTTTGAAAAAATATAATACACAGTTTTTAAAATTTTATATTTCATTAAATACCATCTGAAAAATGGTATTAGCCACTATGGACCAAGTAAAACCAGTGATGTCTGTGAAGCTATAGCCACACTTTTCCCCCTTACATTATATTGTATTCTAGTACTTGATCTGGCTATCTTTTTACCAAATAAAGGGAAGTTCTGTCTAAAAAAACCCTGCCAAAATGTATGTCTCAATGCTTTTCAAAGACTCATATCTCTTTCTTTTATTAATAGTCAGTTCTGTGTGGAAAGATCTTGGAGCTGCTTGAAGTGAGGTACTGGTGAGAGAGGTTCTTTTCACTTACTTTAACTCCTATAAGTGGAAAAGAAAAGAAAAGAGGGCNACATGCTGAAAGGATGGAGGCTTATTGAAATCCAAGAAATAAAATTTTAAAAAGAAACTACCAGGAGGCACTCACAGAATTTTACCAATCACTGCAGCCATTTAATTCTCATTTCTTCTCTCATTTTAACATGAAGTGCCATTTGTAACCCAAACATGGGCAATGTGCAATCAGCACAGCAGTAAATGTAACTCTTGTTCAGAAAACTCCCAAAATATTTTGGGATGCAATCAGGATAGCTGGATGATTTTCCCTGCTGGGAACACTGTTCATACTATACCTACTCTCTGTAAATCCATGCAGGCTGGCAAATGCCGTTGGTTGTTTCAGTTAATTAGACAATGGTCTCTTGATGCAGAATGAAAACAAATCCAATACCTGATACATGGAGTGCTGAAAGTTTGTAAGTGGTTGCTATTTTTGGCATGTTTCAACAAAAAAATGCACTTATATTTCTATAAGTATATGATGGCTACATTGTGCTGGTCAGCTATTGCTTTTAAGCAGCTGAGTTCTGATTTACATGCTAAACCTGCAGTAGTGATACAGACAGGTTACATCTAGTAGAAAGACAGACAGGTCACTCTTTTACAGATGTCATTGTTCCCCAGTTTAGGACAAAAAGAAAAAAAAATGTAACTTAAGTTATAACTCCCCTTTTTTGCTAGGGGAGTAGCCTTTAAATATATGTCTGGTAGGCAGGATCAGACTTCTTTTCAAAAGTCATGATACTTAACAATGATAAGTCACTTGATGAAGTATGAAACTCGAATAAAAAAATTGATTAAAATGCAAACATACAACTCTGAGACACTGTACACCAGGTTTTAACTGTGGTATTAGGCAAAAAGAATTTCCCCCCCGCTCAACTTTCTCAAAATCTAGGGAAGCAAAACAGGGAAGAGTTATCCAAACTTGCCTACAATGAGAAACAAACGTGAGTTATTATGGAGTGTTACTGTATTATTAATAAGAGTTATTAAGATACACATTTCCCAGGTATACTCAGAACACAGAAATCTTGGGAGTTCTGCGAGTATTATAGTAAACTTCTGGTTACTTTTCATGGAGATGTCATGGCTAGGATTGCAAGCTAATGGTACCGGAAGGAGACCAAAATGGGTCTCTAGGCAGCTGTTCTGCTTCAGTGGAAGAGAAAGGGAAGTACTTCCAATGAGGGCTGAGAAATAACTGAGTAGTGACATTCTAATATTGCACTATATTTGCTTTCTGGTGCAACTTCAGTGCTTGCTTGCACTCCTGCCCAAGTATTGTGACAGAAGTGTGAGACAACACCACAAATGCGGAGTCAGGGCATCAGTTTGCAATTACGTTGTTGCTCTCCAACTCCATCAGATAAGGTACTCTGCATATCTCTCTTACAGAGGGTCACTGACCTACAACATGTATGTACCAATAGAAGCTTTTGTGGTGGTAGTTGAGAAATTAAGTGTCAAATTTGTAAGCGATAGGTCATCTCTGATTTATAAAAGAAATTTAGGAGAGCACAGTCTGAATCCATTCATCAAATAACAACCTTCAAATGCACTTGACCATCTGGTAAAGAAATGCTCTTGCATGGCAGAATGATTTTGTATGTGACCAAGTAAATGCAAGTCTGATGATGGAAAAACTGCAGCTATGAGTTCTGAATTATCAACAATGTGGATATGTGGTGATACTGAATACTAGTAGATATATAAAGTATCTACATTATTAACTGGAAGCTAATTTAAATGTATACTTTTTATGTATAATGAACAGGAATCTCTAATTCTGAATTTGCATGTATCACTAATAAATTGGAAGACTAATTAATCAAATATTGCTGCAATATTAAATAGCTAATTTACCAAGCAAATTGTTTTTGAACTCTTGTGTGAAGCCGCCTGTGGCTATGTCAGATGATACCGTGTAAGTGATATACTGAAGTGTATTTTCACTGCCAGAATACTCTAGTGTAGGGCACAACACTAAAACCCCATGTGTGCTGCTGGTAATGTAACCCCAGAAAAACTGACACATTTCTTATGCAGAATACTTATTGTCTTTCATGTAAAGCAAAATTTTACAGATAAAGAAATTGATGATATTGCTTTTGAAGTTGTTTGGGGTAACATATCACATTTTAGTTTCATCTAATTGGAATGCCATTTAAAAACAAGAGCTACTAAATAAGAAGCTAGCCAAAGAAATGGGGAAGTATAATATACAGTTTAAATATCAAGCTTCAAATGTGGATTTTGAAACTCCCAGTAGGGATGGGGTGGAAGTTTAATGCTTGTCCCAGACTAAGGAATATTTTAAAAGCTTGATTATAGAAAATGTTGACTGCAATTCTTGAGTAATATGCAGTATCTTTGAACAGTGAGGAAACAATGATCAAAGAAATATGTGTTATATTCTGTACTGGAGTATAAAGCTGCATTTTAAATGCAATGTGTACAGACATAGTTGTAAAACAAAATAATATCATTAGGTATCACATGATAGAACTCTTTAAACTAGTATGTGTTTTGTTGCCATATTTAGAGAGTTGCTCAGGCAAGACTTTTTTAATCATGTAGAATATTTGAGGGGGAATCTTTGTCAGTCAGGAAGTCTAAATGATCTCCTTGTGTTGGAGGTAGAAGCGAACCCAAGACAAGTGCTCTTTCAGCACTGCTGTAGGTATTTCCAGAACTCCACGGTTCAGAGGTGCTAAGTATAGCAGTCAGATTTCACCTAGACTTCTCCATGATTTAATGGTCTTATACTTAAGTAAGCCATAAAATTTAATAGTGTTGTTTGTGTTTAAAGCCAGAAACATACTTATATACTTTTCTGGACCAAGACCATTAACACCATCATCGAAATATCTGAACAATGCAAGTGAGGCAATAAATAGAACATTTTGTGGAGGCAAGTTCCTATTTGTATTACCATCCCATTGATCCAAGGACAAAGGAGGAGGAGACTGAGGATAAGATTTTTTCCCTTTCACAAAGAGGCATAATGCTTTGCTCCACAAGCAGTTCCAAACGAATCATAGGGGAGCATGCTTTAGCTCACTGTGATTAAACAAACTATCATAGTTTGGCTGGAAATGGCTTTCAGAATACTCACACAGAAAGTTTGTGTCAGATCCTAACCCTGCATTATCTGACTCTTAGCCAATGCTTCAACTATAAGACAATCTGAACTGCCTTAGTTTCCAATCTCCTTTTCATAAGCTTAGTGGTTTTTTTTTCCTTCCCTCATGTGGTGTGAGTTTCAATAATTACATCAAGAAGATATTAGCAAGAGGAGGTGTGGAAGGAAGGAAAAAAATTAGTTTCAGTGTAATAAAGGCTCAGGATTTTAAAATTGAAAGTTCCTTAGCCTACTCACAAACTTCTGGACTATTGCCTTACTTTTTATTCATAAAGTATGAATTTTTAATCTGGTAGTTGAAAAATGGGAAGGTGAAATCAGGTGTCGTAGTAGACTGCATAGATTTTGAAGAGCCAAATTCAAATAAAACAATTTAAGTTTCTGAGATTATCACTACCATCACAAAATTAATAGACATGTGTTTTACATTAAAAATGATGGGGTTTATTAAGTTCCAATGACCTTGTTTGATGGGACACTGACATAACAATTGAGTCTTTTATGTATAGTTGTTGTCCAGCACTTAAAATCTGAAAATTCTTACTTTTATTGTGAGCAGAAACGTGCAAGAGCATGGTTAGTAACATCATGAGTGGTCCTAATGTCAGGATCATGTTGGAGCATCCGAATCTCAAGAATCCATTCCCCACTCCCAGTGAAAAGGGGAGCAGCTGGCTGCTTATCTGTGGTCACTTACTGAAGTGCCAGTTACAACCATACACACCCCAATGACATATTGCAAGATGAGAACTTGATTAAATCTGCTTACTAGTGAAGCCACAGAGCAGAACTGAAAACTTTTCTTCTCAGGGCCTGAGTCATAGTTAGCAGGATAATTGGAATTGATCAAGAATCTTGTTATGCTATGGACTCAGCTGCTCCAATATTCAAATGCTTACATGCTTTCACCATGAAAAATTTTAAAATTTATTTACCATACAAGTAGCATTAATCGGTAAAATAAAGGAAGCTGTAGTCTTTAGGTGTGCATTATGATCAGCTAGGAAATTAGGACTGGGGGTAAGGAATTCTATTTTGATTTTACAGGATAATTGGCCAGCAGACAGCAACTACTGGAATCATAATTTGACTGTGATGGGCACGCATCCACAACCCTTGCATGGTCCTTGACAAACTCTGTAAAGTACAGTGTGGAAAGTGCGAAGGTCTCCTTGAGTTTCCTTGTTTGCAGATTGTCTGTCACTGTCCTAATGGGGCAGCTGTGTATGCTCTAGCTTTGAATGGAAAGTGGTGTAATGGAGTAGTAGTCTGCCAGCTCACAGCTCAGGCTTTCCTGTGCTTTTCCTCCTGCAATGACACTTGGCTGAATTAAGCTGAAATGGCTGTTCTGAGCCTGACCCAAATTGCTTCCTCAGCAGCAAGGAACTTGCCTTGCCAAGAGGAGCTCTACTCACTGTACAACCGTTCAAACTGGGACAGATCTGTGTCTGGTAGTATGTCAGCTGCAAAAGGAGCTGGGCATATCAGCAGGTTGGAGACCCACTTTGTGTGTCAGAGTGACAAGACTTATAGTCACTTTTTATTTTATGAATAATCTTACATCGATTCCTCAAAGCTATATCTCAAAAGAAATTAAATACCAAAGAACTGATGAGCAGAAGCAAACCTGTCTGCCCTCTTTTAGGTTTCTGAACTACTTTGTTCAGATAAAACATCTGCTTAAATACCAGTTTGTTGTATCATTATGATGAATTTTTTTTCTGAACATTATCCATCATGAGAAAGAATTCTAAACTTGGTAGTACGCCATGGGTGTTTTCACTTGTGCCAAATGTATTAAAATACATTAAAAGACATTATTTCTAATGGGTGGCTTATGTCTGTAGCAAAACAATATTATTTTTTATCTGGTCACAATGACACATTGGTTTTATGTCTTGATTGGAACAGTGGAAGTACTGTTTTATATTGAATTTCCAATTTTGCTATTTTATCCTGTTTCTCTTCTGTATTGTTCATGTGATAAGCTCCATCTTGTTTGAGGAAAACCTCTCTTTTATTTAGTCAGGAGGGTGTGCTAGCAACCTATCTTTCAACTGGCAGAATCAAATATTAGTATACAGCATAAAATGACAATCAAGTATCATCTGAGAAGAAAGAAGCATGTCTATTTCTTCTCCTATGCAGAGAAGAGAGGGATTACTGTTACCTTGTTTATAAGAAAAGAGTTGGGTTTTTTTACAAAGAAAGTTTTGTATGTTTTCTCAAGGGACCTTTTTAGATTTTCAAGACATAAGTAATACCATGCTGTAGTCCTAAACATGACAAATTGCAGTTGGAATATCATAATTATCACCTAGTCAGGCCTATGATATCATCTCTCATCTTTACAACTGATGTCCTTAAGCCTTCCAAATAAAGACTATCCTATGTTAGTTGGACTTAGTTTGGGTTTAAATGTTTCAGGGTCATAGAGAAAAATGTACACTGAGGGCTCAATGAAGGAAGCAGGAAAATTAGGAATCTGCTGTGTTTTCTTGATCTTCCCCTTCCCATATGCATTTTCTCTTGCGATCTTTCTGGTGCCTCATTTTACGGTTTTGTCCATTTAACAGCATATCAATAAGTCATTTTTTCAGATTACATATGTAAGCATAGAAACAAGTAAGGTTTGGGTGAAAAGTCAAATACAGACATCAGGCCAGATAATAAGGGATATTTTGTAGTAAGGAAAATCTAAAAGTCTGAAAAGTTGTGTTCAGTTCATACCCTTCATAGGTATGTCCCTAAATAGGGATAGCTTTTATCAGGTTAGCAGTCTCTGGCTATGCATCAAAGAATATGTAAGTGTAGTCTATAAATTATTAGTTCTGTGTTTTGTTTAAGCCAAGTAGCCATGCTTTGGACCACAGAAAAAAATAACTCTTTGTAGATTGCTTTGTTTTTAACCTCGGAATTATCACTACTTGCTAGTTCTACAGATTATAGTCAAGTCTACAACTATATGTAAAATAGCTAAAATTGTATATACCACTACAATTTTTTGTAAAGTCCTGTGAGGACCTAAATGCCTCTTTCAGAAATCCAAATATTGATTGAAATAATCATAGTTTCTCTTTTGTTGTCACCACCCTGTATTTATACACAGAATGCAAATGAAAGAATAAAGAGCAAAGAGTGTGAGTAACCACAAAGTCCCATATTTCCTCTTCAGTCAAGCCCACACATATTTTTTCATTTCTGCTTTCCAGTACCAGTTTCCAGTATTGGGACAAGCTATTCTGTTTCAGACATAAAAACAGGAAAAGAAAAAGAAAGAATAAGAAAGAGTATAATGAAGGATAGCACTTATCTACCAGTAAGCATGATTTCCATATGTTACTCATGCCAGGAAGGGTTTATATATATTGGGGGAAATCTCCAGGTGTTCCACGGTTTTGAAATCAGGTCACCTAAATGCATCTTGCTGTTTTCAAATGGTTTGTCTACCATCTAATAATAATGAAGTGTTAAGAAGTGATTCTTACCCATTGCTGCAGCATTCAGTGTGTTCATTGATTTCCTCATAATCAATCACAAGTACAAGAGTCTTTTACTTTAAAAATTAATTCAACACTTTACCTTTTTAAAATGAGGCATGACAAAGGCTCTTAGAGTTCAAGCATGAAATAACACTGTGATTTTAACCATATAGTTTACTCTCCTTTGTTGGGCAATTTTCTAAAGCAGATTAAAAGCTGCTGTTGTTCTAGGGAAAATGTTATTTAAACTCATCTGAAGCTGATGTTCCTTTTAAGTCTGAAACACGTCTTTCCAGAACAGGGAAGAGGCAAATACATTTAAAAAGTAAGAGGAAAACTTAACAGTAAGTGCAGCAGGCTGTGGCTGACCCATATGCAGAACCTCACCACTGGAGCAAATCAGCACAGTGCACAGTCTCATTAGCTGCTCTGAGACCTGTTATATGTGTATGAATTCCAGGGTGCTTGGGAATTTGCTTTTGGCTGCCTCCTGGGTTTCAGACTCATGAGAATGGTATAAGGGATATAACTCTAAGGGATGTTAACCTGGTTAAGCTGAGTCCTAAGCAGCTGGACCAGAAAATGATAAAACAATGGCAGAAAGGCTTAAAAGATGTAAAAATAAGAAGAGCATCTCCTAAATGTTTTTTGGATTACATGTGAAGCCAGGGGGGAAGGAATGTTTTCTTCTGTCTCTGCTCAGCCCATAATTCAACTCAGGATCAGAAGTTAAAATGACTGAGGATCTTAAGCAATAGCAATATCATAACTGACACAGGCAGATCTGTATCAGCCCAGATACAACTGCAAGGCTAAATGGTTGCAACTGTTTGCAAGTGACAGCTCTTTTTATTTATTATTATTATTAATAATA